>VZTM01010858.1:281072-298585 GCA_013400555.1 Jacana jacana | reverse complement strand
CCTCCCGGTGGCGGCAGGCGCGGAGGGGCAGGAGGCAGGACACCAGGGACTTCCCCCAGCGAACCAAGGTGGCAAAGCACCGGCTCAGCCGGGTCATGGTGCCCCTGACCGGGAATCACCCGGCCGGGGCGTGCTGCAGGGGCCGACCCCTGCCCAGGGCACGCTCGGGGGAGCAGCCAAACCCAGCCGTACTCCCCCGGTTGCAACAAGCTCCGGTGCCCGGGCAGCGCCCAGGAGGTGCCCGGCGGTGGGCACNGCATCCCCTGGGGTGGATGCCGGACCCTAACAGTGCCACCTCCCCCCCAGCCCTCCAGTCCCCTCCGGTTTGGGGGTGGAAGAGCCCGGACGCCTGAGTTTAATCACAGCTCAACCCGCGACCCTGTCTCAGTTTCCGTCCAGCGCCCCCTGCCCAGCCCAAGCCCTAAATGACAGTCACTGCACACTGCGGGGGGCTTCCTCGCCCTTCCAACAGCCACCCCCAGTACCCCACCGAACCTCTCCCCAGGAACCTGAGGATACATTCAGAAACCTCCCACCCAGCCCCCTGACCTCAGCGGAGAGAGGCTCTCCAAGAGGAAGGCCAGTTGATGCACCATGTTGTGGGCACAGCATTACCCAGGGGAACTCCTCGCTGCATGACACCCCAACATGGCCCGGGGCACCCCCACTCTGGCACGGGCCATGTGCAGGGCAGGGGAACAGGATGCACCCCACACTGCAGCTGCACCAGGGACCCCATAGCCCCCCACACTCATCAGGATGGTGTTAAGAGGGGTGGTGGCAGCACCCCCCAGATTATACTGCGATGTTGCAGTGATGCCAGGGTAAGGACCTGTCCCCATGGGGCTGCTGCCAGTGCCAAGCATGGGCAGCAGCCGTGCCAGGCCTGGGGACTAATTGCATTTGCCCCAGGAAGGCTCCTAACAAGCTGCAGTGACAGGGAGGGACATGGGAGGGGCAGGGATTTCGGGGGGGGCCCAGACTCTTCACAGCTGCCCCCCACAGCCCTGCCAACCTGGTAGAGGTTTGGTGGACCCCCACCTCTAGCAGCACCGGGGAGGTGACATCACCACTGGCTCCACTGTCCCCCACCCCCATTTAATTAGCAGATGGCCCCAGACCCCCCCGCCAGGCAGCGCCAGGCCTGTGCGGGGCCATTAGCTTTATTGGCTGTGCTGAACAAGGGCCAGGCCTCGTTAATTGAATTGCACCCACGCCAAGGACAGGCGGGCGTCTTCTTACACCCTCCCTGCCCCTGGCACCCCCTCCCTGGCCCTTGACTGCATCAGGGACAGGGAACCCCACCTCCAGGGGTCTGGGGTGGCACCCGCCCAGGCTAGGGGTGGGCAGGGGCATGGCCCCCTCACAGGTGTCAGTTGTCCAGCCCATGGGGTGCCTGGCATGGGGCAGACGAGGAGTGCAACACATGTGTGTGTGTGCACGTGCACACGGGTGCCCTCTCAGCCCTGTGCCCACGCCAGCCACACGCGTGTCACTAGCATCTACATGCAGCCTGCACCAATGTGCAATCACACACATGCACACAGATATGTATTCCCCCCCCCAACACAGTGGGGTGATGCTCTGCCACCCCCTCAACACTCTTTCCACCCCCTCCATCCAATGTGGGGTGCTGTGTTCCCATGCCCACAGGGCCACCCATTGTGTGGTGACATGGGGCAAGGGGGTCACCCTGGGTGCTGTCAACAGCTCCCCCATGACCCCCAGCTGCTCAGGGAGCATGCCACAGCTCAACACCCCCCGCTCCAGGAGTCATGAGGGTGTGGGGAGGCCCAAGCTCCCACTCGGCATCACTTCCTACTTTCACTTTGGTGCAGAGCTGAGGCCTCTTCCTGGGGGAGGCGGGTGCCCCCCAGGTCCCCCCGGGTGACACAGGTACGGGCAGTGGGTGCTGCAAGGGAGGGGGTGGGGAGTGGGGGGGTGAGCAGGACGTGGGGGCAGCTGGGCATCCTCGGGAGCATCCACCAAACTACTGGATGGTAGCGGGGAGCAGGATTGCAGGGGGTCCCCATGCCTAGCACTGGGGGACAGAGCTGGCATCACCCCAATTCCCCCCACAGGGCACTTAGTCACCACCCCGGAAGGAGCCCGCAGGGCAGGGCTGGCACAACAAAGGGGGACAGGCACAGTGGCTGGGGGGGCACTGACAGGCTGGGAGTTCTCTCTGGCACAGATAGCAAGGGGGGGGTGCCTTGCCCAGGGTGCTCTGGGAAGGGTTTGCACCCCAGCTCTGGCAGTATCCTCCATGTGGCAGGCAGATACCCAAGGGGGACTGTGGACCTTGATGGGGTGGGCTGCAGCTCCCTGGGGGACCTGGGTGGGGGAGTGTGCTCTGTGCCCAGAGGCTGTTGTATCTGGGGGCTTTTGTGCATGGGGGGCTCTGTGCCAGGGCTGCTGCTGCCCCAGGGCTGCTGTTGGCTGCTGCTAGCTGGGCAAGCGTCCTGGAACCCCACCTCAAAAACTGCTGGAATGTCCCTTAAAGCTTTCCCAAGCCTCATTCCCATGGGAGGGCATCAGTGTCTCCCCCAGGCCTGGCACTGTCTTTATCCACCTTGCAGGGGCTCCACAAGGGGGACAAGCCACACTGACCCCCCTCCCCAAATCTGGCACCCCTCAGACCAGCAAGCCAGGTGTGGGGGACCAAGCCACAGTTCCCGATGTGATGCAGGGCGGGCAGAGGGTGGCTCCTATGCCCACCCCACCCCCCCGCCCTCCCCAACTCCCACACTTCCTCCTGGCCAAGGTACAAAAGGAGAAGCAGGAGGCCACAGCTTGGGTGCAGGGACACATCGGCATCCCCCTGGCACTCAGCAAGATCCTCAAGGAATCCTACAGCTTCCGGCCACAGGTAAGGGGCTCCTCCTCCCGAGGGAAACTGAGGCACGGGCAGGGTGGGCAGACAGGAAGAAGGGTTGTCCAATGTCACCCAAGGGCACCAGGATGGAAACCCAGACATCCGGAGTCCCATATCCTGCTTGTCCTCCCGTGGTAGGAGCACTGGGCACTCAGATACGCTTGGGCACACACAGTCATGTGAGTGTACACTCACCCTACCTTACGCACACCCTTGTGTGCTCCCCCAACCCTATGCCCAGCCACCAGCTGCAGTGCCAAGCCCCATACCCACCACCTCCATGGTCACTGCCACTCACCCTGGCCCCAAAGTGCTACCCACTGCCCTCCAAAACTACCCCACTATACCCCCCCAGCCCTCCACCCCTTGCCTGCAATGCAAGGCCCCAAACCTCATGCAGGCAGCATGCTGTGCCAAGGGGCTCTGCCCGAGGGTGGAGTACAGTTTGTGGGGGGCTGCACATTGGGGTCTGTGTGCCCCCCTTCCCTGCCCCCCCATCCTGCGTGGGAGCCCCCCGTGCTGTTCATGCTGTGAGCGAAGGAAGCGAGAGCAGAAGCACAGGCAGCGCTTCCCCTGCACCAAACCCACATCCTGAATCCTGCGGGACAGGGACAGGGACAGGGACACACTAGGGTGGGGGTACTCAGCCCCAGGAGCTCCCAAGAACAAGGGCAGAGTCTGAGCAAGGCATGGGGCTGAGCCTGGGTGCAGATGGACAGCTAAGGGGTACGGGATGGAGCACCTTTGCACACCCCATGCCCCCTACCCCATGTAGGGACATGGGCAGGGAAAGGGGGGGCCTGAGCTGACCCCCTCTTACCTTAACAGCAGGCAGCTTGGGGTGGGCAGACACTCTCCTTAGGGCAGAGAGTTTGAGGGTGTCAGGTGAATGCCAACCTGGCACCTCTAATCACTGCCCCTGCTTTTGCAGACCCCTCAGGACAGCCATGGCAGGGGACGGAGAGCTCAGCCGTGTCATCAAGGACCTGCAGAGTAAGTGTGCCACCCTCTCCCCTGCCAGCCTGGCACATCTCACCCTGGCCATGCTGGGTCCCTCCTCACAGCCAGCCCATGGGCAGCAGGTGGGTGTCACTACTGGGGTTGCACCAGAGCATCCCAATGTCAACCCAGCCACTGCTGCCTACTCCTGTCCTTGCTGCCAGCCTCAGGGGACCAGCAGTGCCTGACGGGTACCTGTGCCCCTCACTCCCTCTGCTCCTCCATATCATCCCAGGGCAGGTTCCTCTTTCACCCTCCGGCAGAAATCCCCAGGGCCAGGAGCTGGGAGGCAATGGGAAGGAGGGGGTGGGATGAGGCAGGGTGTCTAGTGCGTGGGCAGGGCCATGCCAGCTCAGCCCTGCCATCCCACAGAGACTGTGGCTGAGCTGAACCGCAGCTACCGAGAGCAGAACCTGCCAGTGACAGACGGGAGCCGGGAGCTGCACAGCCTGTGTGCCCAGCTGGAGTTCCTCCTCCAGGTACTCTACTCCTCCATCCCTGCTGCTCCGTGCCTCAGTTTCCCTTGGGATGCCATCTGAGAGCAGAGGGGACCCCACACTGGTCGTTTTTGAGGGGTGGGATGACCCTAGCCAGCGTTGTCCAGCCCTGAGCATCCCCAGCCATGAGGTCACCCCCACCAAGCTCACCCTTGTCCACGGGTGTAATTGCACATGCTGCAAAAGAGAACTGAGGCACGGAGTCAGTGAAGAGGGGAAACTGGGGCCCACCCTGCTGGGGGAGCTGGTTGGATACCAGCCACACAGGGGACAGGCTGGAAGGGGCAGAAGACATTCCCAAACGAGTAAGCCTGAGCCCATGCCTCCGCCAGTTCGACCTCAAGGAGAAGAGGACCTTCTTTGGGCAGCGCAAGGACTATTGGGACTTCTTGTGCCAGGGCCTGGCACAGCGCCGTCAGGAGCATGAGGGTGTTCGCTTCGTCACCTCCCTGGACAAGGTGGGCCTGGGCTGGTGGGGCACCCAAGGTCTCATGCATGCACACATGCATGCACTTGAGTTTGTTTGTGGGTGCACACACACTAGAAAGAGTGGTCAGTCAGTGGAATCAGCTGCCCAGGGAGGTGGTGGAGTCACCATCCCTGACTGTGTTTAAGAGTAGATTAGATGTGGTGTTGAGGGATATGGTGTAGGGGAGAACTTTGTAGAGTAGGGCTGATGGTTGGACTCAATGATCCCAAGGGTCTCTTCCAACCAGAGGATTCTATGATTCTATGATTGTGCATGGGCACACACTCGCCTGGGCACTACGGATTTGCCCACTGGCCCTTTCTCCCCACTGGGGTCTCCACTGCCCCTGGCCCTGGAGTTAGGGACCCCCTTCTCTCCTGCGTGGGCTGAGAGGGAGGTGTGCAAGGGGCAGGCTGGTGTGGCAGGGCCGGATAACTCCCTCTCTCCCCCAGCTGAAGACCCCTGTGGGCAGGGGCCGAGCCTTCCTACGGTACTGCCTGGTGCACAGGCAGCTGGCAGAATCCCTGCAGCTCTGCCTCCTCGACCCTGAGAGCCTCCGGTGAGAGCAGGGGACACGGGGAGGGGACACCCATCATGGTGGCAGGCACAGCCAGGGTGGGCAGCCCCCTGCAGCACCAGTCAGCAAGGGTGCTGCAGATGCTTGTGCCCATCCTGGGGCATGGAGGGGTGCGTCAGCTTGTTTTGTGGTTGCAGCGAGTGGTACTACGCCCGCAGCCCCTTCCTGAGCCCTCAGCACCGGGCAGAGATCCTAGGGAGCCTCTACGAGCTGGATGGTGTCACCTTCCACCTGGCCCTGCGCAGGGCTGACCTGGACATCGCCTGGCCCATGTTCTCCGAGTGAGCCTGGGGATGCACAGGGTACCAGAGGCATTGGGGGAGAGGGGCACCAGGGGTGCCAGGGGCACCAGGGACTTAGCATCACAGAGTGGCACAGGGGCATCTCCCTGCCACTCTGCCCACCTCCCCATGCCCACAAACAGGCCACTTGTGCATGCACACACACACACTGCCATCCTCTGCCAAGTACATGTCCAGTCACAGTTCTGCTCAGCACTGTGACGCTGTGACATCTGAGATATGGGGACACACACGTGTGTGTGCACATCCTTGTCCCTGGGCACACTTGCAGGGGGGCATTCATGGGTGCAGCCGCTCTGGCACACTCATGCCTACTCTGCTGCTCACACAGTCATGGGCATGCACTGCCACAAGTGCACACACCGCCCCCAGTTCCCTTCCAGCACCACCACAGGGGTCTCTGGGTGCCACCTGCTCTGCAGATGTTAGGGCTGATCCAAAGGCACTAGCTTTCCTGGTCCCCTGTCACCAGGTGCCACCACATGTCACCAGCCCTGTTTCTTTCTCCATCCCCAAAGGCTGAGCATACCCAGCAAGCCCTGCAGGGAGGGTGGCATTGCCTGGCTCACCCTGGGGTGACCTGGTGGACCTGAGCCTGGTGTCCCATCTAGGACACTGGTACGGCCCAGCCCGGTGTCTGGGAGCAGCCCAGCAAAGACAGCCCTGCAGACAGAGGATGCTGGCACTGAGGAACAGAAATGGCCTGATGTAATCACCCATCTCACCACAGCACCCCATGGGGTGCCAGCCCACCCATGCCCACCCACCTTGGCTGCCCCACAGGCAGGGCATGTAAAGGTGGAGGAGGATAACATGGAGGTGAAGAAGGTTGTGGAAAAGGAGGATGAAGAGGAGATGGAGGAAGATGAGGACGAGGATGAGGACAAGGAAGTGGAGGTAGATGTGGAGGAGGATGTGGAAGAGGAGGATGAAGAGAAGTTGGAGGAAAAAGAGAAGGACCTGGAGGATGCGGATGTGGAGGAGTTGGAGGACGCACATAGCACTGGCAAAGCACCCCAGCCCAATGGTGACGAGAAGCCTGGCACATCCCCACTACCCAGCACAGGGTGTATGCCAGGCTCCTCGCCACCAGTGCCCGGACAGTCGGGCAGGACAGAGGTATCCCTGCAGGCGGTGGTGTCCCAGCTGCAGGCAGAGCTGGCACAGCAGGAGGTGGCGTTGCGGGCACTGGCATCTCGGCTGGCACGGGAGCAGCGGCGGCACCGGCGTCGGGAAGAGGCCAGTGCCCGGCAGGCCCACCTGCGGGCACAAGAGGCTGAGGCGCTGCGGGAGACCAACACCTTCCTGGGGCAGGCATTGGCGGCGGCCGTGGCAGCGGGGGGTCCAGGGGCACTGGCACAGGCACAGGAGGAGGCGCGGGGATGGCAGGAGGTGGCAGAGGAACGGGGTGCCCGGTTGGCCAAAGCGTTGGCAGAGGCAGCAGCATTGGCCTCACGCCTGCGGGACTGCCAGACGGCACTGGCAGCAACAGAGGGACAGACAGACAAGTTGGAGGATGCCAGTGCCTCCAACGAGGTGGCCACTGTGAAAGAGGTGCTGCGGCAGGCACTGGAGCTCACCCACAGACGCCAGGAGACCCCAGCAGACCCCCAGGTTCAGGGGGAGCCCAACACAGCCACCAGCATGGCCATGGTATGGGCAAGCCTAAGAGGACCCTAAGGTGAGGTAAGAGTTCGGGGGACCAGGGCTGAGCTCCCGCTCTCCCACAGCACCTGGCCAGCCTGGCCACCGCAGCACAGGAAGAAGCCCAGCAGAGCCGGCAGCAGCTCCAGGCCCAGCGGCAGGAGGTGGCACGGCTGCAGGAGCAACTCAGCAGGTTGGGCATGGACTCTCCACTCCCACCATCCCCATCCCCACCAAAGCAGTGTTCCCCTTGGGACTCAAATGGTGCCCTACCTGGATCTAGGGGAGCAGTTTCTGGGGATGGGCAGGGGGAAGAAGGGAAGGATTTGGGGAGGGAGGTGTCAGTTTGGGAACTGATAGGTAGGTGGAGGGGTGGGTGGGCAGAGGGGTGAAAGAATGGATTTGGAGTGAGTAGATGGATGGAGGAGTGGGTGGAAGGATGAATTTGGGATGAACAGAGAGATGGATGGATGGATGGATGGATGGATGGATGGATGGATGGATGGATGGATGGATGGATGGATGGATGGATGGAAATAGGGAGGAAGCAAACTTGGGATGAATAAATTGATGGGCAGACAAACAGATGGATGGAGGGATAAGTTTGAGACAAGTGGATGAAGGAACAAATGGTTGAATTTGGGATGAGTAGATGGATGGATGGGTGGGCAGAAGTACAGAGGGAAAGATGGATGAACAGCTGAGAAATGGATGGGTGGCTGGCCTGGCAGATGGCAAAGTGCCTGTGAGGATGGGGAGCCAGGATGGGGACGGATGGGCAGCAGACAGAGGCAGGAAAGGAGGCATGGATGGATGGAGAGATGGGCAGCTGAGGGACAAGGGGTCTATCTCCCTGCTGCCCCATGCCAGGGCCCGGCAGGATGGTGAACGCTGGGCATCAGCGCTGCAGCGCGCTCAGCGGGAGGCCCTGGAGCGGGAGGCCACGCGTGGCGCCGAGCAGGCGCGGCAGCAGGAGCTCATCCGTGACATGAAAGGGCGGCTGCTGGAGCTGCTGCGGTAAGAGCCCGGGGGACCCCACTGGTGTGGGGCCGTGTAAGGGCAAGGGGACCCAAACCCCTTTGCCCAGAGGGGGGCACCAGAGCCCAGGCGATTCCCACTAACCGCCTTGGGAGACCCAGGGTGAGACTTGGGTGCCCACCTTGGGTCTGGGGTGCCAAGCCATGCTCCCGAACCCTCACCACTGGGCACACTCCTGCTGGGGCTGACCTATCCCCTCCCACAGGGAGAAGGATGCTCTGTGGCAGAAGACAGAGGGCATCGACACCCCAATGCCCAGCCCAGCACCTCGCGATGTGGGGCTCTGTTCCCGCTGCCACAAGGATTTCCGCCTCCTCTCCCGGCGGTACAACTGCAGGTAGGCTATGGGGAAGCACCAGGGGTGGTACTGGCATGGCACAGCTCTCACCGCACTCTCTCTTGGCAGGCTGTGCCAGGGCAAGGTGTGCCACACGTGCTCTGTAGACGTGGGCAAGCAGGGGCGCTGCTGCCTGCTTTGCTACCAGCAAAGGCACCCTCAGGCTACGTGAGCCCCCCGGACTGCAGCCCTTGCACTATACCTGGGACACCCCCTGCCCTGGCTGCCTCCTCTTGGACTTACCGGGAATACAAGCATCCAGAGCCTGCAGGCAGGTCCCGCTGCCCGACATTTCAGGCTTGAGACGTGTCTTTCTTGTGGCTGGTCCACGGAGAGGAAAACAACCTGCTTCTGCTACCCCTGTGGCTCCCATGTCATCTGTCGGTTGTCACTGGATTGACTTCCAGGCTGGGTGTGAGGTGGGGGGATGCCAGTACAGAGGAGTCCGAGCCCTTCTCGGGGGAACCATCCCCATAAGTGTTGTCCTAGCTGTGGCCAGGCTGAGCTGCTGTCTGCCCTGTCCCATGTCCCACAGTGGGGAGGCAGCAGCAGGCAGAGGTGGCTCTTGGCCAACAACCCCCGGCTTTCTGCAAGGCTGAGAGGAACCAATTGGGCAAGAGGTTTCCCAGATGCAAAGGTGATGGGCTGTCCTTGCCCAGCACCCCTGTCAACCCTGACCAGCCCCAGGTCCCCAGGACTCCCAACATGGGTGCCAAGGGATCCCCATGCCCCCACGCCTATCCATGAGCCAGCTTACAGCTGGCACCCACTGAGGCACCCACAGTTATGGATCCCCAGGAACCTGGAGCAGATTGGGATGGAGGAGCAGTACAGGACTCTCGTGGAGAGTTGCTTAGGCCTGGTGGGACAGTCACCCCAGTACCTGGCACGCAGGGTGGTGGGAAGGACCCTGGCAGGGTCACAGCCCCCTCTTCAGCCTCTCTTCCCCACTCTGGTGTCAACTCCTGTTGCTCAAGCTGGGGTGGAAACATCCTGGTTGTGCAAGGGACAGGTTCACAGCCCTTTGCACAATGATGTCCTAGCATACAGTGCTGGGGGGGCAACGGGTGACCTGGGTGACAGCACCTTTCAAGGCAGGGTCACAGGGCTGGCTTGGTTGCAGCAAGGGGCTGCCCGGGGATCTTGCAGTGATTTGCACCACTAGGGCTCCGACTGGGGTCGGGAAGGGGATGGCTTTGTTCCCAGGTAGGACAGATGCTGCATGAAGATCACCATGCTGGAGAAGTGCCAGAACCTGGCTGGGTGGCTGTGGGGACCAAGCCTTTCAGGTCCCCTCTGGGATGCCAAACTCTCTGCAACAGCCTCTTGGGTACCAGCCCTTCCCTGGCCTGGAAGCGGGGTTAGCCCTACCCCACCAGGCTCAGCTGGCACCACCGCATTGGCACCAAGGTGGGGAGCCCAGGACCCACCATCCCCAGAGATGTGCCCTGGCCCCATTCTGCCATTCCCCTCCCCATGGCAAAGAGGACACAAACCTTTGTCCTGGTTTCAGCAGGGATAAAGCTGATTTTCTTCCTAGTAGCTGCCTTGTTTGTGGACTCAGTATGAGAATGATGTTGGTAACACATACTATTTAGTCATTGTTAAGTAATAGTAACAGCTGGGAGGGAGTATAGACAGAACAAGCTGGCCAAGGGAATAATCCATACCATAGACATCATGCTCAGTATATAAATGAGGACTGGCCTGGGGGCAGTTGATGCTCAGGATGGACTGGGCAATCGATCGGCTAGTGGGCAATTGTATCACATCTATTATTTTCTATATTCTTTTACCATTATTATTATAATTTTCTCTTCCATTACTGTTCTATTAAACTGTCTTTATCTTAACTCGTGAGTTTGGGTTTGGTTTTTTTTCCTTTTTCTCCCTCTTCTCTCTACCCTACTGAGGGGAAAGGTGAGTGAGCAAATGGCTGCATGGTCCTAGTTGCCCGCTGCTGTTAAACCACAACCGTGACCAACCCACAGATTTCTTTATTGCCAGATGGCCATCAGCCACCAACAACATCCCCACAGCGGGGTCGTGAGGTCCTTGAAGTCACAGGCTCTACCCCACAGAATGAGGAAAGTGGGCAGCACTTGGCGTTGCTCCCCCTCCTTCCAGCCAGCGTTCAGCACCCAATGGTGGTCTTGTCCATCCCTGTGGCATCACTGCCCACATCCCAGGGGGCTGGGTGAGAATGCTGGGGTGTGGGGGGTGTCAGGACCTGCTGGGAGCTGAGAGGGCTGGGTCCCAGCAGGGGTCAGAGGGTGGTGGAGGTATTGCCAGAGGTGGAAGCGTAGGAGGCGCGGCCATAGCGGGTCACAGCATCCTTGCTGATGAGCCCACGTTGTGCCAGGATCTTGAGGAAGCTGTTGCGAAACTTCTGCCCAATGAAGGCATAGATAATGGGGTTGATGCAGCTGTGGGAGAAGCCCAAGACCTGCGTGATGGAGAGGGCCGTGTCAATCTGGGTCCTCCTCTCGCAGGTCTCAGTGATGGCCCGCACCCTCATGAGGCTGTCGCTCACCAATGTGATGTTGTAGGGCAGCCAGCAGATGAGAAAGACCAGCACCACAGCGAAGATGACCTTCATGGCCCGCTGCTTCTGGGAGTTCTTGGTCTGCAGAAGAGTGTGGATGGTGACACCGTAGCAGAAGAGCATCACCAGGAGGGGCAGGGCGAAGCCAAAGGTCTGAGGCAGGATCCGCAGCACCACCCGCCACTTGGCAGTGTCCTCGCCACCAATGCGCTCGTAGCACACGGTACCGTTGCTGGGCGAGACAAAAGCCTCACGGAAGAGCAGCACAGGCAGGGAGAGCAGCACGGAGAAGACCCAGATGCCCAAGCAGACAAACTTTACCCAGTGCCTCTTCTCAGTGGCGGCCCGGGTGGCATAGACGATGGCCAGGTAGCGGTCCACACTGATGCAGGCCAGTAGCAAGATGCCACTATAGAAATTGGCCTCCTGCAGCACAGAGATAGCTTTGCACATCACGGTGCCAAAGACCCACTCGTGGGCTCGGTAGGCGGCCCAGAGTGGTAGGCTGAGGGCGAAGAGCAGGTCTGCCACAGCCAGGTTGAGCAGGTAGACATCAGTGACGGAGCGATTGGTTTGGCTGGAGGTCACCACCAGCACCACCAGCCCATTCCCCACCACACTGAGGATGAAGACAAGGCAGTAGATCACCACCACCAGGTACTTGTTGAGGACAGAGACATCGGACCGGCATGGGGCAGAGGAGATAGCAGTGTCAGGCATGGCTGTACTGTAGTCATAGGTGTAGTTGTACATAGCAAAGATGTTGGAGATATCTCCAGTGAAGGAGAAGGACTCCATTTTGCCTGTGGAGCACAAAGCAGCATGAGTTTGGGGTGGAAGGGTGGTGTGGGCCAGGGGTGACAGCACCTCTCAGTCCCCTGGTATCTCCATTGTCCCCCCAGATCCCTTCTCAGCCAGTGGGCATCCCTTTTCCATCAGTCCACCGAGCCCCATAGCCATATTGTTACAGGTGGATATTATCCTTCATATGTCCCCTTGCACAACACCCCCAGCACCCCTTGGTCTGCTCCACTCCATCCCATCCCTATCTCTTCCCTGACCCCATGGAGGAAGGGGTTCCCCCACAGGCCAGCCACTTCAGACTGGGGAGGCTCCACCATTAACGCACCATCACCTCCCCCCAGGAGATACGTGGTCCCTCCAGCATCCCTGGCCCACCCTGGTTTGTGTGGGTGCTTCAAAAGCCTCTGAGCTCTTTGGGTATGTCACAGTCCCTTGGGCACCTCCAAAGTCCTTTGAGTATCTCTGAATTCATTTGGCCTCCCCATCCCATCCCATTGAGCATTGCTGCTGGTGCTGCCCTTCCTGCCACCCCAGCCAGCAGCAAGGCTGTGGTCACAGTGCTCGGGGACAGGCAGGGACTTGAGAAGGTTTGAAGGTGGTTTCATGCCCTTCCTAACCCTTCCTGGTTCTGTCCCTGTGTGAGCAGTTTCACCCCTCAGACGGAAAGATGTGTCACCCTTAGCAGGTAGCTTTGGAAATATTTCACATCTCTGGTTTTCCTGTTGTCAGCTGGGTGCTGCCGGACGTCCCCCGAGTGCCCCGTGCTCAGCCATGATGGGGAAATCACAGGTGACAGTCGCTCTTCCTCTCTCCTCATACATAGGACACCACTTCCCCACTCTGTTCCTGCCTCCCCAAGACCATCAGGTTTCAGCCTTATCCCAGTACGGATCCAGATTCTGGTTTCACTCCAGCTTCACCCCTCTGCCCCGTTTCTGAGCCCCTGAATCCTTCCAGGGACAGGCAACGCCAGTGCTGGTTGCAGGCACTGAGCCCCTGCAGCGCTGGAGCGGGACCAAACTGGTCCCATTTGAACCCAGACCTCCCCTGGAACCAACTTTCCCCTCTTGTCCAGTGGGGATTCCCCCCATTGCAGCTGGGCTGGTGCCCCATCCCAAAAAATTACCTCCCTGGCTCTGCCAGCCCTGCTTCTGCAATGATCCCGGAACGGTGATGCTGGGATGGTGATACCCCAGCATCCCAGAGGATGACAGCTGGGAACACTGCTGGTGATGATGGGGAAAGGTTCCCCTGAGTGGGGCCACCACAGGCACGGGGCAGAGCCGGATATCAGTGCTTCCCCTCCATCTATTTTTGGCTGCTTCTTTCTGCCTCCCCATTCCAAAAGCTCAGTGGCTCCTCTGGGACCGGGTACCCCCCACACACGGGTACCCTGCAGCCAGCTCAGGTAGGGTAACAAGAAGCACCCAATTTCCCCTCCTGACACTGGAAGGGCTGGGGGGACACTGGGGTGGCCCTTCAAGTACCCACGGGGAGGAAGGAGGGACATGCCATGGGAAAGAACCCTCCTGGTGATGGCTGTGCAAGGAAATAGGAGTGGGAGCTTCCCCCTGGGACACCCATGGCTGATGTTCCCTGGGAGTATGGGGGGGTTGCACCCCAGATTAGCCCTGAGCACAGCCCTGGGTGTGCCCACCTACTGCCTCCTGCTACCCCAAACCCAGCAGCCCCTTGGGCAGCCAGAGCAGCCCACCCTGGCCACCAGCCCAGCCGGCCCCACATATGAGGGGGCTTAGGTGCTGGGGCTGGTTAAGCCTGAGGAAAGCCCCCGTCACCTTGAAGACTCACCACTTGCTGCCCTCGCCGTTCCCCCAAGTCTGGGGTCTTCTCCTTGTCCCAAGCTGGTTCTCACCAGGACACACCCAGGGATAGATATGGATGAATCCAGGCGTTACCACCAAAGTGCTCTAGGGCAGAGCGTGGCAGTGCCAGGTCCAGAGGTCCCACCAGGTCAGTCGGAGGGTCCCTCACCTGCGCCTGTTGCCCTGCTGCCTCACGGCACCCTATCTCTCTGCTGCCCGCTTTATGCCGCCCAGGGAGGAAGCAGGGTTGCAAAACCTTCTTCCAGCCTGAAGGGGAAGTGGCAGCCAGAAAGGACCCTTCCCCAAGCCACCCCAGGATGCCTTCCCCACTTCCCCTGGATGCTGGGGGGAGCTTGCAGCCTGCCGCCACCCTCCTGCTCCAGCATATCCCAGGCATCCCAGCAGCGGGTGACACCAGGGCATAACCAGGGGGTATCGCCCCCCACTCTGCAGCAATGCACCTGGAGGTCTCCAATCAGGGGTCCCCACTTTGTCCACTCGCCCCCAGTGGATGCAAGGTCGCCTTGGAGACCTCCTCAGGTACTGCCCCCCACCTGGGAGAGCACCACACACATACACCCCCAGGAACCATAGCGGGGCTTGGCAGGCAGCCCAGTGGGCAAAGGCAGGGCAGGGCTGTGTGCCTCGGTTTCCCCACTGATAGAGCAGGGTTGGCACTGGGGTTTTTGGGGGGCACAGGGGCACTGCAGGGCTGACTTGCCCCCCATTGGAGGGGTGCTGTAGGGAACCCCGCTAGAGCAGAGCCCCATTTTTCTCCTGCCTTCACTGTGCTGTGCTGAGCTGAGCCAAACTGAGTTCCCATGCCAGCCCTGCAGATTTGGGGGACCCTCTGAGACCCCCGTAATACTGGGCCACCCCTGTTCCCCTGAGCACCCCTATTGCCTTTGGGGGAAACCTGCACCCCTGGGCACCCTTGTCCCTCTGGGACACCCCCATCCCCACATCTTTGGGGTGACTGTTAGTTTTAGGAGCACCCCACACTTTTAGGGCACCTCTCTTCCCTGTGGGCACCGGTACAGTTTTAGGGCACCATCATACCCCTGGGGTGTCACCATGGACTGGAGGATACTCCTGTTCCGTAAAGACATCCTCACGCTCTCCTGGGGCACCCCCAAAGTTTCGGGCATAACCCCCCCTCAGCTCCAGGGCAGCCCCAGGATGTCCCCATTCCCTGGGCACTCCCATGCTTTTAGGGTCCCTTTGGGCCACTCTTCCATCAACCTGGGTCACCCTGGGAGCCCCCCATGCTTTTGGGGTCCCATGTTCCTAGAATCACCCAGACCATGGAACACCTCTTTCCCCTGTGAGCACCCCTGTATCCCTGGAGCAGCCCATTCTTGTGCTGACCCCCGTACTCTGGGACACACCCACACTTGCCTGCGGTACCCCATGTCCCGGGGGGCACCCCACACTTCTGGGGAACTCCCCTTATGCCAGTCACACCACATATCCCGGGGGGCACCCCACACTTTTGAGGATACCACAGGCTTTTGGAGACCCCTTTGCCCCAGGTGCACCCCGTTATCCCTGGGGGAACCCCACACTCGTGGGGACCCCCCTTACCTCTGGCGCATCTCGTATCCCTGGGGACACCCCACACACTTGTGGGGACCCCGCACACTCCAGACGCGCCCCATATCCCTGCTCTTCCCAGCCTGGTTGGGAGCCCATACCCCGCAGCCCCCCTGAGCCCCGGGGGCACCCCTCTGCCCGTGCCCCCTCCACTCGGGGTACCCCCGCTGCACCCTGCTCTCCCCCTGCCGGCGGCCGGTGGGCAGGGCATCCCGTGACGTCAGCGAGGAGGGCGGGGCTCTGCCACCACCGCCGCCGCTGCCGCCCCAGGTGGGGCGGGGGAGTCGGAAGTGACGTAGGAGCGCGAGAGCGGAAGNTATGGGGGGGTTGCACCCCAGATTAGCCCTGAGCACAGCCCTGGGTGTGCCCACCTACTGCCTCCTGCTACCCCAAACCCAGCAGCCCCTTGGGCAGCCAGAGCAGCCCACCCTGGCCACCAGCCCAGCCGGCCCCACATATGAGGGGGCTTAGGTGCTGGGGCTGGTTAAGCCTGAGGAAAGCCCCCGTCACCTTGAAGACTCACCACTTGCTGCCCTCGCCGTTCCCCCAAGTCTGGGGTCTTCTCCTTGTCCCAAGCTGGTTCTCACCAGGACACACCCAGGGATAGATATGGATGAATCCAGGCGTTACCACCAAAGTGCTCTAGGGCAGAGCGTGGCAGTGCCAGGTCCAGAGGTCCCACCAGGTCAGTCGGAGGGTCCCTCACCTGCGCCTGTTGCCCTGCTGCCTCACGGCACCCTATCTCTCTGCTGCCCGCTTTATGCCGCCCAGGGAGGAAGCAGGGTTGCAAAACCTTCTTCCAGCCTGAAGGGGAAGTGGCAGCCAGAAAGGACCCTTCCCCAAGCCACCCCAGGATGCCTTCCCCACTTCCCCTGGATGCTGGGGGGAGCTTGCAGCCTGCCGCCACCCTCCTGCTCCAGCATATCCCAGGCATCCCAGCAGCGGGTGACACCAGGGCATAACCAGGGGGTATCGCCCCCCACTCTGCAGCAATGCACCTGGAGGTCTCCAATCAGGGGTCCCCACTTTGTCCACTCGCCCCCAGTGGATGCAAGGTCGCCTTGGAGACCTCCTCAGGTACTGCCCCCCACCTGGGAGAGCACCACACACATACACCCCCAGGAACCATAGCGGGGCTCGGCAGGCAGCCCAGTGGGCAAAGGCAGGGCAGGGCTGTGTGCCTCGGTTTCCCCACTGATAGAGCAGGGTTGGCACTGGGGTTTTTGGGGGGCACAGGGGCACTGCAGGGCTGACTTGCCCCCCATTGGAGGGGTGCTGTAGGGAACCCCGCTAGAGCAGAGCCCCATTTTTCTCCTGCCTTCACTGTGCTGTGCTGAGCTGAGCCAAACTGAGTTCCCATGCCAGCCCTGCAGATTTGGGGGACCCTCTGAGACCCCCGTAATACTGGGCCACCCCTGTTCCCCTGAGCACCCCTATTGCCTCTGGGGGAAACCTGCACCCCTGGGCACCCTTGTCCCTCTGGGACACCCCCATCCCCACATCTTTGGGGTGACTGTTAGTTTTAGGAGCACCCCACACTTTTAGGGCACCTCTCTTCCCTGTGGGCACCGGTACAGTTTTAGGGCACCATCATACCCCTGGGGTGTCACCATGGACTGGAGGATACTCCTGTTCCGTAAAGACATCCTCACGCTCTCCTGGGGCACCCCCAAAGTTTCGGGCATAACCCCCCCTCAGCTCCAGGGCAGCCCCAGGATGTCCCCATTCCCTGGGCACTCCCATGCTTTTAGGGTCCCTTTGGGCCACTCTTCCATCAACCTGGGTCACCCTGGGAGCCCCCCATGCTTTTGGGGTCCCATGTTCCTAGAATCACCCAGACCATGGAACACCTCTTTCCCCTGTGAGCACCCCTGTATCCCTGGAGCAGCCCATTCTTGTGCTGACCCCCGTACTCTGGGACACACCCACACTTGCCTGCGGTACCCCATGTCCCGGGGGGCACCCCACACTTCTGGGGAACTCCCCTTATGCCAGTCACACCACATATCC
>VZTM01010858.1:255548-280412 GCA_013400555.1 Jacana jacana | reverse complement strand
GCCTGGGGAGGGAGTGATGGGGGCAGCACTGAGGTAGGGTGGGTGCCTGGGGAGGGAGTGATGGGGGCAGCACTGAGGTAGGATGGGGGCCTGGGGAGTGATGGGGAAGAGCTGGTGTGGGAGGCTGGAGGAGGGTGCACTGGGAGAGGGTAACTGGGATGGTGTGGGGGAATTGGTCAAAGCTTGGACAGAGGGAAGGGCTGGGAGATGAGAGGGTGAGGTCGGACAGGTAGAATTAGAGGGAAGGGAGGAGGTTAGTGCTAGGGCAGTGTGGTGGGCTGCAGGGGAGGAGGAGGGAGCTGTGGAAGGTATTGGGAATTGTAGTGTTGATATGGGCTGGGAGAGCCGAGGCTGCGCAAGGAGGAAATTAGGAAGAGGGGAAGGGTGGATTTGCAGTGATGTTTGTTTTGGGTAGAGCAGCCTTTAACGGAACGGGGCCCCAGCATGGTGCCAATGCTGGTGCGGGGTATGTGGGGGAGCAGAGGAACAGGAAGCCTGTGGGGGGAGCCGTGGCCTCAGCATTTTGCTTTGGGGGTGGGGAGTAGATTCCAGCCTGACCCCCTTTGTTTTCCTGATCAGGAGGGATGCAGGTCCACGGGTCTGCCATGGCCCCAGGTGCCAGGCTGGTGTGTGTCCTGGCCTCGGCGGGTGGGTTTGGGGCTGGTTTGCACTTGCATCTCTGGCTGGGACAGCTCAGTCCCTGGGGAGCCAGTGGCTATTTTAATGCGAGTGTTGTACCGGAGCTGTAAAGGTGCTTATCTGAGCACAGCTTGGCTCAGAAGAGAGTCCCTTCTATAAACATCCTTATCTGCAGCTGAGCTACCTCGGGGCTTGCCACACTGTCTGCACTGGGTACCTTTGCACTGAGACAAAGCCTTGAAAAGCAAAGCTCGGTGGTGTTATCTCTGGGGTGGAGCCTGCCCAGGCCGTGCTGGGAAGGGACTCCCCAGGCAGGTGCCTTTTCCTGTGTCGCCTTTTCCTCAAGTGGCTTTCAAAGCTGTCAGCCTTTTGCGTGCAGAACTTTCACAGACTCAATTTGCTCTGCTTTCCCCTCTCACTTGACTTCTTGCTCAGGTTTTTTGGTAGTGTGTTGTTTGGGGTTTTTTTTTCATAAAATAACCTCGCAGGCTGCACGGCCTTGCAGGATAGCCAGGCTCCTCACAGGCTTTTTATTCTTCTTGAGCCTGATCGTTTAACACAGCAGTTTTCCTCAGAGCACAGGCACCATGCTGGGAAGAGAGAGGTCCCAGGTGACTGCTATGGTATTACAGCTGCGTCCATTAGAAAATATTACATGTCTGGAGGTTAATATTGTGTGTCAAAAATGCTCATTCATCACAAGTCCCTACTGAGGCACTCTTCCTGCTGCAGAGAGAAGAACACGCATGAATCCCTGTCTTAGCACAAATGTGGAGGTGGCAGTCTGCAGGTTTAAACACACCTTGAAGCCCATGACTGTGTGTGTCCAGAGCTGGGGTTTCTTGCTCTGCACCAGCCTGCAGGCCCCTGAAGTTTGCATTTTGCTGTACAGTAAAGCCTCCTTGCATCTGCGTCGGCACACTTGCCTGGCAATACTGATTCTTCCTCGATCGATTCATAGTGCGGCTGATGGTGCTCTGCTCCTGCCTCTTACTCGTCTGCAGCCTGTTCTTTTCTTTAGATGTCATTTCTAGATAAGATTTGTGCCTTGAGTGTGTTGCTGTAGGAGAGGAAGTTAACTTACTTCTGCATTTAGTCTGTGCTTGTGCTGGGGGCTCCCTGTCCAGACAAGTGCAGGACAGAGACAAAGGTCTGAGATGTGCAGGGGGTGCATTTTTTCTTTCCTCATGGATTCAGGTCTTTTAGGGAATGGGTGTTATGCAACATCTATTCAGGTGAAATTTCTTTTCCCTCTGGACATGGTTCTGGGGTCATTCTGGTGGCGCTGAGCCTGGAAGCAGGAGGGGATTTGGATTTGTTGTATTTCACTCTTTTGGTGATGCTTTTCCCGAGGCACATCTCAGGGACAGACATAGGACAGTCAGGGAAGGGTCAAGCTTTGAGGGATTTGGTGACTGGGAGGAGTGAGTCTGGACACTTGGACAGAGTTGGTTTTGAGTTGTTTGATCTAACTCGGGAGTGAGGCAGATGTAATGCATGGATTTGTCCATAGTGGTTGTCTCGGAGCCAGGTGTGTCTGGTATCTTCAATACCAGCTTGGGAGTCGGGCAGGGCGGGGTTTGTTTCCAAAATCTCTCTCCTCTGCTTTCCATGGTATGGCCACAATTCAGCAGGCTCTTTGCAGAGCTTTCCTGGACCATCAGGTGAGAGAAGTCATATGTCACTGTATCATATAGAACTAGGTCGTGTCAGAGCTTGTAACTGCTCATAAGTGTCATATATTATATGATGAAATCTGCTCTGCACAGAGATCCATCAGCTGTCTCTGGAGTTCCAAGTGTGGAAGATGCCTTGGCAGGCTGCAAACAGAGATCAGCACTTGAGGCAGGGCCTGACCCGTGTCTAAGAGTCCTCCCTGGACAAGGTCCTTGGCTCTTGGCAGCATCCACCTGTAAATAGTGTCATTCCAATTTTAGTTTGGTTTTGTGGGCAAAATCCATGGAAATCTCACCTCTTTTGATAGCCACCACTGAAGGGTGGTATTTAGATCAAGGCTCTGACAGGCAATGAACTTAAATGCATCTGATTATTTTTTGCTTATTTAACGTTGTAATTTACCATTTTAAATACATTTCCTTAAACCAACCCCATTTTAAAAACAAAGGTCCAAAGCGAAGAGAGTCCACTGAAATCACTTGAGTTGGGAATTCGCTATTGGAGCTTCCAGGTGTCAGACTGGGGGGGAATACCTGGTCAGTACCTAGAAGCAAGTGTGTTGAAATGAGGCAGCTCCTGAGCTTTTGTAGGTGTCAGGAGAATAAACTGATCCGTAAGCTTTTGACTAATTCAACTGAACTTGAGAAGTTGCCTAGAAGCTGGAGTCACGCTCACGTTTTCCCATTTTTTTATTAGAAACGTGATGTGGGGGGGTGAGCTCTACCAGTTGGAAGATTTTGTTTCTCATCATTGCTTCCCTTTGCTAACCACGCAGACAGAAAAAGCCACAAAACCAACAAACAATTTATGTGTGAAACATTTTGATGACTTGTCTTCTGTGTCTGGTGAATACTCGTTCTGTTTAACCCCCGGGGAGGAGCTACCTCCCAGAGCAGATTTGCTGTCCAGTTTTGTCCTGCTCTACTTTAACTGATCCCAGAGTGAAGGTGGCACGGGGCTTTGTTCGCAGGGTTTGGTTTTCCACCCATGCATAGCTTGCCCTTAATGGCCAGTAAATTAATCGCCTACCTCAAATTGTTACTTAGCATTTACCTGCCGTGCAAAAGACGGGTAATTTGCATAGCTGGGGAACAGCGTGCCTTTTCCCTTGGCTGGGGGTGGAGGGGAGAGAATTTCAAGTTAAACTGATGGTTTCTTTGCAGTCTTTAGCTAGGTACACATCTGCAGGGGTTTGTGACTGCTAGCTACACGGGAAAGCAGCGAAGCTTGTACTTCCCTGATGTAGAGTGGTTCCTGTGAGCTGGCTGGAGAGCTGGGCCGAGGCTACGCCTGGTGCTTTACGGTGTTTCCCACTTGCGGTGACTTTGGCGCGTGTCAGCTGGAGAGCTGAGCCCTTCAGACAGGAGGCTGAGCGCTGGGTGAAACCAGGTAACGTGAACTTTGTGTTCACAATGTGGCATGCGATGCCAGTTCATCCTGGGGAGACCGAGGAGCATCTGGAGGCTGGCTGGCACGCTGGAAAGGTTGAGGAGCTTTGGGTCCTCCCAGGCACCACTGAGAAACTCCCTGCGGGAGTGACTGCAATGATCTGCAGCTCCAGCACTTCAGGGGAGCTCGGTGGCCCCACAGAAAACAGAGGTTGCTCCTCTGCCACTCCCTCCTTCTCGCTGACACAGGCATTTTTATGGCTTTGGGGGAAGCAGGATTGGGGAAGTGACCTAGGTTAAAATTAAATGGGCAAAACTGGGTATTTTTAGCCCAAAATGGGTTTCCTCATCCCGTTCATTGTGCAAAGGCTGCTCACCATGGTGCAGCTGAGGAGCCAGGGTCAGATCTCCCTCCTTCAGCAGCAGTGGTAGGTGCTGGCTCAGTGTCCTTGCAAGCCCAGCCCGGAGCCACACATCTCGCCTGGCACAGCCTCACCTGCTGAAGCTCAGTCTGTCTGACTCTGGGGAGCACTGGGGTGATGCTGATGGCAGAAAGCGGTACCCTTGGGTTCATTGTGGCACAGGTGGCACTGTGGGTGTTTGATCAGAGCTCCTGGGCACCCACAGCACATCTGCCTTCAGCCATTAGGGAAGGTGACTTTGCATTAATGGTGGATCATGAACCACCTCTGGAGCTAGGCAGTGCTCTGCTTTCAAGCAGTAGCAGAGGGAAGCGCAGCCTGGAATTGCAAAGTGTTAGGCTTTTGCAGGTTGTTTTGTCGTTGCTTCAGCCTCAGTTTTCATCTCAGGTTCCTGAGGGGGGCCTGCTCCCTGTTATCCTCTGAGAAGGGTTCTTGCTGCAGCCACTGGTGCTTGACACCAGACACTGTGCTAAAGAAACACAGTGAGTGGTGGGTGCAAAACAAGGCTTTTCCCCAGAGACCCTCCGCAGCGCTGGGTCACTCCTGCAGGGAGCCAAGTGCTACCTGCCTGCAGCTGGAACGGAGATGCACAGGGCAAAGACCCGGCTGGAAGAGGACCTGTGTGCTGCGGGACCAGCCTACGCTTTGTCTTCTGGGAATCCCAATGCCTTGCTACCGGCCATCCTCCTCCAGCCTGCTGGGGTCCACGGTGAGGGAGCAGCTTGGGCGCAGAGGGGTCACCTAACCAAGAAGGGAGAGCCAGCACACACGGGGGCTGCTGTACACCACTCAGCATCGCCCTGACAAAGCTCTTCTGCTCGAGTTCATGGTGGGTGTGCTGCCAGAGCTACGGGAGCTCTCTGATCTCATACACTCCCGCAGCTTACGCAGAGTGGCTTTTGTTAGCTGAGCAGGGCCCAGGAGTGGAGGAACTGTTCAGATAATTTTAGACATTGCTCATAATTTTTTTTATTGGGGTGACCTTTCTGTAGCGAGAGCCTGCAGTCTGTCACTGAATCTGGCTCACTCCCTCCAAACTCTGTGTCGACTCCAGCGATCTGAAAGCTCTGCTCAGAGCTTTAAGCTTTGAAATGCCCCCTTTCTTTTTTTCTCTTTCCCTCTCCTCTGGGGCAAGAGCTTAGAATATCTGCAGGCCTGCTGTTTTTAAAATAATTGCCATCTCCCCTTATAGGGTACGGCCTTAATCGTGATGTGGGAGATACTTCACTGCAGTTGTCAGCCAAGTTTGCATTTAGGTCTGTTTAATACAGAAGATGAGGGCTCTGTATAATTACAGTCTTCGTTCTTCTGTTCTTAAATTTGTTGTAGCCTATGGCTAAGAGCCTCCATGGCCTGAGAGTGAAGCAGGGAAGTTTGGAAGTTGTCTGAGTCAAAATTGAGGAAATGCTGTCAGAAAAAAAGATTTGCTGCTGCTCTTAAGTGCTCGCTGGCGTCTCTCCACGGACACTATGGCTGTTCATGGATGTTCTGCCGGGGTGAGGAATCTGATTTGGAGCTGTCTCTGTATTAGATAGAGAGTAGGAGCCATTTGGAGATGAATAGAAGGGATGTGGGCAAGAAGATGTAAAACCTGTCAGGGCCTTTTATTGTTACAAGCAGTGGGCAGATGGGATTTGGTGTGGATTTGACTTCAAACCTGGTAAGTGTTATCAGAAAATGGACCGCTGCCGCTGCTTGGAACAGCTGCCATTTTAGCATCAGTTCAGGCAGGGTTTTGCAGGAAAGTCTGGTCTGCATTTGGTTTAGTACAAAGAGGGGCTATCTCAGTCATTCCCAGTATGAACTGGTTTTATTGTCCATTCAGGGCAGAGGGGGTAGCAAGCAGGGAAGGTTGTTGGGGGAAGCTATGGTTCAGAAACAGCTGGTGGTAAGGAGCTTGCAGTGGTCACAGCCACTATCTGCCTCGGGAGCGGATGGGCTGAACTGTCTGAAATCCTTCAAGCGTGGCCAGGCTTAGCCTGCTTCTCCAAGACTTGAATCAGGGGTGGAAGTGAACCCCAAAGAAGCTCCCAGCTGAGCAGAGCCCCACTTTGAAGCAGAATGCAAAAAGGATGGCTGGGATTTAGAGTCACTCTGCACTGAGCTGCTGAACTGCTGCTTTTCACCATGGATGTGGATAGGTCTCATCTCAGAGGCAGGGGATGCTGGGGCACACTAGACTGGGCAGAGCTCTTTGGGATCACACCAGTAAGCAGACCATAACTGGTATCCACCCTGCAGCGGCACAGTCCGAGTCCCAGGCCTGCTGTGCATTCCCTGCTTGTAGCCTTTGCCTGCACAAGACTGGGGCAAGCTGGGAGGACTAAACACAGTGAGGATATCGCTGGGGCTCTGCAGGGTGTTTGGCCTGTCCCTGCTGCTGTTTCTGTTGGTGGAGGATGGGGTTGGTGGGAGGTCGAGGGGAAGTGATTGCGTGTGTGTTACCCACAGCATCCGGAAGCCATGGGGAGGCTAGAGGTGAGAGCTCCTCTCCCTTCTGCCTGGGGACTTCTTGATGGGGGAACAATAACTTGAGTAGCAAAAGAGGTATATTTTTTCTTGTAGAAAGGTTTTAAATAGCCAGGATAGTTCCTCTGGAAATAAATAAAGCACTTTAAACTTTGGGGTTGTAAGGCTGTTGAACTGTGAAGGGCTAAGAAAGCTCACTTCACTCCCAGCCACACTTCTGATACCCTTCCTTGTCCTCCCCTGGGGCAGGCTAGGCCGTGGTTACTTAGGTGTGTGCCAGGTGAGGCAGAAAAACCACCCTGAAGTAGATGGTGGGGCCAGGGTGGCTTGTGAGGAGCTCTGTATGCAGCTCACGTGAGCTCCCTCTTCACTGAGGCTGTGCGCCGGGAAGTGGTTGAATATTCAGCACCTGAAGTGCTGCCCAGTTACCTGCTTTTCCCTTAAGTACCTCACCTTCTCACCATCCCCAAGGACAAGAACTGAGCCACTGGGGAAATTGGTGTTAGAATAACTGTCTAAGGAATCATGCCCGCCCGATGAAATGTTCAGAACCGGGGCCGTGTCAGCCCTAAGCTTTTGTGTGCAGAACAAAGGCTCTCCTGCAGAGCCATTAGCTGACTTCGGGTACAACGGCTTCTTGAATAACGCCAGGAGTGATCTTTCTACCCTCTTCCAGTGATCTTCCTACCCTCCTCCGGGGCACTGGGTGAGCGAGCAGGGCATCGTTTTCCTTCCTGGACAAAGCCGCTGCCAGTGCTTCAGTGCTGGCTGTCTGTTGCTTCTTCCCTGCATTGCTCGGGGGGAGGTGCTGTGCCCGGAGGCTCTGCTGGGAGCCAGGTCTCCAGGAGGCGTCAGCACCATGTGCTAGGGGAAACTGGGATTTGAATGGTGTAACTCCGAGGAGACGGAACAGCGGTTTAAGGAAGCGTCCTCTTTAATATCCCTAGCTCTCGTGTGCCTGACTGTGCTATCTTTAAAGCTTCCTACATAGGTTTCTTTTTTTATAAAAAACTTACGCTGCCATCCAAGCTGATTCCCAAGTCTGAGTGTGGTGCTCTAAAAGAAGAACGTGTCTGTGTCGGCTGACCCAGTGGGATCAGTGGGATTTTCTTTCATCTGTGCTCTGAGCAGTCCTCCGTGAGCAGAAGTGGCTTGGATGTGGCTTGGGGAATTGCTCTCCTTTCCAAGAGCCTGAATTGAATCTGCAGCCAGGGATGCCCTGTGAGCCTTCATCTCAGGAGGGTAAGAGGAGAGCAAGAGAGGTCACAGGTAGCTGGCACAGCTTTTAAACTAGAGGGCCTGCCTTGGGTGCACTCAAACAGCTTCTTTAGAGTGTGGCTTTTACTTTCAGTGATGCGTCTCTAAAGAGGCTCTCCAGCCTCCCGACAAAAAGGGCTGTGTTGCTTTTCACAGCTGATAACTTTCAAGAAGCTGCAACACCTCATCCTTTCCACTTACCATCTCCAGCTGGGGGTTAATTCCTCTGTATCCATCCCAGTACAATGTTGACTGGGTGCATGGTCTGAGATCAGTGCTGTTCACTGCCTTGGTCTCCTTGGCCTGTCTTTAGTTTTAGCACATCATGGTTATTCCTGGCTTCCAGGAATGAGGCTGTCTGGAGGAAAACTGATGGAAGAACACTGCTTTCTGCTGGGGGGAGAAAAAAAGTCATTAAAACCTTTCCAGAATACGGTAAAGGAAAGTAGAAATTGAGTCATCGCTTCCCCCACCTTTCTCAATGTATGCACCACAGTCTAGTCGGTATGCAGCAGCAAATGTGTGCTTGGAAGTTCTAGCAAAAAGGTCGATGAAGCCAGTCTCTGGGCAGCAGCAGCACAGTTGAGACCACAAGGCTGCCTCCACAGTGTCTTTGGTTTGGGGAGTTATTTCAGTACATTGGTTCAGGCAGGTGTGAGTGAACTGCTTTAGAGGCTGCATTTCTGTTGGCAGAACAGAGCCCCTTCTCTGTTTAATGCTGGCTGCTTCTGAAAAATTAGCAAAAGTACACTGTGAAACAGCAGGAGCAGGCTGGCATTTTTATCCTGTTCTCATTTTCCACCCCTGCTCTCAGTGGTGGAGGTACTTTTGCATCGCTCCCTGTTGGAGAATGACCTATTAATACCATTCCCCTCAGAGCTGCCAAAGCAGTTATGTAGTGCCAGCCCCAACAAAATGGCTTTTCAGAAGCAGTAGATCTTTCACAGGATGCTACTCTTCTACAGATCATGGACATACTGGCATATAGGGTTTCTTAAACTGTTATTAAATCTCTGTACTCGTAGCATAAGAAGTGGTGTGCTTTTGGCTCACCAGATGCTCTTCTTGTGGATCAGGAACCCCAAAGATCTCACTGGGCACTGTTGAGGCAAACCCAGATCTACAGCGCCTCCTACAGTGGTAGTTGGCAGAGCGTTGGGGCCTTTCAGAAGGGATGTGGGGGCTCAGGGTGAAATATACATCTGGAAAGTTTCCTTCTGTGGTTCTCTTCTAGCCCTGAACTTGGAGAAGGGGGTCTTCTCTGCAAGTGAGGGGTATCAGTGCGTTCGCAGAGCTGCTGCCGATGCAGCCTCTAAGTCCTTTCTACGAACTGGTATCACAAGAACTTAGGAAACAGCCTCTGTCCCAGACCTGTATTGTGGCTGTTCTGTGCTCGTTAGAACACACTCGGTGACGAGTAGCTTTCTTAGACATTTCTAACTGGAAATCTGTGTGCTCAAAATCTCTTAATAAATTACAAATAGCAACAATCTCGGACAGCTTTGAGGCCTATTTTATATCACCTGGGGTAAAACTTAACGCAATGGAGAGAAGTCTGAGGTTTCTTGTCAGAGGTTATCTGCTGGTTGAGCAGCTGGAGTTAGAAGGGGTTTTAGGTAGAGCCGCTTGTGAGAAATTAGGCATTAGAAATTAATCCTCTTTCCTTCACAGCATGGAGGCTGCTGTTTGAGTTCTTATTTACCTCCTTTGTTTTCTTTGCCTTTTAGAAATAAACCAGAGGCAGTAGAAGTAACATTTGCAGGTAAGCTCCACAGCTCTCTTGACTTCTCCAAAAAAGGGACTGGCTCAAATAGTCTGCCCGCTGTTACACCCAGTGTGCCCGAATTCAGCCAGCACCGCTGCCAGGGGAGGAGAGCCACGCCGGGGCAGATGGTGTGGGAACCCTGCAGCATCCCCAGAGTTTGGGCTTTGTCAGCTATCCCACTATTTTCTCTGTCTGCCTGCCTTCCCTGTGCCTTTCCCCACAGCAGTGAGATTGGTGGTGGCAGTGCTTTGTGTGGTGTGTGCATGCTATGTAGCTCTTACCTCCCCTCATCCAGTCCTGCCCTTGATGCTACTTGTTATCAGGTCTTTAGCACCATCTGGTTTGGGTTGTTAGAAACCTGGCTCAGGGTGACAGGCAAGATGAATTCATTGCCTGAAGTCTGATCTCCAGGATGAAAGGTGCCAAGGAAGTCCCAAGTGTTCACTCAGCAATTTAGTTAGTTAGTTTTTCCTTTCTGTTACCAAGAACCTGTGTGAGCTGCAGAGCTCTGCAGGGAAGTGGAGCTTGCTAGGCAGCTTGAGGGTTGACTTTCCCTGCCTCCTGCCCTCCCTGCCCGTTCTGCAGTGAAGTGGAAGCTGTCTCAGCAGGCAGCAGCTGAGCTGCCTTTGCTGGCAGGGACGTTTTCTCCTCCAGGCTGCAGCTCTGGCCTGGTAGGCACGTCAGTCACTTTCTGTCCTGGCCATCCAGAAGGCTCCTGTCTCTGTGTGTTTGTGTCCTCTTGCATTGAGCACAAGTGGATTTGCCAGGGATACTAAATGACACTAGACTAAAGCTTTCTGTGATGGACAGGTGCCAAAACTGTTTCAGCTCTTTCAGTGATACCATGTCTCCTTATGTGATGTTACCACTTCCCTTAATTTTGGGTTTCTCTCTTAGTGCATGTGTGAGGACTGGAGGGGGGGCAGCAGTGTTGCTTTATGTAGTTCCTAGAACATGTCAGGAAAACCTTCCTCAGAACTCGGAACTGGTTCCCTCATGATTCTCTCACTTGCTTCATAGACTTTGATGGAGTCCTTTACCATATTTCAAACCCCAATGGAGACAAGACAAAAGTGATGGTCAGTATTTCTCTGAAATTCTACAAGGAACTCCAGGAACATGGTGCTGATGAGGTGAGTGAGTGTCTCTGGGCCTTGAGCCTACAAACACTGTCTCAGCATGGGCAACGTAATGTTGATGTATCTAACCCCTAGAGAAGCATCTGTGCTCCCACCTCATGCTGGTCAAAGGAGCAACCTTGTGCCAGCCAGAAGTCCCACTTTGCTGGAAGACAAGGGCAAAGTGTGTTCACTCTGATTAATAAGTCATCTTGTATGACCCTACAGCCTGAAAGGCACCACTAATTTTGAAATGAGTGAGGCCTGACAGTAGAAATAGTTTCCCCATCTGGGGTGCTGAGCCCCTGAGTGGAAGAAGGTACCAAGACAAATCCAGAGTCCCATGGCACTGCTCTTCTGACTCTAACCACACTTGAGAGCAAGTGATGGGTTTCTGCTGTGTCTGCAGACTGGTTCCCTTTTCGCTGCTGCTGTGTGAAGTAGCAGGTTCAGTTCCTGTTGAATGGGCTGGGGCTGCAGAGGCCCATTTATGGTAGAAAGAAGGAGCCTCTCTGAGCTGTGGTTGGGTGGTGAGGCAGGAAGTGTGACTCAGTTCCTGAGTCAGTTTTCAAATCTCCGCGTGGTAGCAAATGGGGTTCACCCAAGGCTCTTCAGCAGGCTTTTGCCTCTGAGTGTCTGTCAGTGGAGGAAAACAAAGGAAGTACTCCATGAGTTTATTATGGATCTGACAAGAAACAGATTATTTGAACCCAAAGTGAATTCCTACGAGTTGTTGCAAAGCCTTCTCATGTCAGAATAAATATGACTGAGTGTCCTGCTTTCCTGGTTCCTGTATGTAAAGCTTTCTGGGAGCAGCAACTGAAGGTAACATGTGTCAAGCAGCCCAAATGGTGGATCCCTCCCCATGTTTTTAGTGAGGATCAGTATGGTGTGTGATCTCCATAGAACTGCTGTGGTGAGCAAGTGGCTGACACCACTGTGCACCAGCAGCTACCACAGTGATGGTGGAAGGCAACTTCCCAAGCTTTTAAAGGAAAATGGGATCTCCAAGGGACTGCCTTGGGAGTGCTGACTAAATAGAAATTGTGTTTTAAACTGCCAGTTAGCAAACTGTTGCTTTCTCTGCTTCCCTGGAGATGATAGAGCTTGTTTCTGCTCTTTCTGTGGTGGAACCCCACTGTGAGGAGCACAAAACGGGGCTCCTACTAAGGCAGAGCGTCTCCCAGGGCTGCTGCAGGCAGGCTCCCTGCTGGGAGGAGGTTTTGGCATGCGGAGAACTCGTACATCCTCTCTGCGTGGTGGTGGGTGTCATCCCAGGAGGGCCAGTTCTGCCACAGCGTTATTGTGTTCTTCTCTGTGAAATACCTCCTGTTCCCGGCCCCCTCATTGACACAGAGCTGTGGCTCAGTTGAAAATTGCCATTGATGTAAAATTCAGCATGATGATTATGATTGGAGAAAGGGTTTTTTTTTCTGCTGTGCTGTAGGCGGCTCTGCTTCTGGGAGGCATCCAAGCTGCCTGGCAGTCTCCTTTCCATCCCCATCTGTCCTGGACAATAGGCTGAGACAGGGCAGGCGATCGGCCGGCCACGCTGCGCCTGACCCCTGCTCTGCACTTGCCTTCCTGCAAGGAGAGGGTCAGGGCACGCTTTGCATCTGCCTTTGAATGGGAAGAAGGGTTGTAGCCATTAAATCTGTTGTGTCAAGCTCTGCTGACAGGTCTCCTTTGAAGGAGGGAAGGGTTTTTCTTCCCTGCACAAGTTCAAGACTAACAAGAACTTTAAAAAGATCCAGTTTTGAGTCCTGTCCTGCAGCATGTCCCCTGATGGTGGGGCTCAGGGAGCTCTGCCTAGAGCAGGGACAGCCAATAATACCAGAAGCCAATGGCTTCATATTTGCCCAGGTTAGACTAGGGGATGCAGATGCTGTGATTTGATGTTTCTAAATGGGCGCTGAACAGGGCCTGGGCTGTGCAGGAGGAAGCAGCTCTGATAGCTTGTGCTTTCAATGTTTAATTTCTTTCCTAGGTATTGAAGAAAGTCTATGGAAGCTACTTGGTAAATCCTGAATCAGGTAACTCTGTGATAACACTGACTTTGTGTTTGTGTGTGAATTGCAATTCCAAAATGACTTAAGCCACTTCAGAAATGCTCAAACAAAGGCTGCACTTTGAGACCTTTATATCTGAGACTCTCTGTGCAATGAACAGTGATTTAAAAGGTAGCTCAGGTCTGTCAGGGCTGAAGTAGCTTGCAGCACAAGCTGTAGTTCTTGCACTCCTCCAGGAAGCCTCTGTTCCTCACGGTTGGGGTTTCTGTTCTTCTCAAAGATGCTTTGTGAGACACAGGAAAAACCATGGTTACCTGTGACAGCATCTCTTCCTACTCACTGGAAAAACTTGGGAGCAGCTCAGCCAGCACGTGTGTCGGGGGGGAGCTCGGGAAGGAGCCCCAGGAGCGTTGCCATGGCCACATGCTGAGTTCGGGCACAGCTTCTGGTGATGCTCAGAGTGGGAAAGACTCACCCCTGGGACTTCTGGGAGGGCTGAAGGCAACGCTGGGGCTGTAGGTGCCTCTCTCTTTCCTGAAAATATCTCTGGCTTCATTAAGGCCCTGCTTAGATTATTAAGACTTAGTGGCTGTCCCTCCCCAGGTTACAATGTCTCTTTGCTCTACGACCTGGAGAACCTTCCTGCAGACAGGGACTCTATCGTGCACCAAGCCGGCATGTTGAAGCGCAACTGCTTTGCTTCAGTCTTTGAGAAGTATTTCAAATTCCAGGAAGAGGGCAAAGAAGGGGAAAAAAGAGCTGTCATCCACTACAGGGACGATGAGACAATGTAAGTGTTCAAACCGAGCGGCACAGCAGTCAGACAGCTGTCAGTACACTCTGCTTCTGCCCACAGGAGCTGTGGTGGAAAGTCAGTAAATGCTGTACTCCGTGCTTTGGCAGGATCGTAAGGGCCTGTCCAAGGCTGTCAGAAGTATCCATTGAGGGCAACGCTCACCCCTCGGGCTGCAGGGCTGTTACACAAGAGCCTCTGGTAGTAGCAGCACTTGTGGCTGCACGCAGGAAGGGAACTGGCCACTCCCAAGAGAAATGTTTTGCTCCCTGTAAATGCTGTCTCGAGGGAGGGGAAATTTTCAGCAGCCAGGCCTGTGAATGGGTGTTGAATCTACTTGACCTTGTCACGCAATTGCTTCCTTGTCCAGTTGTACTTCTTAGCTCCTGTTCACGGCTGGTTTCTCCTCTCCCGCCCACCTGCAGGTATGTTGAGGCGAAAAAGGACCGAGTCACAGTTGTGTTCAGCACGGTATTTAAGGATGACGATGATGTGGTGATCGGAAAGGTGTTTATGCAGGTATGGAAACTGAATTACAGGGAAAAGGGCTGGTCTTGGATTCATACACCTTCTTGCTTGAAGCAGCATTGCCAAACAAGCAGATGTGAGGCTGAAGTGAGCTCACAGGCAGTGTGATGCTTTGCAGGGCTCAAGGCTGAACCGTGTTAATGGGCATAGGTAGTATATTTTCTAATCCAGGCTCTTGCATCAGCATCTTTATTATTGATGGTCTTGCTCATATGGACAATCAAACATCCTATGTGTTACAGATGAGATACACCACGGTGAATACTTCAGTGTCTACCCTGAGGCCCTGTCAGGTGTCAGGCAGCTAGCTGTGGTGTTGGGATCACAAGCCAGCTGGCGGGGTGAGGCGATGCTGTGCCGTGCCTGGGATGGTGCTGAGTTGTCTTCACCTGAAAGCTTCTTCCTGCCATTGCTGAAGTGCTGCAGAGAGACTCAGCAGCTTAGTGTGGCTGCTATCCCGTGCTGCGATGGGCTCTCAAACTTGAGCTTTTCAAAGCTATGAATTTGTTAAATATGTGGGCTTGAATCAGTCATCATAATGCCAAGTATTTCTGGACTCAGCTGCCCTTTGCAACTGCCACTTAGCCAGGAAGCATTCAGAGGTCCATAGCAAGCACTTTTCCTGTCTGTGGGTGAACGTGTGCAGCCTGTGGGGATTGAGAAACTGGCTTACAGCTGGGGAAGGCTCAGTGCATGCTGAGGTGTGTGTTCGTCTGTGTCACTGGCCCCCCGCGTTCACCTTATGGCTGCTGAATCACCTGGGGAGCCTCCTGTGCAGGTACAGCCATGGAGCAGGCCCTTGAGGGTGTTCCAGCACTAGAGAAGCTTTAGCCCATCCATTCAGGGGTGCCAGGCAATGTCAGCTGCTGACAGGAAGTTACTGGCCCAGTTTGCTGGATACCAGTTTACCTGTGTTTGGGGATAGGGACTGTTGTGATTGGAGTCTTATCTTGCAGCTCTGCTGTCTGTGCCCTTTAGCTACAGGGAGGTGGAGTTGTTTAGTCTGGAGAAGAGGAGGCTCAGGGGAGACCTTATGGCACTCTACAACTTCCTGAAGGGAGGTTGTGAAGAGGAGGGGGTCAGCCTCTTCTCCCAGAGAAGTAATGATAGGACTGGAGGGAATGGCCACAAGTTGCACCAGGGGAGATTGAGATGAGATGTCAGGAAAGACCTTTTCTCCCAAAGAGTGGTCAGGCACTGGAATGGCCTGCCCAGGGAGGTGGTGGAGTCACCGTCCCTGGGGGTGTTCAAGAAGCGCCTGGACGAGGTGCTACGAGACATGATTTAGTAGCTTAGTGGCTAGTATTGGTGATAGGAGGACAGTGGGACTAGATCATCTTGTAGGTCCTTTGTAACCTTGTGTTTCTACGATTTCTATGATTACAGGCAGGGTATCACCACCAGCATGTCCCACAGCTGGAATTCTGCTTTTAAAACAGGAAGAGAGCTGTGAAATAAACAAAACAGGGTTTGTGAGGCTCCCAGGGAGATGGCAGGGCTTCAAGGCGGCAGCTGTCCCAGAGTCTCCAAGTCTCAAGTTCTTGGTTTTTACAACAGCAAACCCTGCTCCTGCCCAGCCACAAGAATTTCCACTCTGAGTCACGATGGTTCCTTCCCTCCAGCTATTCCTCTTGCGTAACGCAGCCCAGTCGGGCACGGTGGCTGCTCATCTGGGCTCTCATGGAGAAAATCTGACCATTAACTATCAGTGAAGCCGTTTGAATCATTTCACCCTCTGGCAAAAGCAAGTGGAAGTGCAAGCTGAGCACTTCATTAAGGAAACCCCAGCAAACTGCTCAGCTCTATAAAAGGGGCAGGGATGCTCCTGCCCTTCCTGGTCTGAGCTGTGCTCAGAGGGGAGGAGGGGCTGAGGGTGGCTGATGATGTGTAGGTTGGGCTGGGGGGGTCAGTAAGGCAGAGGGGGGGCAGGGATGAAGCAGGGAAATGGTGTCTGGACCTTGCCAGCCCTGCACAGAGACAGTCCTGAAACTCCTGAAATGTGGGGCCAGTTTATTTCCTGCGAGGTGGGGGTCATGCTGCTGTCAGAGGGGTTGCCTGGTAGAAGGGATCTCCCTGTCTGGAGGTGGTGTTTGAAGATGCAGAGAAGTGTTAGGGGGAGCAAGCTCCAACATAAGCTTCAAAGCCTGCATTTGGGTTTGAAAAACTGCTTCAAGCCTTTGAACGCCTCAACAAAGACCTCCTGTTGGGAGATGCTTTCTCAAATAGCAGAGCCTTTATGCTGGGTGTAATGGACACCATGCAGCCCTTTCTGATTACTTCTTTTACACTGGAGTGATGGGCACTGCCTGGTTGCACTGGAAGCGTTGATGCTGTTGACTTTCTGGCAGGAGTTGTGCTGTCTCGTGCTTGCTCAGAGGTGTCATTTCCACAAAACGGCTGTGGCCGGAAGTGTGACACTGAGAGCCACCCCAGTTGATGGGCTGTGCTAGGGACACAGGTAAACTCGGGACAGCTGTGCGTATCCATCTGGTTTTGCTGGGAAAAAGGGTTGTTTGGCCTGTGCAGGGAAAGGTGGGGAACCTCCTTGATCAGTTGTTCTGTGGGTGTGGGGACATACCATCTGCTTTCCTGAAGTGTCACAGTGGGTCTCACCTTCACTTTGTCTCGTTCAGGAGTTCAAGGAGGGTCGCCGGGCCAGTCACACAGCCCCACAGGTGCTCTTCAGCCACAGGGAGCCACCCTTGGAGCTGAAGGACACAGACGCAGCCGTCGGCGACAATATTGGCTACATCACCTTTGGTAAGCAGACAGCTCTGTGGCCTGGGGACAGTCAGGGAGGAGAGAGGTTCCTGGTGCTGCATGAAAAATCAGAAGTAATTTATCTCTCTTGAGCAGTGAAGCGGGTCATGGGGGCTGATGGGGCTCTGGAGTCATTTTCTGCCCCTTTCACTTCCTCGTGTTTGGCATGTCCCTTTGCTGTATCAGGTCACCTCAGCTTTCATCTGGGGAAGAAGGTGTGGAGGTGGACAGTGAGCCATTTACTATCTGGGAGTATTTGGGAGTGAGGGAAGGGTGGCTTTGCTGCTGTACTGTGGGCACTGGAGACTTGTCGTGGTAGGTTTCACGTGAGTGTATTTGTAGCTTGTCCAGCTGTGCAGCGTTTGGTCAGTAGAGGCAATCAAAGTGGGGGAGCAGGGCAGCAAGTTCTGCTTCTCTGCCTCTGTGCTCCAGGCCAAACACTTCCTTCTCTGATGAGCCACTTTCTCCTACCTGCAGAGGTGCTGGCAGGGTCACCACTTCCTCCTGGGCAGCAGTGCTGATGGCTGAGCTGAGGAGTCCAAACCCTGCCCTCTTCAAGGGGAAGGGTCTCTTCCTGAGAAGTTGGGGGTCACAGTTGGACCTGCCATTAGGACCTCTCTTAGGCTGGCACTCCTGTAGTTCAGAGCTCAGAGGTGGAACACAGGCTGCAGGGGAAGGTGAAGTTAGCACTGCCCTCCTCCCATGCTGGGAATGGTGCCCCATGGTTAGGGCAGCTCCTCAGCTGTGGGAGGCCTTGTGTAATGGCAGGTCTGGGACTGTGAGCAAGACTTCCTTCCCATCCAGATGCAATTTCCCAGTTATCTAATCCAACAGTCCTGGGTGAGATCATCACCCAGGCAAAAAGGTCTTTCCTGTATTTGGGAGGCTTAGCACAGCACCAGCCTGTGGAAGGAGCAGGCCACCAGACCCCTGTAGTAAGCAAGCCTGGATGTCACAAGTCCAGCAAGCTGTCAGCATGAACCCACAACTGATTTCAAGATCCAAGGACAGACTGGATCTTGAAATCAGTTGAGCAGCCTTGGCCATTGTCTGTCTCCCAGCTCTCTCCTCTGTTTCACTTCTCCCAAGCACTGAAGTAACATCATGCAGTTTCCTACAGTTCCATCATCTCTGAGCTCTTGGCCTTACCTGCATCCTGTGGTGTGCACAGCTGTGTCGGGCTGCTGTGGGTGACATGGAAAAGTGCTGCTAAGCCCCATGTCCAAAGTCACAAGTGCTGCTTAACCTTGATATGTGTCACAGTAAAGGGATCTTTGTAGAGAGCAAAGTAGGTGTTTGGAGGAACATACCCTGAAGCCTGCAGCACTGGAGGAACCTGAAGCCCTTTGGTAATCTCAGGAGGTGCTAATGGTTCGTGTCACTCTCTCCTTTCAGTGCTGTTCCCCCGTCACACCAATGCTGCTGCCAGAGACAACACCATAAACCTGATCCACACGTTCCGGGACTACCTGCACTATCACATCAAGTGCTCGAAGGTACCGATGGGACAGGGCTGGGGCACACTGGGCAGCTTCAGCCTGGGTGCTGGGGAGGAGCACGGGGCAGGGGTGCCCCCCTGAGAACTCGACTAGGGTCCAGCATTGCCCTCCCCAATCACACGGGGCTGGCAAATGATGCATTGTCACCTTCTCCTTGTTCTTTGGCACAAGCAGCACCAGTTGCTTCCCATCCTACCACTGAAGTGGGGGGTGGGGTTTTTTTTCTCTTTTGAATCTGATTTTTCTTTCTGGGAGTAGAAATAAGGGTAATTTTTCAATGAGACCTGGCCTTGAGCAGGGCTCAGAGGGTGATGTTCACTGTTGCCTCCTGAGCTCCCCTCATAGTCCTGTGGCTCTGCAGAGCCAGGTGCTTCCCCAACAAGGAGCAGAAAGATAGCTCCCACCCCGTCTCCTGGAATCTCAGCTGTGACAACGGGATCCTGACGTCTCCCTGTTTTGTCCCAATGAAATGCAGGCCTATATTCACACACGTATGAGGGCGAAAACATCAGATTTCCTCAAGGTGCTGAATCGTGCCCGTCCAGATGCAGAGAAAAAAGAAATGAAAACAATCACGTGAGTAACAAAGCGGGGCCTGGCTGTCTGTGCTTCCCTGCCAGCTGTGAGCTCGTTCCTTCTCAGCTCAGCAGGGTGCAGGGAAGACTGGGATGCTGTGGGGGTAACCAGACCAGACCCTGGTGTGGTGGGACCCCATCAGAGAGGAAGAGAGTGTTTCATAGCAAGGTGCTTGCCTCAGTGCCTTGAGGTGAAGGACTGGATCAGGGTGTGTGAGCCTCCTGGGAGTCTGTGTGCTTCCTCCACCACTCACTGCCTTGCATGTCCTTTGCAGGAGCTGGGTCTGTGCCACACCCTGTGCTGGCAGGTCTTTTGTGAAAGAAAGTCTAAACAACAGCTCTGCAAGCCCTGGTGTCACTATTGTCCCACCTGAGACCATGGTGGCATTTGTGGGGCTTTGCTCCCATTGTATTAAAGCTGGCTGATGGGCTCTGGGGGCAGCTCCAACTCCCAGGGGAGAGTGGCCAGCTCCTTCATGGGGGGCTGCAGGCACTAGAGTGGGTTTGTGCAGCCCAGTGGGTTTACAGCTTCTCAGAGCCCTTGGCCAACAGATGGCTGGGGAGCTTCCAGGCCACTGTGCTGGCTGCCTGGTTCCCTCTTGTGAATGAAGCCACACAGGATGAGAGCAGCTGCGTGAACACATTTCCCTTGTGTCCTTTACTGCCTGCTGGTCGCAGAGCCCCTTGGTGTCCTCTCTCCCTGCATGTCCCCTTTGGGTTCTGCTCCAGGGCAGCAGGGTTGTTCCCTCTTTGAAAGTCAGGCTCTGAACCAGTGGTGCCCCCCGGCTTTGAGAGCTCACTTGCAAGCCTATGTGTCCCCCCAAAAACCCCATGGCCACCCTGGGGCACCCCTAAACAGTGCCAGGGGTTGCACTGACCTCTCTCTGCATCCTTTCAGGGGGAAGACGTTCACGACCCGTTAAGGCCAGGCTCTCTGAGGCTGCCGAGGAGGATGAAGGTTGGGGCACTTGCTACCTGATAATCGTAGCTTTTAATGTTGCACCTCTGTGGGCTGATAAGGAATTCAAGCAATCGGGGTCTGTTTGTACGACAGTTGGGGGAGGAATCTGCAGAAACGAGCTGTGCTTGCGAGGACTCGATCGTTCCAAGAAACAAAACCTTAATTACAGTTTGATTGACTAAATTTCTTTTCTTTTTTTCTTTTTTTTTTTTTTATTTTTTTTTTCCTTTTCGAGCTGTTTCGCTTTGCAATATGTTACCGGAAATAAGTTGCAGTATTTCTTATGAGAATAATGCAATAGTAACTTGTTTTATTCTGAGTATTTGAGTTCAAAACTCCTGTATCTGAAGAAATACTGTTGGGGTTCATTAATAAAGGAGATCTTTCTATCTTAAAGGGCTGTGGGGCTTTGGCTCGTCAATGCCTGTGGCCTCGCCCTGGAAGGGGTGTTTGGAGTCACAGGCACAAGGTGGGAAATTACTGTATCAGGACGAAGTACTTGTGCTGCTCTCTCCTGGGGACTGAGTTGGGGGTGCTGTGCCCAGGTTCTACAAGTATCCTGTTGTGTTATGGAGCTCCTGGGCTGCAAAGAGCAGGAGTCTCGTACCCTGACCCCCTCATTCCCGCGAACAGGGACACCTAGGGCTGGAGGTCTCTGCCTCCACCCAGACCAGAATAAAACCATCCATCGTGGCTGGATGCAGGGGAGATCCCTGAGGAGGGAGAGAGCACAGCTCCCCAGGTCCTCGTCCCCACAACAAGCAGAGTGGATGGCATCCAGTTAAGTGAAATAATTTATATAATTATAAGACATTTTCATACAAAACCCCAGGCTTGGTCCCCAGGTTTTGGGGGCAAAGCAGGGCAGGCTGGAAAATTACAAAGCACACACTGGAGAAGGGTGGTGAAACCCATCTCCCTCCTCCCTCTGTACATGAGCCACCTGGCAGAGCCAGGGTGCCCAGCAGAGCTCCTAGCGATCGGGGCGCTGGACGCAGAACACTTTGGCTTGGTGGTCGCCCGAGGTCGTCACCACAATGGAGGCATCCCTGGAGAGGGAAACAAAGCTCAGAGATGGGGCTGGGAGTTTCATGCATCCTGTACCCACACCCCCTGGCCCAGTTCTGATTTATTCCACTTCTCTCTTGAGCCCCTCAAGTCTTTTGTCCGCCCTCATCACCCAAGCTCCCCGTGGCATCTGAAGGAGTGACAGCTTGTGACACAGATTCCCATACGTGGGGGCCTCTGCCACCCCTGGTCCCTCCACCTGGCAGCCTTTGGCAGAGGAAGAAGGGAAGGGATTGGGGGGTTCCCCCTCTCACTTGTTGACGGCAAAGTCGAGGATTTCAGCTGCGTGTCCTCGGTACTCGCTGATCATCTTCCCTGAGCGGGCATCCCAGAGCCGCACAGCCCCGTCCAGGCTGCAGGTGTACACCACGGCCGAGCTCTCCTCCCACAGCAACTGCACAATCCCAGACTGGGGCACAGGGAAGCCATGGGGTGAGCACCAGGGACCCCCCCAGCACAGTCCCAGTCCCCTCCATGTCCTCCCCTCAGTGTTGTCTGCCATCCCCCAGAGCCAAGCTGGGGAGCACATCCTCTATGCAGGGACTGTGGCTGCCTTCGGGGAAGCCCAAGGGCTGAGGGAGAAGCACAAATTGGGAACTGGCCCCAGGAAAGCCCCCGACCGCCAAAGGAGGTCTTAGATGGGCCCACCCCACCCCCAGGCCTGGGGAGAATGGGGAGGGCAGTACCTCGTGTTGGCACTTATGCCTCAAGCTCTGTGTGGAAAGGTCGTAGATAGCCAGTGTGCCATCCAGGTAGCCCACAGCAGCCAGTGGCATCCTGCAGAGAAGGAAACAGGCGTTACATGGGCCTGGGGGAAGCAGAGATAGAAGTGCAGGAAGGATCAAGATTGAAGGCAAAGCATATTGAGAAAGAAGATGAGGGCCACCCCAACGATGGAAGCCGTGGAACACTTCAGATCAGGAAACCAATAGGACAGCGAGAACCAGCAGAGGCCCAGGGTTCACAAGGGAGAAGACACTGGCTTGGTAGGAAAGCTCCCCAGCAGCCATATCTGGAGGATATCCCAGCCAAACAAGTGGTCCATCAGGCTAGCTAGAGACCTAACGGGCTGGGGGAAGGACTGAGCAGCTGGTGTCCCTTGTCTTCCCTCTTACACACAAGTGACCCAGGGTACCCACAACCGAGGAAGAGGAGGAGAGTGAGAGCAGAACAAGGGACAGAAACAGGTCTGTTGGTAACAAACATGGCCCTCCAAGGCCTGGCACTGAAGAGGGGCTGCCATAGCATGTTGTCACCCTGTGCAACACATTCCCCACACTCACACGTTACAGAAGCCCAGCGACTCCACCGAATTGGACTCGGCCTCCTCACCCTCACCAGTGGGAGCCTTGGGGGCCATGTTCTCCATCTTGAACACGCACACCACCTGGGTGGAGGGAGGCACAGGAGAGGGGAAGGGAGCACCCAGTCACATCGAGGTCCCATTCCTCACCCGGGACCGAGCCCACGCTCCCCTGGACACCGTGGGCCGACCCCAACACCTCAGCTCTTCCAAGCAAACAAGGGGTGAACGTCTTTCTACCAACCACGCAGCTACCGGTCCCACCAGCAGCTGGGAGGACGCAGTTGCGTTGGCCAAGGACGCCTCCTGCTGGCCGCCAGTGGCCACCACAGGCTGCTCCGGGCCAGCTGAGCCCTGAACCACCCGGGGACACCGGCTTGGCCCAGGACAGGGCAGTGGGAGGCTGGTCCCCCCTCTCCCAGGGCTCCTGGCTCTGCCCCCACCCACGCAGACCCACCTTGCCCGTGGCAGAGTTGACCAGCTTGGCGTGACAGTCCACAGAGCCCGTCATGATCAAACTGCCATCCTGGTTGCTGGCCACACATGTCAAGGGGTCCTGGTGACCGTCCTGGCCTGGGGGCGGACAGGAGGGGCATGAGCTCCACGTGTCCTCCCTGCAGAGGCCTCAAAACCCACCCTCCTGCAGCATCCACCTTCCTCAGCTCTGCCAGTGACCCGGTGGCAAGGAGTGGCCACCTGTGGGGACAGGGAAACCCAGCACCAGGCTTCCTCTGGCAGCCGCTGGCCTTGGAGAGTGGCACCTCCCCATCCAGGCAGAGGTTGGTGCCCCACTGGAAAGGGCCATTCCCCAGTAGGGCACACCCCAGACAACGAACATCTTCCCTACCTTTCAAGACATGCAGCGAAGTTCCCTGCTTCAGGTCCCAGATGCGCATGGTCCCGTCCTCGTACCCCACCACCGCTCGCTTCCCTGGGCGAGACAGAGCCAGTGACTACAGCCAGAGCTCCCCTGACCCCTCCACCTCCCACTTCGCCCAGATTGGCAGAAGCAGGAGGGCAGATGGTGGCAGTGGGATCTGTCACAGAGCTGGTGACATTCCCCACAGCAGGCAGCCCCTGTGCCTCACCGTCAGGCAGGATCCTGCCACACGTGGCTGGGCACGCAGGGCCCTGAAAAGTTTTGCAGTCTCCACTGGGGATCTTCCACATCCAGGAGTTGCCGTCAGCCGTGCCCGCCAGAAGGACATGGGCTTGAGGGTGCCACTCCATCCACTGGGCAGGGAGAGAGACAGCCAGCGTCACCGGGGTGGCATCCCCCCACTGCCACCCAGCTGAGTCCCAGCTGCCCACCTATGAGCTTCCCACAGCACCACCACTCACCTCCAAGTCCCCCACCTCGAAGGACCATACTTCTTCCTTGGTGTCCACCCGCCACACTTTGATAAGCCCAGACATGTCACCCGTGGCCACAAACACGGAGTCGTGACTGAAGCCGGCACAGGTGACCGAGTCCTTGTGTCCTAGGCACGGTGGGGGACAGACTGCTCAGTCCAAGCTAAGGAGGACAGTCAGGAGCCTGGCTCCAGCAGAGCATCGGCTGGAAGAGTGCGTCTGGAGAGACGTGGCTAGGAGGGGACACGGCCTCACCTGAGCATTCGAACAGGAGCTCTCCATCACTCACGCGCCACACAAAGGCCTTGTCGTCCTCCCCCCCTGTCACCGCCAGCGTGTTGGTCTTGGGGTCGAGGCTCACGCAGAAAACAGAAGCTTCCCAAAAGAGTAAAGAGAGGTGACGTGGCTGGGACGTTGCTCACACCCCACCCAACGCTCCCACGGAGTCCAAATCCCACACAGCGCTGGGTCCGGGTGGGACATCAGCAAGCTGAGACCCCAACCCAAACCTGTGGAATCAATCCTGCCCTCTGGGGAAGAGCAGAGTGGGCCGCCTGCCAAGTTCAGGGCGAGCAGCCATGGCAGGTGGCCCAAGGGGCTTCTCTACCAGACTACCACCCAGAAATGAGCAAAGCCCAAAGCATCACAGCCCCGAGACATGACAGCTGTCCCAGAAACGGCCAGGAGAAATCAGCCTGACAAGGACCTGCTGCACCCCAATACTCTGGGGAAAGCCAGGGTGGGCGCAGGTCCCGGTGGACACCCCAGTTGCCACGACCCATGCCCACCACTGCTCACCCGAGTGGAGGGAGAAGGTGACCTCGCTGTCATCCTGTGCCTCCATGCCATCCTCCACCCCCTCATCATCCTCTGTCTCCCAAGCATCGGCATCGGGCTCTTCCGCACCCTCCTCCTCAAAGTCCACATCCTCCATCTCGTCGGCCAGGTCATCTGTGGAGGGCAAAGGTCAGGACATCGCTGGCGGCCCCTCCCAGAGCAGGCGGCGACGGACACGGTGGGTCCTCGGGGGTCCCCGGGGCACAGGGCAGCAGCGATGGGGGTACGCGCCATCCCGATGACGCGGCGGCCGGGAGACCCGGAGCAGAGGAGCGCGCAAAGGAGCAGGGAGAGGCCGCGGTCCCTGGCGGGGGAACGAACGGGCCGGGCCCCACAGCCGGGCCTACCGCTGGGGCAGGGTCGGAACGGGCCCGCTGTCCCGGCGGAAGGCCGAAGACCCCGCAAGCCCTGCCCGGTGCGCGGCGCAGGAAGGCCCCGTCTCA
>VZTM01010858.1:231450-243535 GCA_013400555.1 Jacana jacana | reverse complement strand
GGGGGGGGGGCATCGGGTCCGCGGGAGAGGGGCGAGGCGGGGGCGGGAACTGAGGCAGGAAGGTGCCCTGGGCAGGGGTGGCGGTCCCTCGGGACAGGGGTGACAGTAGCTCTGGGCAGGGCCGGAGGACCTGGAGCGATGCCTCTTCGCCGAGATGCTGGATGTGGTGGCAGCGGGGGGCCAGCAGAGGGACCAGGCAGTGGGTCGGTGGTGGGTGTCAGCCCGGTGGGCACCCTACAAGCGTCCAGGGGAGCCAGTGCGGAGCTGCCTCCTGGTGCAAGCTGCCTCCCGCAGGAGGCAGGATGGGGTGCCATGCTCCAGCACCCTCAAAGGTGAGCTGGGGGTGGCTTGGGGTGTCCCCTTCCCTCCCCAGAGCTGGAGCATTCCTGTCCCACCCAGCCCTCAGGGCTGGGGTGGGGGACACTGCTGTGGTGCCAGCAGGGTGGGCTGAGTGTGGCTCTGCTCTGCCAGCCTACGTGACCACACAGCTGGAGACCCTGGAGCAGGAGGAGCAGGAGCGCTTGGAGGTGACCAGTGTGGTGGTGGCATGTCCCCTTCCCCATGTCCTGCCCTTGTGTCCTGGGGTGTGCCCTGCAGTGATGTCCTCCTGGGGGCCACACTCCATACAAGGTCACTGTGGGCAGCCTGGTATCCCCTCCCTGCCTGGGATACAAGCTCTGTCCCAGCAGCCTGGTCCCCATCCCCTACTCTGTGTGGCAGCTGGGGTGGGGAGTTTCCCACGGTGCATCTGGAGCAGCACCCTGATTGAAAGGGATGCCTAGGTGTGCTACCTCAGAACACAGGGGGTCTGTTTCTGCCCTGCTCTCTGTGCCACCCTCCACCCCTTGCCCTCCACCCATCCCACAGCTCAGAACACACCCAGTGGAGAAAATGACTCACATGGTCAGCCACCAACACGGAATGACTGTCACCAAAACCCTTCAGGAGGGAGAGGTAAGGCTGAGGGAAGGATCCCCTCTGCCCCCTAGATGGGACACATCCTGTGAGGGGGTAGCAGCACTGGCCTGTGCCACCCAGGGGTGCCCCTGGCCTCTGGGAGGTGTCATCCCTGGAGACAGTGGGTCTGTAGCCATCACCTGAGGTGACTGGGTCTCTCTGCAGGCAAAGCCACAGTGCTGGAGCTTCTCCTACGGCCGGGATGATCTGCGGGGGCTGCTGCCGGAGGGTGCCAGCCTCCTCCTGCTGCGGGTGCTGGCGTTTCGGTGGGCAGTGCCCCCCGGGCTCATCTTCCCAACCATCAACAGTGAGGGCCAGCTCTGCACCTCCAGCTACGTGAGCCACCAGCCAGGAGGGCCTGTGGGCTGGAATGGAGGGTCTGGGTCAAGTTGGGGGTGCTAGGGTGGGAGGTGGGAGTGAGCAGAGTGTAGTGGACAGCACGGGGAGGCAGGGTTGACCCCAGGACAGGGGTGACCCCTGGCTGTGCCCCTCCCCTCCCAGCGTGCCCTGGGCACCCAGCAGCAGGCGGTGGGCTCAGCGGAGACAGAGGTGTTTGTGATCGAGCGAGCCATCCATGCCAGCACGGGCACCTCCACTACCTGGCACAGCAGCTTCCTCCCCAGCGGGTACGGACGGGGATCTGTCTGGGAGCACCCCCAGCTTTGCCAGCCTGGTGGGAACCCAGGAAAGGGGGTGTCACCACCTCTTCCACCCCGACAGGCATTTGGCTCAGCAGGTGCAGGTCGGCTGCCCAACTATGGTGCTTCTGCGGGATGAGTCCATCCTCAGCAAGACAGGTACTGGGGGAGGGTGGGCTTGTGCCCCCCAGCATGGGCAGACCCTGCGTGCTGCCAGGCAACCAAGTGGCGAACACCCTGCCCTGCCTTTCTGCTGCCAGGTGGGGTCAAGCAGCAACCTCCCTTTCCCAAACAACCCCTGGACTGGGAGGAGGACATCCAGCTCTACTCCTGGTTCCTGGACAGGAAGGTGAGATGATGGTACACGGGACAAGGGGATGTGGCACTGTACCACTCCCCAGCAGGGTCTCCCAGGGGGCATGGTGGAGATCAGGCTGGCCAGCACCCTTCCCAAGCTCCTCAAGTGGGGAAAAGGACCCAGGCATCCTGTCCCCCCCACCCTGGCACAGTGGCTGGGGGGGACTTTGGTGCCTGTGCTCATTCTGCCCATCCCGCTACAGGAAGAGCTGCAAGCATCCCACACCACTTACATCCAGCAGCACCCCGAGGTCTGGGCGCTGCTGGCTGACTTCCTCCAGGCCCTGCTGCTGCATCAACCCCATGACCCCATCTCCTTTGCCGCCGAGTTCTTCTCCCCCTTCGCCTGCCAGCAGCCCCCTGTGACCCGCTTTGCCTCTGCTGGGACTACCAGCCCCCTTCCCAGAACCCCACCTCGCCACTCTCCAACTAACGGAGAATAAAGCCGCCAGTGCTGCCTGTCCAGGCTCATTTGCTTTGGGGAAACTGAGGCATGGGGAGAACAGAGAGAGTGAATTCACATGCTAACCTCCCCTGTGCCGGTCTGGGCAGGGGCGGGGGTGGGGGTGGAGATGGGGGGAACAGGACTCAGGCATCCTGCCCCCCTCCTGGCTGTTCTAGTCCCCTCATAGGGGGGTGGGAGTTCCTGGGATATAACCTGGGGCAGAGCCAGGCTCGCATCCCTGGGTTGAGGCACCCCACATCTCCCCATTGCCAGACTCCAATGCCCACCGCTGTGTAGGGCCCAGCCTGGTGGCAGCCAGTACTGCCCAGGCACCCATGGGTGTACCTGGGGTGCTTGCCCTCTGGCCTCCACAGCCACAAGGATACTGGGGATGGAGTTCCTCCTTCTGTGAGAACAGCCTGACCCACAAAGATGCTGAGCACCCAGTCTTTGGCGTGAGGATTCCCCCCACCCAGGTGCATGAGCACCATATGCTGCAGAAGCCCACCAGGTTGGGTACTCCCCCCTGCTGTCCCCCCATCCCCTAAGCAGCTGAGGGTGCATTTTGTTTTGCTCACGTGCTTGTGCAATGCATGCCTGCTTCCTCCTCACTCTTGCTCATCAGTCCTTTCCTCTGTTCCCATGGGGCCAGCCCTGTCCTCTGTGTCCCCCCCCCAACAACTGCCCAAGGAGCAGGACCCCTGGCATGTGACAGAGGGCGACATGCAGGCACACTCCCACACCTCTGGGCACGCTGGTGTGGGTGCCCCATGTTCGCACGTGTGTGTGTGTGTGTGTGTGCTCACAACAGGGTGAGGGAAGCGCTGGGTTCCTCCCCCACCCTGGCACAGGATGGGGAAACTGAGACCGCGCACATTCATAGCACCCAGCATCCCCCAGGCAGGGCCCCTTTCCCGGCCCAAGTCAGCATGTGGGAAAGAACTTCCTCCTCCTCTCCTTGTGGGAGGGCAACTGGGGGGGTTCTTTAAAAGCCAGGCGGCAGGCACTGCACCCAGTGTGGAGATCAGGGCTCCCCAGCAGCATGTCTGGATCGGGCCCAGCCATGGCATCACTGGAGCCAGGTGAGCCCCATGATAGCTGGGTGCCCCTCTACCTCCTTTCCTCCCCCAGACCCTATTCTCTCTGCCCTGGAATCCCTGGCTCTGCTCCTCTCCACAGTGGGCACCGGCTTCCCCATCCTGTCCTGGCTTCCCCACCTGCCCCATCCTCTCTTCCCCCAAGCCCACCCATGATTCATTCACACTCCCAGGACCTGTCCGTGGGCTGGGGGTGGGAATGGGACCAGTACCAGCTTCTTGTCCCCACTCCATGCCCCACCCAGCAGCAGAAGCCGGAGCAGCTTCCCCTCCTGCCCAGAAATGCACTTGGTCTTTGGACTGGTGAAGATTGGGCTGGGATCAGGGAGTTTTAGGGACACCTGAGCTGGAGGTGGCATCCAACCCCTTTGGGTAGCCACCAATAGTCCTCATATAGCCACCCTCATGCTCCCCCCCCCCGGAAAAATGGAGGTCATCCCTTATGGGGCTCACCAGGCAGGGGCAGGTGGGACTGGGTAGAAGTTGGTACCAGGGCTGCCAGCCCACCAGTGTCCTTGTCCCCTGGCGAATTGCCACCTCCCCTCCTCCCTTTCCTTGCCCCCCTCAGACCTCACTGGGTCCCTGAACCGAGGCCAAGCCCAGACCTACGGCACCAGTGGGAGTCCCGTGCCCTTGCAGCACCCTGGCACCCGGGATCAGACCTACCTGGATGAACTCATCAGTATCCCCAAAGGCAGCGGGGTAGGTGCTGCCAGGCTGGCACCTCCGTCTGAGGGTGGGCAGACAATCCTATCCCCATGGTGGGGGTGAGGGTGGGGCAGAAGGGAGAAGGGGAAGGGATGGGGGTTCCCCTGCAAGGAGGGGTGATAAAAGCCGTGCTCAGCAGCAGGATCTCATGGGGTACAATTAACGGTGTCTGACAGCCCTAAGACTCCCCTGCAAATTACTGCCCAGCCTGTCCCCATGTAGGATGGGGGCTGCTGCCCCCCCCCAGCACTGCTGCTGACAGAGAGGGGCTGAGGGGGCAGCAGTTCCCTCCCCAGAGCAAGCAGGAGAAATGTCCTCCCTGTGTGGAACACGCCCGTGCAACTAGCACAGGGCTTCCCAGCAACAGGCTAAAGGGGACCGGGAGTGCAAATGGGAAACACCGGTTTTGACTGGGAGCACGTGGGAACGCCCGTGTCTGATCTGCTGCCTCGTCCCAGCCGGGTTTCAGCTTTAGGAAACTCTGGGCTTTCACCGGTCCCGGCTTCCTCATGAGCATCGCCTACCTCGACCCGGGCAACGTGGAGTCGGACCTGCAGTGCGGGGCGGTGGCGGGATTCAAGGTGAGCCCTGCTCCCCTCTGCCCCCTCCTGCCCCCCAGCCCCAGGGTCAGGAAGCAGCTGGGCATTTCATAACCTCTCCTGTGCCAACGGCTGCCCAGCCCCACAGCAATCCAGCTTCCCCAGCCCCGGGAGCAGGAAGAGAAACGGGGCGGAGGGGACGGGGACCCTCCCGCGGGGGAGGGCACCCAGTGCTGCTGAAGGGCCAGTCCTTGCCCCTGTCCCTGGGCCAGTTGATAATCTTGCTGGGAGCCCTGGGTGGCTGAATCCTGGCCGGTGCCCAGCCCCTGCTGCCTCCCTACCTCCTGCCCCCCCCAGCTGCTGTGGGTGCTGCTGTGGGCCACCATCCTGGGGCTGCTGTGCCAGCGCCTGGCCATCCGGCTGAGTGTAGTGACAGGGAAGGACCTGGGAGAGATTTGCTACCTCTATTACCCCAAGGTGAGTAGCCACAGGGACACCCCTTGGCTCGGGGTCACAACCTGGGGTGACCCCATGCTTGGGCTGGTGATGGCTGGTGATGGTCCTGGCAGGGACTGGGGAGGCAGGACTGTCTCGGGGTTGGAGAGTGGCAGGAAGATGCTGCAAGAACCTCACATCTCCCAGGGGCTCCCCAAAGCCTTCCCAGGCCCAGTGCCCCCCCATCTAACACCCACATACCCTCTGGTACGGGGATTTGGTGGTGGAAGCAGCTGTCTCAGTGTCCTAGTCCAATGTGGGGACATGTGAGCGCGTCCCCCAGGGGTGGTGAGCCTGGGCGCTGGGGAAGCGACGCACAGCCGCGACGCGGGGCAAGCCTGGGCACATTGGTGCAGGGAGCTGGGGGGGGGGTTACACAGCAAAGATGGGGTCCCATTTAGACAGCAGGTGTGGGCGAACAAGTGATGAGATATTGGCTGAATGACAGGTCCCCAGAAGGAGGTCTGGGTGCGTCCCTCTGCCCCAGCAGACCCCCCAGGAGCAACATACCCAGATGTCTGGGCCCTGTTCTCAGCACCCACTGGGGCAGAGATAAGGGGGGGTGGGAGGTGCAGGCTGAAGTTTAGGATCTATCCTGCGCCATGAGATTGTGTTGTGGGAGAGACTGTTGGGGGTGTCTCCTGGGTTCCCCATGATGCTCTGGGTGGCCTGCCGCAGCCTGAGGACAGAGACAGGGGTCTCCACTCTGGAGGTTGTGCCCCGCCATGGGCTCAGCCATCCCACTGGGACCTGGCCCTGGCCCTACCAGGTGCCCCGTGTGCTGCTATGGCTAATGATTGAGATCGCCATCATCGGCTCTGACATGCAAGAGGTGATTGGGACAGCCATTGCCTTCAGCCTGCTCTCAGCTGGCCGGTGAGCCACCCCCCTGGGACATCCCCTGCCCCCCAGTGGCCCTGCTCTACCAAGGGGCATGTGACTAACAGCCCTTCCCTTGCCACCTTGCAGCATCCCACTCTGGGGTGGGGTCCTCATCACCATCATAGACACTCTCTTCTTCCTCTTCCTTGACAAGTATGGTAAGTGCTAAGGAGGGTAGAGGGGGGGCACTTGCCCTGGTGCCAATGTGGTATTGGTGTCCCCCAACTTGTCCCACCCCATCTCTTGACCCCTCTAGGTCTCCGCAAACTGGAGGCTTTTTTTGGTCTCCTCATCACAATCATGGCCCTCACTTTTGGCTATGAGGTGAGGGAGGGAACTGGGAACACCCCTTTCCCTGCAGGGTGCTGGCTGGGGACCTCCATGGGGTGTCCCCCCTAGCACCAGACTGCACTAGGGAAGTGTCAGCTCACAGTGCCCTTTCCCACTGATCCCCAGTACGTGGTGGTGAGGCCAAAGCAGGTGGAGGTGCTGAAGGGCATTTTCCTGCCCTACTGCCCAGGTTGTGGGAGAGAGGAGCTGCTCCAGGCTGTGGGCATCGTCGGTGCCATCATTATGCCCCATAACATCTTCCTCCACTCCTCCTTGGTCAAGGTGAGACCAAGACACTGACATGGATACCGTCATCCTGGAGTGTCTCCAGAGTCACTTGGTGGGGACCAGCTGGTCCTAGCTGTGGGACTGGGGGTGCTCTGCTGACCCCGTGGCACCCATGTCACCCACCATGCCCAGACGCGGGCAATTGACCGGTCCAAGAAGGAGGCAGTGCAGGAGGCCAACATGTATTTCCTGACTGAGTCCTGTCTGGCCCTCTTCATCTCCTTCCTCATCAACCTCTTTATCATGGCTGTCTTTGGTGAGGCTTTCTACCACCAGCGAAATGAGGATGTGGTGAGTGTCACTCCATGCCCGCGGGGAGATGATGGCTGTGCCTGGCTGCAGAGATGGGCAGGGAAAACATCCCTTGGAGGGTGGTTGTCTTCATCCCCTGGGTTGTGAGGGGGTCCCCCCCATGCCCATGGGGGCTGCCAGGTGGCCATCACTCTCCTACCCGCCGTGCCTTCCAGCACAACAAGTGCATCAACAGCAGCGTCAGCCACTACGCTGGCATCTTCCCCATCAACAACGAGACAGTCTCTGTGGATATCTACCAGGGGGTGAGTGGCACTGGGCTGTGCCCAGTGGACATCCATACCTGTTCAGGGGACATAGCGCTCCCCCCTATTGACCCCTAGGTACAGGGGCTGCCACAACCCATCTATAAGACCAGGAGCTGATGGGGGTGGACAGGGACAGGGACACTTTGGGGTCCCCATGGGAGTGTCCTCACACAGGGTGTCATCCTGGGCTGCTATTTTGGGGCTGTGGCTCTGTACATCTGGGCCATCGGGATCCTGGCGGCTGGGCAGAGCTCCACGATGACCGGGACCTATGCAGGGCAGTTCGTCATGGAGGTAAGGGACGGAGACTCTAGCCCTCACCCTCATGGGGAGAAACTGGGAGGGAGGGGAATCGCAGGTGGGCTCTGGGTTGGGGGTTCTATGGACGCCTCCCTCCCACCCCTTTGGGGTATTTAGCAGAATTAATTTCCCCCCAATGCCTGCAGGGAGGTGGGCATGGGATGTTGCCCTCCCAGTGGGTGGCAGCTTGGTGGCACCAGAATCCCCAGTCTCCAGGAGGTGGGATGGGGACAAGTGCCACCTTGCCCCCTGTGACACCTCCTCCCAGAGGCACTCTGTCTGTGCCCCGCAAATTGTTTCCCTAATGAGTTCGTTTGCTTAATGAGCTGAAGCTGACATCTAGCGGGGCCCAGCAGCCCTGCAAGGCCCTGCTTAGCACCTTGGCACAGAGGAGGAGGTGATGTCCCCCATATCCTTCCAAGCCAGCATTTGGTGGGGCCACCCCAGTGCGGTGTCCCAGGCATGGTGAGGGGCAAGAGCACAGGTTTCATCATGTCTCCAGGGCTTCCTGCAGCTCCGCTGGTCCCGCTTCGCCCGGGTGCTCTTCACCCGCTCCTTTGCCATCCTGCCCACCGTTTTTGTAGCTGCCTTCAAGGATGTCAGCCACCTCACAGGCATGAATGACCTGCTCAACGTCCTCCAGAGCATCCTGGTAAGGTGGTGGTGGTGGCCACCATCTGCCCCCTAAAGCACAGCCTGGCAGCTGTACCCCCCTTACCTGCTCTCTTTCCAGCTGCCCTTCGCTGTCCTGCCCGTCCTTACCTTCACCAGCCTGCGCCCACTCATGCAGGACTTCACCAATGGCCTGTGAGTGTCAGGGTTGGGGGAAGGCAGAGGAGAACAGGGTTCCTCAGCTGCAGGTACCCTCTCTTTGAACCATCTTTTCCCCCTAAACCATGCCATGGAGGCAGTTGCCGTATGGGCACTGGGGGGGAATATGCTCATCCCCATATGCCCAGGGCAGCTAGAGTGGGACAGGCCCTGTCACTGCTATCTCCATCCTCATCCTACTGCCACATCTGACCCATCCCTTTGGGCACCCCTGGGTCCTCAGCATCTTCCTGGCACCGCCAACCTTCCTGGCACCACCAATGTCCAAAGCCTCCACCCAGAGCCCCATCGTAGCGGTGTAGTGTGGCCATGGCATGCAGAGATGTCCCAACTGGGGTCTTGCTCACCTACAACCCCAGATCCCCCAGACCCTTGTGCCCAGTGGCACGTGGGGTGGGGGCTCTGCCCTGGCATTGAAGTCTGCTCTCTTGCCTACAGCCTGGGGAAAGTGCTGATGATCTTCATCACGGGAATGGTCTGCAGCATCAACCTCTACTTTGTGGTGGACTTCCTGCCCACGCTGCAGGGCCTGGGGTACTACATTCCTCTGGGCCTGCTGCTAGTTGTCTATACAGCCTTTGTCACCTACCTGGTAGGGCTGGCATCATGGGAAGGCGGGGGCTGTGTGAGGGATGGCGTTCCTGGTGGGTGCCCATCAACCTGCCCTCTTTGACCCCACAGATCTGGACATGCAGCATCGCGCATGGAGCTCGGTTCCTGGCACGGGGCCACCACAACCGGTTCAGCTTCGGCATCTCCCTCGACCCACCAGCACCAGCAGGGACCCAGTGACAGACCCCAGCCCCTCTTACTGTGGCCCCTCCCTGCCCCAGCACGCCCCCCTGCACCGGGCACTGATTTGACGCCACGCCAAGCCCAGGCATGATGTTCTGTCAGACATGCCCCCGCAAGGAAGGGGTTAACAGCCGGGGAAACCTCCCCCCAAGTTTTGAGCGTCCCGTCCCCGATTTAGGGGTGCTGGTCCAGGCTGGGTGAGGGGAGAGGTGTGCAGGGGATGGGGTTGGGGGGGCAGAGACAGGTACCCCCCAGCCCTTGGCACAAAGGCTTCAGTGAAGTGAATGAGCCGCCCGGGAGACCTCTCCTTCTTATTAGCGCAGGGAACCGCCGGCCTCTGGGACCGCTAATTACCTCTGGGGGACCGCTAATCACCGCCCGGGACCGCTAATCAGCCATCCTTCACCGCCCGTCGCCCAGGGACGGCGGGGCCGCCAGTCCCGCTGCCCGGCACTGCCCCCCCATCCCACGGGGGGATCCTAACCTCGAAGGCGAGGGGATATCAAGTAGGGGGGGGAGCTGATAAATGGCGTTTGTAACTTGGCATCACCCTCGCTGCTGCTGCGCGCCCCAGAGCGGGGAAGGGAACCCCAGGACCCACCCCCCCCCCCCCGTAACCCCAGGTCGGACCCTTTGCCCCAGGCTGGGGGGGGGTCTCGGCGGGGGAGGCTGCACACAACCACGCGTGGCTGTGGTTATGCTGGGGGTTGAGGGGGTTAGCCCCAACCTTCTGCATTCCCCCAAGAAGGGGAGGTGGGGGAGCCCCACCGCGCCCTCCCCGCCCCGGATGCCCCGTTTCCCGCCCGTCGGCCCCACCGGATGCGGATGCAGGGCCGTTCGGNACCCCGGGCAGGGACACCCCCCACCACCACCCGCCCCAACTCCGCTCCCGGGGGCCGCGCTTGTTTATGTGAAGAATTTCCCCTTTCTTAAAAGGGCGATGCAGGCCGGGATGAGGCGGGGCCTCCCCACCACCCCCCGCCTCCGCCCTGGCCCGGCCTTGAGCTGCTTGAAGGAGGAGCCAGCGCGGTGGGGCCCACCGAAAAGCGCAGTGTCCCCCGTGTCGTGTGTCCCCTCGCGAGGGCGCACTCGACCCCAGTCGCCCGAGCTGCCACCCCTTCTGAGACGGGAGGTGGAGGAGCGGGGACTGTCCCCCTCCCAACTGCGCTTTCGGGAGGCATCCCCAGTTCTGGGGTGCCCATGACTTGGGGGGACAGGGCTGGGGGTGCCAAGAGCCCTCAGCGTCGTTTCCAGCAGGCGCGGGGCCGGGGGGTGCTGGGGTCTGTGGAGCGCAGGGAGCAGTCCTACGGCTCCTCTGGGGAGGAGAGGGTAGCCAGGGCTGGGGCTTGCCTTTTCCGGAGGGGACCCCCAGCCCGGGGACACCTGCCTGGGCCCAGCTCTTAGCAGGAGGTGCCCAACCTCGGGCCCTAGCCCCGGGACAGCAGTCTGTGGGGTGGTGGTTTGTGGAGCAGTGGTCCCAGGGTCATGGTTAGCTGGGAGAACAGGGCACAGCATCTTGGACCCCAGCCTGGGGGCATTGGGGTGGCACAGACAGGTCCCCTGGTGCTGGTTGGCAAGAGACCAGTGCCTTTCTGCCCTATGGCTGCACCCCACAGCCACCACATCCAACTAGGGTCTGCCTGCTCCTGGGCTGGGGACACGGGGTGATGTCCCTGTCCACACGAATGCCGTGTCCCCATCCTGTCCCACAGCCCCAGGACAGGGACAAGGTCCCCCTGAATTCTTGGGCCGCTCGATCTGTCCCTGAGCCTGTGAGCAGTGAACCTGGGAACGATGCTCCAACTGCTGCTGCTGCCGGCATCTGGCCCGGAGACTTTTCTAATTACATTAATTAGAGGACAGGCAGGGCCTGGCTGAGCTGAGGTTGCTGCCTGCGCATGGCTTGTCGGGGAGGGAAGAACAGCATTGGGCCAGAAGAACTGGGGGTCGTGGAGGGGACAGCGTGTGGCCTCTGCAGCGTCCCTTGGCCCCCACTGACAGCCCAGCTAGCCCACTGGCATCCCAGCTAGCCCATCTGGGCTAAAGGCGCAGCACAGGTCAGCCCAAAAATAAAGAGCAGAGGAAGCATAGCCTTTTCCTTCCTCCTCCTCTTTCTCCTGCCGGGCAGGGGGCAGCGGCCAGGGGAGCGGGCTGCCTCTCCGTCCAGCTCTTGCAAAGGGGGTAGGGAAACTGAGGCACGATGGCCACCCACTGTCAGAGCGGGCCGAGGGAGGCGACAGGACGAGGTGTCCCGGTTCCCAAGCCACAGCTCGGATCCCGCTGAGCCCCCGCCCCCCGCCCTGGGGCTGCCGGTGCCGGGATGCCCGGTGATGCCCCGCACGGCGCTGGAAGCGCGGGAGCCGCAGGCGGGAACCGGCTTTTTCTCCGCCAGCATTTCCACCGCTCGCAGCACCCCTGTTCCCGGGGGGAGGCGGGGGGGGGGGGGAATCCCCTCCCAGCCCCCGTTCCGCAGGGGCTGCTTCCACCGTACGGAGACAGCTCAGCCCCGGGGAGCCGGAGAGGCAAAGCGGTACCCGGGAGGTGGGGGGGGATGCCGCCGCCGGCATCGCTGATCCGTTCCCCACCCCAGCTAGACAGGACGATTTCATCCCCTGAAGAAGATCCCAAAGCGCAGCTGGGAGAGGTGGAAAGACCCCAGACAAGTTCAGATGAGGAATTTCCAGCCTGCTCTGCCCCGGGGGCAGCACTGACAAGAGGGAGCAGCGTCTCCGGCCACTGAGATGATGATGACAAGGACAGGCTGGACCCACCCCTCCGCGGGGCCGGACGCTGCCTGGGGGCACCACGGTGCAGAGGTGCCCTGGCAGAGCCCGGCCGGGCTTGCGGGGGGGGGCAAGCGGCT
>VZTM01010858.1:213334-226558 GCA_013400555.1 Jacana jacana | reverse complement strand
CTCCTTCTGGGCTCTGCCTGCTTGAGGGGGGATGGCGGGGGGGGTGGGCAGCCCTTGGCCCCTATCTGCAGTGGGGCACAAGAAGGGTTAANCATCCTTCTGCAGCTTCACCAAAGGCTGCGACTCCTGGGGGGGAGGGACCCCCCCCATACCAGCCTTAGTCTGTCCCCCCCCAGCCTTACTCCAGGCCCCAAGCTGGGGCAGGGGTGGGGGGCAGTGCACACCCCACCCCTCCCTGCAGCCTGGGGTTACCCTGGCCCCCGTGGGGTCAGGCTTGTGCCAGGTTGTCCCCCAGCCTTGAGGGGATGGGGACTCTCAGGGAGGGTATTTGGGGAGGGGGGGGGGGGGTTGGGGCGCTGGGCTCAGACAGGCCTTTTTTTAGCATCGCAATATGGACAATGTCTCCTATCTTTTTAGGGGAAAAAGAAACGGTTCCCCCCCCCCCCAAAAAATATCCTGGGTGCCTTTTTACCACTGTGCCAGGGAAGGGGGGAGGAATGCCAGGGGTTTTAGCTCTCCGGTGCTGTCTGGCCGGCTCCTGCTGGCACTGCCTTTCTCCCAGTGATGGGGGCAGGTCGGGACCCCCCCCGCCCAGGCCTGCCTGCACCCTTGTTTCCACCCCCTGCCGCATGGAGGGTGGGGGTGGGATGGGAGGGTACCATGGCCCCCCTGCCCCCTCGGACCCTTGCCTACCCCTCCAGGAGGGTTGAACTCAGCACTTTATATTCGACAAGTCAAACGGCACCAGCAAAGTCCACTGCCCAGCGAGCAACCATGGGTGCTGCAGCACCCAAGGAGCGCAGCCCCCATGCTGGGCAACCCTTGGTGGGGTCCGGGGGTTCTGGAGGCAGCAACTAAGGGGGCTGGGGAGGGCTGGGGGACCAGATCCAAGTGCCTTCATGTGATTAAAGCTGTCAAACCATCTTGGAAAGGGGTGTTTTGTGTGTGTGTGCACGCGTACGTGGGGAGAGGGGCAGAGACTGTCCCCTAGGATCCCTTAAATAACCCTGGGAAGGGGGAATGTTGCCAGAGCACCCTGAGGCTGCAGAGCGGGGTGGGGGTGGGTGTTCACCACTTGCCTGGTACCAAGGGGACACCTTTATGCTCCTGGGCAGCTCCCCATCCAGGCTGCCCTAGTACCCCCATCTGAAGCCCTTTCTCCTCCTCCTGGAATAAGGACCCCAATGCCCTGGGAATGGTTATCCTGCTTCCTTAACAAGGTGAGTGTGGGAGAGGAGGGCACATTTACCCTATGGGCTGTGCCCCCCCAGCTTTGGGGCTTGCAAGGCTGGGGATGCAGTGTCACAAGTGCTCCTTTCTTCAGTTTCTTCAAAATAATCTGTCAGATGCTGCCTGCATGGGCTGGGGATCACTCCAGGGAGGACAGCCCACCCCTCCACCCCTCCCAGGCATCCTGCTGCCAGCATGGAGGCAGTGGGGGTCTCTTAGCTGCCCTCCCTTCCCCTGGGCCCTCATTGGACCTGTGCCTCCCCTCATTAAGGAAGTCTCTGTCCTCCCTGATGGTTGCTCTAATTACTGAGTTCATTAGTGGCCCAGCATGTCCAGCTGGGGGGCCCGAGGAGGGGGAGAGCCCTCTGGGGCTGGCGTGGGGTCCCCCCACCCCTGTGCCACACTGGCAGGCTCAGCCCTGAGACCCGGCCACCGAGCAGAGAGCAGCCACCTGGGTGTCACACCCCACCCAAAACAGCCTCACACTCCCACCAGGGGCTCTGCACCCACCCAGGTAAGGAGCGGCTGGGAGCTGGGTGGTATGATTAGGAAGATTTGGAGGGCCAGGGGAGTGGAGAGCAGCAGCAGAGCCCATCCCTGTGGCATCAATGCACCTGCCTGGCGCCAGGGTGACGGCTGGCATGCAGGATGTCCATGGAGCTCGTGTCAAGGGCTGCTGGCTCAGCAGCGTGGCTGAGATAAGGCTGCAGCTATCCTGCAGGGCTGGGAAGGAGATAAGAGAAGGAGGGGGAGCCCCAGGGACCTACCTACTGCTGCTGTGACACCACCCCCTCCAAACACACACACACTCCTGGCCTTATGTACCCCCTGGTCGTCCCCCAAAACAACCTTCAGGGCTGGGAGCCACTGGTCAAGACTCTAGTCCCCTCTCTGCCAACAGCAAGGTACTACCTGTTGTGGCTGGGGTTTGGGGGCACGTGACAGGGCATAGGGTGGGGGCATGGCTAAGCCAGACCCCCCAAACCCCATCCCCATCTCTGCACCCCTTTCCCATCCCCAAAGCTGAGGCTGCAGAGTCCTCCTCCAATGCAGAGGGGCAAAGCTCATCAGGTAGTGAGCAAGGATCTGGCTTCCAGCTGGGGGTGCCACAGCCTGGGGACAGTCCCACAGGGCAGGGAAGCGATGCAGCAGGTGACAGCTGGGATAGGAGGTGAAATGAAGTGGGACAGTGATGCCCTGTGAAGATGATGCTTCCTTGCTGGTGGCTCTGAGCTCCGTCGCCACAGGCTTTGTGCTCCATGGCTGGGAGAGTTTGGGGCTTTTGGGGACTGGGGAGTGGAGGACAGCATCAAGAGCACATTCCTGCAGCATCAGGGCACTTCTGTGTGTCTGATACCCTCCTGGCCTGGTTCAAGCATACTGCCATCACCTCAGGAAACTTTTTTTGGGAGGAGCAGGCATCAAAAACCCCATCATCGTGGGGTCAGTGCCAAGGACCAAGAGGGAAACAGGTCTGGGCAGGGCAGCAGATACCACTCTGGGCAGAGTAAGCCTGTGGGCAGGATGCCCTGGTTGCCCTCTGCTACAATAGCACCTGGAGGGGGGCAATTACCCCATGAGTAACGGGGCTCTTCAGGTGCTATGAAGCCTCCAAGGGCCATGGGGACCTTGACTCTGGGCTGTTCCTGCCCTTATATGGTGAACATAGGCTGGGACAGGAGGGGACAAAGGTCTCCTGGTTGGTGGCACCCAAGCACTTTGCCTAGGTACGCTCACCTGTGCCCAGCTCTGCAGGGAAGGTGAGGAGCTGGAGGGGGAGAATGGGCAGGTGGGCATGGTGGGGGGGATGGGGTAATCCTTTCCCCTGGCACTGGGGTGGCTTGGGGATGGGGCTTGGGAACCCACCTGTGTCCCACCTTGGGGCTGTGCTGGGGGGATGTCACCCCCACCCTCCCCCTCCCCCCGGATCTCCAGGATGGGATGTGGGTGCTTTAGGCGCAGCACAGTGGGAGCAGGTGGGGTTTTGTGGGGCTGGGGGAGCAGAGACCCCTCCATGGGCACTGCTGACTCTCCCTGCCAGGGTACACTGCGGGGGGACGGTTGGTGAATGCTGTTTCCCTGACCCCCCCCCGCCCATTTACTGCCCACTACCTGGCAGGGATGGCTGCAGGCAACCTTGGCAGCACCGAGGCTGAGCTCTGGCACACTCAGCACCTCTGTGGGGCCAGGCTGTGCCCTCTCTGGGGGGCATGGGTCCTGCAGTGGGATCAGGAGTGGTGGTGGGGGGAAGTGGTGGGAAGTGGGCAAAGTGTGCTTGCACACACATGCATGCAAGACACTGTGCCATGTTGTGCCACGCTATAGAAGGACCGTTTCCTACTGGTGCAGGGGAGGAGTGGGCCACTGGGCAGCACTGTCACCCAGCTGTGGCTGCTGTGCTGGGGACACCCTGTACAGGGCACTGGGGCACCAGGGCGTTCAGGTGACCCTGCTCCTGCCCACTACAAACTCTGACATGGAGCTGTGACAGCACCCTTTAGCCATGGTGCCAGTCAGGCCAAGGAGTGGGCAGGGGGGTCCCCTTACCCTGTGCAGCTCCGGACGGGAGGGTTGTGCCCCATCCGGCTGCAGACCAGGCAGGGCAGCAGATGGCACGGCAGGCTGGTTCCGCCCCAGTTCTTAATGACATCGACTGCCATTAATGAGAGTGTTGCCAATGCCTCAGCAGGTCCCCTTGCCTGCAGCACCCGTCACCATGGTGGAGCTCAGCACCAAAATCATCAGGACGCTCAACAAGACCACGCCAGGCCTCCAGATATGGAGAATCGAGGTGAGGATAGGGGCAGAGCTTGGGCACTCATCACCCAAGCACCCATCACCGGGATGTTTGGGGGGGCTGCAGGGCAGGAGATCTCCCCTTTGTGTCCTCAGTGCCTGGGTTTGAGGGTCTCCGTGAGGCTCCCCAGGGTTAAACCCACTCAGGCTTTGGGGCTGGGAGCAGTGGAGTGCACAGGGCTGGGGTGGGGGCGGTCCCTGACAGGGCTGATGTTTCCCTTCCTTCTGCAGAACATGGAGATGGTGCCAGTGCCCACCAAAAGCCATGGCAACTTCTACGAGGGCGATTGCTACATCCTGCTGTCGGTAGGGCAGCCTGGGGTCCCACGGCGGGTTAGGGACAGGCTCTGTCCCAGGAGATGCTGGGGTACAGGGAGAGTGTCCCTGGCTGGTGTGGCCTGGGGACATGGGGGCTCTTCTAACAGGGACCTGTGTCTTGCAGACACGCAAATCTGGGAGCAGCTTCAGCTACAACATCCACTACTGGCTGGGCAAGGACTCAAGTCAGGATGAGCAGGGGGCAGCTGCCATCTACACCACCCAGATGGACGACCACCTGGGCACAGTGGCTGTGCAGTACCGTGAAGCCCAGGGCCACGAGAGTGAGACCTTCCGCGCCTACTTCAAGCAAGGACTCATGTACGTTGGTCATTGGGAGGGACCTGCTCCCACTGTGAGGAGGGGTCTTTGCATGCCTCCCTTGGGGCTATCCCCAGTGGAGATAGGGACAGCCCTGTCACAGTGAGGTGGGGGAGGCAGGAAGAGGATCTGGAGCTGGTCTTGCTCCCTCCATCATCCATATGGGGAGGGGGGTGATGGTGTCCCCAAACATCTCCGTGCACACGGAGATGGGAGGGGGACCTCACTGGAGGGGACAGAGGGACCCAGGGATGACACCTTGTCTGTCCCCTGCCAGCTACAAGAAGGGTGGTGTGGCCTCAGGCTTGAACCATGTGGAGACGAACACCTACAACATTCAGCGCCTGCTGCATGTGAAGGGCAAGAAGAACGTGGTGGCAGGGGAGGTGAGTTATGGATGTGGGGGTGTCTTCAGCCACCAGACTCTATGCAGAGATGCTTTTTGGGGGGCAGGATCAGGACAGAGGCCCCCATACACAGCTGCCCTCAAGCAAGGGACAGAATGGGTGTGGGGCCACCGCCACATTGCCTCAGGAGCAACGTCACCTTAAAAAGCCCCTCTTGGAGTTGGGAGGAGTAATACAGGCTGGAGGCATCAGCACTGAGGCAGGGTAGGCAGAGGCTGTGGAGCCAGGGTGACCCAAGCATCCTGCTGCTTGACATCCCCTAATCCCATCCTGCTGCAGGTGGAGATGAGCTGGAAAAGCTTCAACCGGGGAGATGTCTTCCTGCTGGACCTGGGCCAGCTCATCGTCCAGTGGAACGGCCCTGAGAGCAACCGAAATGAGAGGCTGAAGGTACAACCAGAGGGTTCCAGGGTGCCCTCTGGAGGAAGGGGGTGACCGTCCACCCTCTCCCTGGTCTGGTCTGACCCCTTTTCCCCTGGATGCAGGCAATGACTCTGGCCAAGGACATCCGGGACCGGGAGCGCGGGGGCCGTGCCAAGGTGGGCGTAGTGGATGGTGAGAACGAGGCTGCCTCGCCGGGGCTCATGCAGGTCCTCAAGCACGTGCTGGGTGAGAAGAGGGACATCAAGGCAGCCATCCCTGATGACAAAGTGGACCAAAAGCTCAACTCCTTCCTCAAGCTCTACCAGTGAGTTGCTGGGGGCGGGTCACCTGCGGGAGCATTTCACAGGGTGCCAGAGGGACCCAGCACCCATTTCTGCTATATCTCACAACTCCCAAACCCAAGGGGAGCCACCAAGGGGGGGGAGGGTCAAGGTCACCACAGGGGTGGGGACAAGTCCTTTGGATGCAGTTGGAGCAAGGGGAGTCCATGATGCAAACAGGAGTGATTCCTGATGGACACATGCTCATGCAAGCATGATCTTTGCATACAGTGGCAATGTCCCTTTCTGTCCCCAACACATCTGACACCCCTTTGTCCCTCCTCATGGCCACGAGTGAGCTGCATGGCAGGGCAAGCTGCAAACCAGGTTGCCACCAGGGCAGGGCAAGAGGGTCCCTGGGTACTACCTCTGCCACGATCAGGGTGAGGAAGGAGGTAGGGAGGGGACACCTTTGCCCAACTCTGCCACTCCAAGGTGGGATAGGGAGGGTGTTTTCCAGCCCTGTTTCTAACCCCTCCTCCTCTCTTTTCCCCTGCCAGCGTCTCCAATGCCAGTGGGAACCTGGTCATACAGGAGGTGGCGATTCGACCCCTGACTCAGGACATGCTCTTGCATGAGGTTTGTCACCCATGGGAATTCTTGGAGGTGCCCAATTTCCTTGGCAGCTTTAACCCTTCAAAAGCCATGGCTTCACCCACCAACTCAGCTTTTGAAGGGTTAAAGCTGCCCAAATTCCTAATTTCTGCTGATGTCCCCCTCCAAGGACTGTTACATCCTTGATCAAGGAGGTGCCAAGATCTTTGTGTGGAAGGGCAAGAATGCCAACAAGGAGGAGAAGCAGCAGGCGATGAGCAGGGCACTGGTGAGTGCTGGGTTAAAGGTCGGTTATGGGACAGCCTGGCTGCTCCCTGGGATGCCAGACACCCTATAACCATGTTCTGGGTCCCAGGGCTTCATCAAAGCCAAGAACTACCCGGCCAGCACCAGTGTGGAGACAGAGAATGATGGGTCCGAGTCCAGCATCTTCAGGCAGCTCTTCCAAAAATGGACTGTCCCCAGCCAGACCAGCGGGTTGGGCAAGACCCACACTGTGGGCAAAGTGGGTGAGTGTCCCCCTCTGATGCTGCAGGACTCCCTGGATTGGGGTGGGAGGGGGCTGTGTGTACCCCTACAGCCAGTGAGTTGTGGCTCAGCCCTCTGTCCTTCCCCACAGCCAAGGTGGAGCAGGTAAAGTTTGATGCCACCACACTGCATGCCAAACCCCAGGTGGCTGCCCAGCAGAAGATGGTTGATGATGGATCCGGGGAGGTCGAGGTAGGGTGGTTGGGTAGAACATGGACCCTCCTGAGACACCCTCCCTGCTGTACCAGGGGATGCTGTGGGATCCAGGGGCTGTAGGGCTGAGCCCTGGCAACAGCACATTCCTGTCCCACCAGGTGTGGCGTGTGGAGAACCAGGAGCTGGTGCCTGTGGAGAAGAAGTGGCTGGGCCATTTCTTTGGTGGTGACTGCTACCTGGTGCTCTATACCTATTTTGTGGGGCCCAAGGTGAACCGCATCATCTACATCTGGCAGGTGAGACCTCCGGATCACTGACCCAAGGGGTGGGGGACAGGACACCTCCCTGGACTGGTGGTGTTTTGCCCCTGTGCATGACCCCATGGGAATGGCATGAGGGTTCCTTCTTCCCAAGAGGAAAAAGGGGGCCGTAGTGGGCACTGAGCCTGTCTCTGCCCTGTCCAGGGCCGCCAAGCCAGCACAGATGAGCTGGCCGCCTCCGCCTACCAAGCAGTCATCCTGGACCAGAAGTACAACAACGAGCCCGTGCAGGTCCGTGTCACCATGGGCAAGGAGCCAGCGCACCTGATGGCCATCTTCAAAGGCAAGATGGTGGTGTATGCGGTGAGTGCAGGGCTGTTGGGGGAGGGGGGTGGAAGCTGCAGGTGTGTGACCTCGCAGCACCAGTGAACTCCTGTCCCCATCTCCCCAGGGTGGCACCTCGCGGGCGGGCAACACGGAGCCCGTGCCCTCCACCCGCCTCTTCCATGTGCATGGTACCAATGAGTACAACACCAAGGCCTTCGAGGTGGCTGTTCGTGCCTCCTCCCTCAACTCCAACGATGTCTTTGTGCTCAAGACGCCCAGCTGCTGCTACCTCTGGTATGGGAAGGTAGGTATCGCTGGGCACCAGGGTGGGTGCTGTTAACGCCCAAGAGAAATGCCCCCATGTCCTCCGCCTCGGCCGGGGCCAGTGATGGAGCAGCCATGCTTGCTTGACAGGGCTGCAGCGGGGATGAGCGTGAAATGGGCAAGACGGTGGCCGACATCATCTCCAAGACAGAGAAGCCAGTGATCGCAGAGGGACAGGAGCCAGCCGAGTTCTGGGTGGCCCTGGGGGGCAAGTCCCAGTATGCCAACAGCAAGAGGTACCTACCAGCCCTCTGCCCAGGGGGTCCCTTGTCCCTATCCACCCTCAGGGGTAAGATGGGCCACTAGTCCCCCAGTTGGGTGAGCCCTGTTCCCACCATCACTGCTACCATTTTCTTTCCCCTGCCAGGCTACAGGAGGAGACCCCTTCTGTGTCCCCTCGTCTCTTTGAGTGCTCCAACAAGACAGGCACCTTCTTGGCCACAGAGATAGTAGATTTCACCCAGGATGATCTGGAGGAGGATGATGTTTATCTGCTGGACATTTGGGACCAGGTGAGCTTCGGAGGTACACAAGACAGGGGTACACTTTTGATCCCACAAACTGATGTCCCTGGAGGAGGGGGAGGAACTGCAGCAGTCGGAGGTGGTAGGACGGAAGGCTGGAAACCCCAATGTCCCTGTCCCCATGCTGCTATTTTCCAGCCCCCTGGCTCTAGAGGTGGCTGAGGATGGACTCCCAGTGCCTTTTCCCATGGACACATCCTGCATGCCCCCTGCCATAGGTCAGGCATGGCCCTGGAGGGTCCTGTCCCAACCCAGTGGCGGACATGGCGATCCTGTTGCAGGTTTTCTTCTGGATCGGGAGAGGTGCCAACAAGTCAGAGAAAGAGGCAGCAGCAGTGATGGTGCAGGAGTACCTGCGAACCCACCCCAGCGGGCGCGACCCTGACACCCCCATCATCGTGGTGAAACAGGGCTATGAGCCCCCCACCTTCACTGGCTGGTTCCTGGCCTGGGACCCTCTCAACTGGGACGTGAGTAGCGGAGGGGGGCAGGGAAAAAACAGGGGGACCCTTCACAGATGGGGACCAAGCCTGGACATAGCCCCTGGTAGCATCTCCAGGGCATGGGCAGTGGTTTGCTGAAGGGCTGAGAGCTTTTGTCCCCTTCCCAGGACAAGAAATCCTACGAGGCACTGAAAGCCGAACTCGGGGACGAGAGCAGCCTCGGGGAGCTCACCTCGGTAAGTGGCACAGGGAGAGAGGGTGGCAGGATGGGAGAGGGCACAGAAAGCCTCTCTGTCCCTTGGCAGGTGGCATCAAGAGCTGGAAGGACACCTCCTCTGGTGAGGGAACACCTGCAGCTAACCTGGTGCCTCCATTCCTGGGGACACAGAGCAGCTCCTAATGTCACCCTGCCCCCCCTATCTAGATGGTCACGTCCAAGCAAGAGATCTTCACCTCCACCACTACCCTCCTCCCTGAGAAACTGGAGGTCTTCCCCCTGGACGTGCTGGTGAACACCTCGGCTGAGGACCTGCCACGGGGCGTGGATCCCAGCAGGAAAGAGGTGAGCCAAGGCCAGGGGGGCTGCTGGGGGGTGGGACCCAGGGTAGCCCCCCAGCTTTCGCTCAGCCTCCTCTCTCCTCCCCCAGTACCACCTCTCCGACCAGGACTTCCAGGCTACCTTCGGCATGAACCGCTCTGCCTTTGGCAACCTGCCCCTGTGGAAACAACAGAAACTCAAGAAGGACAAAGGACTCTTCTAGGGCAAGAGCCTGTGCCCAGGGACAGCCCCACCTCCTTATTTTTATTAAATAAAAAATACTTGGAGAGTGGGGCTGCGTCTTCCTCCCCGACGTCTGGCTTCAGCCCAGCTGTGGAGCTTATGTGCCCAAGAGACACTGCCCACGGGGGCACGGGTCTTGACGGGGCACCAAGGGCTGTGCAAAGAACCCTCAGCTCCTTCTCCTCCAGGTCCCTCACACCCCTCCACTGCCCTAGGGGGGCAATGCACAAGCTGCCCACCCCCTGGGCTCTCCCATCCCACGCTGGTGGCAGCAGTTCGGGGCTAAAGGTCTGATATACAGCTGGAGCCGCTCCCTGCGTTATCTCCTGAAACTCAGTAAATACCTGCGATAGGTGGTAAAAGCAACAACCCACAGGCAGAGGGCACGTCCCGTACCTACCTGGGGACAGCACCTGCTGGGGACGGTCCCCAAGGACCACGTGTCCTTTTTCCCCCACCCCCAGAGGGGAGGAGGGCATCTCCCTCCTGCCTGGGAAGGGGGCATTTGCATGTGCCAGGAGGTGCTGAGCACAGGGGTGATGTTCCCCGGCAACCGAGCAAAGTCCCAACAGCGAGGGCAGGGCAGAGGTGTGGTGCCCAGCATCTGCGGCGTCCAACCGGCGGCAGAAATAAGATCTCAAACCAGGAGAGGGTTAATAAAGAGGTTTTAATTTCACCAAAAAAAAAGAAAAAAAAAAACAGAAAAAAAGAAGAAGAAAAAAAATCCTCTACCTACACATCATTTAAAAAGGGGCAGGGGAGGTGGGGGAACCCAAGAGCAAAAACTGTAAAGAACAGAGAGGAACAGGTCTGCTAAAACACAGAGAAAAGTGCTGCTCCACATCCGTGGTGTAAAGAACCAGAGAGTCGGGGCGTGGGCAGAAAGGGGCACGGCCCCCCAGCGGCGGGCATGGCCCCCCAGCGGCGGGCACGGCTGCTCTCCCGCGGCAGAGCCTCAGAACAGCGGCTGCCGGGGGCCCCACATGCCGCCTCCTCTCCTTGGCGGGTGATTACAGGAATAATTAGCTCCACTAAAAAGGAAAGCAAGCAGATGAGTTAATTCTCAGCAGCCCCCCCGTCCCAAAGCAGGGCACTCCTCTGCCCGCACTGGAGGCGTGTTGGGGTGGACATGGGCCCTTCCTGGGGACGCGGGATGAAGATGCACAGGCGATGGGTATCCATCCGGGTGGCACAGGAGGTGGAAGGAGATGCCAGGGCCACAGGCTTCCTTCTGCTCAGCTCCCCGCAGCGGTCTCGGGCTGCGGCACCAGTTGGGAAAACCAGTCCTTGGCTGTGCAAAGGCTCTTTGTGCAGCCTCCACTGGCCGGGGCTCCCCAGGGACCCGCGCACACAAGCCCCAGTTCATCGACACGAACCACCACTCGGAGCAGGGGAGTAAATGAAACCAAATTATGGCAGCCAAAGAACAAAGGGGTGAGAGGAACGGCGTGGTGGGTGCTCCTGGCGTGGTGGGAACTGACTCGGGAGCGGGTCAATATTTAACCGCGACTCCCCGTGCCCGAGGAAGAGCCTGCACCCATTTCAAGGCATCCATCGCCCATCTCTGAACTTCTCCACCTGCCTCACCCATAGCCCACCCAGAAGGGATGACCTTGCTGAACCTGCTGCCGTCACAGCTGGTGGGGCAGCTGGAGGATCACACTCCCGGGGAGACAGCCCCCTCTGGCAAGGAAGGGGCTCCACAGACATTCCTGCCAGGGGGAAGGGAAGGGACACCTTGCTGCATACCAAGCAAAACGAAACAAAAAGCTTAAATAATAAGATGTCTGCAAATTCTTAATGGCTAGAATAATAAGAACTCTTCACAAAACAGGGAACGCTGGTTTCAAGAATCAGCTTTCGCACCTCGATCCAACCAAAACAAGTGGTTTTAAACTGAAGTGAGTGCACTGAAAAGGTGGGCAACGTTTGCTTTTATTATAAATTAAAGTGTAGTGCGGCGCCTTGGGAACACAGCCTCGCCACCCAGAGGAGCAGGGCTGACTCCAGGCACAGCGGGTGGTCACAGCACCAGCACAGGACGCGCCTGGGGAAAACACATCGGCCCCTCTGGGTGGAGGAGTCCCTTCAGCCCCTTTGCAGGGGTGACCAGCTCAAAGGACAACTCCTGCCTCACCGCCCCTTCCCACAACTCTACCAAAATGAGTATCCACAACAGAGAAGTATAATGCTTTGTAGTAAATGAACATAAACACCCACCCGGGCTGCATCCTACAAGGTAAAAGCTCCGCCGTGTTTACAACCACTCACTCCTGGCTTGGGAACCAGAAAGATGTCACCCTGACCGGGTTCCCTCCCGGCTCCAGCCCACCCAACAGGAGGACTGGAAGGTCAGTCGGTCTTGTCACTGCGCTGGGGTCCTCAGAGTGCTCGGCATGGGGACAAGGACCGGGGGGCTGTCTCTCACAGCTGCCCACAGAGGTGAGAAGAGGTGGCTGAGGCAGCACCCCCCTGCCAGGATCAGCTCTGGTGTGGTAGCACCCACGAAAGAGGTGCCTGCTGTCTCCTAAATCCACGGTTTCATCTGCTTTGCTTCAGCTGGTTTATTCCTGAGAAACTCCTAACAACAGTTTAAAAAAACCCAGCAACTATCTTGACAGCAAAAAAATGGTGGGTTTTGTTTTTGTTTTTAAAAAAAGGTATTATTAATTTCACCTCTAAAACTCAAGCTGCAAAAATCAGAACTAGAGGCCAAAAGAAGAGCAGCTACTCTGCTTAACAGCAACAATTTCTTTGAAATGAGTAAATACCAGCAGAAGGAAAACACGTGCCCCTAAGTGAGTGGGAAGGTGCTGAAAAAATGAAGTCACTGGGCTTCCCTCCTCCTCTTCCTCCTCCTCCCCCCCCTGTCACACTGAAACAAGCTATAAAAGGAGCATCACGTCTCTAAATCCAGTCAAACGCAACACTTCTTCCTAACCATGCTCTCTCTGTTCATGCTGAATACGGGCTTTCTGACAGCTTCCCACCGGGTTCAGTTTCACAGTTTGAGCGCTCTGCCCCCCTCAGAAAGGAGAACAGAGGAGCAGCTGCAGTAAAAACCCTCTTGCCCTGGGGTGGGGGAAGAGTAAGGCAAGGCCACAGTTCAACCACAGGGCGACTCAAGTGCCAAGCGCTCTTCTGCTCTGCAGCCCTTTTCCCCACCGCTCCCGTGCCACAATGGGCCAGGCCTGTGCAGAAAGGGCCACACCAGAACGCTCTTTTCCCTCCCAGAAGATGACAAGGGGCCCTGGCGTCACCTCTGGCCGCTGCTCTCCGCCTGCTCCAGGCGCTGGCCTGCCCCCAGAGTCACACCAGAGTGTCCCCAAGCAACAGAGCCTCGGCAGACACCCACAGAGAGACCTCTCCTCTCCAAACGGTACTTTATCCAACAGCTTCATGAAGGAAAATGCCATCAAATAATAGAGCTTGTAAAAGAGAAGAACTCACATATATAACCTCACACCGAAAGGAGGGCGACAGTGAATGGTGTAGAAAAAAACCACCACACCACAACAAAAAAACCTGACAAACCCCCCCACCCCCCCCC
>VZTM01010858.1:175465-213323 GCA_013400555.1 Jacana jacana | reverse complement strand
CCCCCCCCCCCCAAAACAACTGGGAGAGCTGCCACCAGGTATGTGATACATTGCACAGCACTGACAGGTTTGGTTCCTGGAACCACAGGGAAAGAGGGGAGCGCTTCCAAACCCATCAAACCTCAAAATGCATCAGCCTGAGTGATTCCAAAACGCCTGCTAGCGTGGAGACTGGCAAGAGCCTACTCAGTGATCCGGGCTTCCAGTGAATATTACTAAGACAACACAGGCCAGGTTACAGGATCTATTGCTTGAATTGCTCTTGGAGGAAGAAAAAAAAAACTAAAAAGAAAATAAAAAGAAAAGAATCCAGGTGATATGTAAATCTTGGCCACTCACGTCTCACAGGTGAATGGGCTTTTAAAGTCGAGTCTCTTTTTGCACTTCTTTTAAAATCAGTTTATGAGCAGCTGTAGTCTTGTGGCTTGAAGCAACTCCTTAAGGCTCCATGCTGACAAAGTTATCTGAGGAACAATAAAAACTTCACCACAGGAGGGTCTCTCTGGGATGTTAAGGTTTAAACGCGTGGTTCAGGCCGAGGACTTGCAGAGACGCCCCGTATTTCTACCTTGTGTCTCTTGGTTTTGGCCCTGAGCTGTTTGTGACTCCTGCGTGTCTGGCACCAGTTCAGAATCTTCCCTGCTCCTCAGGAGGAACAAGGAGTTTCACTCTTCACAGCGGCTGACGAACCGATCTTCCTACTTCTGTGCTAAGTGGCTGTGCATTTTTTTCCGTTTCTAGTAACTCGTCGAAGATATCCCTATGGTGGGGGGAAAGAGCAGCAGTGAAACACACCTTCAGCGACAAACTGCCACCTCAGACAGCCCTGAGAGCATCAGCAACTGGATCTAATCCACAAAGGCAGGCAATCAGGGATCCTGGCAGAGAAAGGTGTCTTATCTGGCATCTCTAAGCAGGGCTCCTTGACCTCCTCCTCCTGACCTCCTAAAGCAACTTCCTGCCTCTCCATTTATTGCACTGGCTGAGGTCAGCAGTAAGCCTCTGAGAACAGTGAAAATAAGTCCTGGCTGGTAAAGGGACTAGAAGCAACACAAGACAGTTAGTAATAAATATCCTTATTTAGAGCAACCAGTAAAGACAGAAGAAGGGGACAAACTGAGGTACAAAACCCCTTCTTTGGTTCTGTGTGCCTGAAAAGGTATCACTTCCACCTACAAAGCTTAGCTTTGTCTGTGTCCTGAGGTGACCATGGCTGCAACAACACAACCACTAGGAGCAGGAGAAGGGCATTTACAGGTATCACAGCACTTGAGGAAAAAACCTGAACTCCATCATGACTCCTGGTGCACAAATGCACAGCTGAGACACTCAATCCTTAAAGGATGATTTAATGCATCTTATTAGAAGCCTATGAATTAGTGACATACAATTCCCCGCCTCTGTCATTCCTGCAGATAATTCCAATGAAGATTTCTTCTGACAAACACATGGAGATACTTTTCAACCCAGCAGAAGGGACCAGAGTAAGAAGAGACGCCCCCTTCCATACAAACAGCAGGTAATCACCAGCACTGAAATTCCCCAAGCCACTTACTTGTGCATGTAGAAGAAGATATAACCACTCCGGTCTCTGTCACACTGAACGGTGGCCTCGAGAGTTCTAGACACTTCCAGGTCATTGTAGGTGAACCAGGACTGCTTCTTGATATCATAGACATCACTGATATAATGACCTTAAAAACAGAGAACACACCTTTCTTTTTGTGTTCCTGTTCAACCAGGAAGCTGGTGAGCTCCATACCCTGCTCCAGTGACGGGTGTCTGACTGAAATGCTCAAACACCCTTAAGGTCCTAGTCCCTCCACCCTTCCCAGTCAATGAGCTGGTAACAAGCACAAGCAACTCCAGGGACCCCAGCAGCAGTACTTCATCCAGACGTGAGCCACAAGGGAAGACTTGCTTTGCTGCCTGAATTTTTCTCTGCAAATAATCCCACCAGGGTACTTCTGTATTACAGATTTATTTTTAAAGATAGATAAAAGAATAAAATATGGTATTTTTTACCTGAAGATGATGTGCTTCCAATATGGCTGACGATGCTGATGAGACGGTAGGAGTGAGGAAGCTCTCCTGTCTGCAAATAAAGCCCAAGTCAAGCTTTGAGGCATTCACTTTGTCCCACAGAGCTTGTGGACAAGATGATTTATGCCCGAGGTAATGGCTTTGGCTACTGCATTCCAAGCTGCAACCCAATCAAGGATTACAGACACCCTGGCTCAGAGCAAAGGAAGGTCTCCAGAAGTGGGAGAAAGCCTCCCATCTTATTTAATCTTGCAGCAAGCCAATGAAAAGGCAGAGGAGCCGCTCTGACCTCTGAGCAGATGCCGACATGAGCTCCACGCCACAGAGTTTTCCTAAACAACCATTTCCTGAGCCACTTCCCTGGATGCCAGAATGAATCCACCAAATTAAACACAGAAAAGCAAACCCGTCCCACCACGCTTACTTCTGCAATACCAAAGAAGTGCCCTGGCTAAGGGTACACAGGTTTAACTACTACTACCGGATACGCAGCCCAGGCTCCCTTCTCCTGCACCTGGAATATCAGCAGGCAGCACCCCCTTTGGCTGCAGGAAACGTGCTCTGTCTGCTCACTGACAGTAGAACCAAACAATGGCAACTGGCTCCTGACATGTTCTAATCCTGTGTGACCAGGAAACGTTACTGATACGATTCACTGAGTATACTCTTAAAAAGTAACTCTCGGTTGAATGGTGTGGAAACTGGTAAGGAATCGGTAAGAAAATGAAAGCTGCTCAAGGGAACTCTAGTCATTGCACCTTCTCCGCTCTACACAGTATTCCTTGCGCTGAGGCCAGCAGGCAACTTTCACAACACCGCTGTGAGGGGCACTGGCAGCGCAGCCACCGTTACATTTCACCTCCTGGGAATAAGATCGTGCCACAACTTCTCAGTTTTGGTGGTGCAGGATCTAGGAGCCCACAGCACTGCAACTAGAACACCACGCTGGCTGGAGTCCTCCCCCCAGGTAAAAACTTCGCAGACTCTTAAGGATAGAAACTTTCTCCCTTTTCACTTTTGAATACAGAAGATCTTTCTCGACTCTACACCTGCTCTGTGAAGCTACCTTCAACACTAAACTGATGGTAAAGAAGGGTTGTATTTCTCAGCTGGCTTCTGAAATCATAGATCACACCTCAGCGTTTCTTTTCAGCTCTTCTGCTTCAGCTTCTGAATACTCCATGTCAAGAACGTCCTCGTTCCCAGAGTCTTCATCAGAAGCAACACTGTCCAGGAGGGAGCTGTTGAACTCTGGAATACGTGGAAACAAGGAGTGAGAAGCCGTGGCACGCACAGGAATTCAGAACAGGCAGAGGTGTATCTACCCACACAAACAAGCACCACAAAACACTAACATCCCAAGCCTCCTTTTCCAAGGAAAGCAAGAGATACTGACATTTCCAAATAAAAACTCTCTGTCCCTCCCCCAGTTTGTCAGAGCAGTAGCTAGGAAAAGTGTCTGGGACTAGAGAATTACTCTTAGCATCGTCTCTCTTACACTTTTCCCAAAGGAGGCTACAGCAATGACAGCTGGGTGACAGAAGAGCGTTTGAGCACCCAGTTTGCTTCAGAGCGCTGGTGTCTGCAGCCAGAACCAGCATTAGAAGTACAGCCAGTCTGGCCAGTGAACTCTGCACAGAGAAGCTATGAGTTACGCTTTTAACTATAAGTCGCATTAACAAAGTGCATTTTTCAATCAAAACTGGCATCAAAACCCTCCTGCTGGCAGCGGGCATCTTTTCACTGGTCTCAATGGTCAGAAGGCTGCTCGCTGCAGGAAGTTCCAGTTTGCTTGGCTGAGCAAAGCGCAGGCAGCTTTCTGTACAGAGCCGGAAGGCACCCTGCACACGCTGTTCCACACCTCCCAGGATTCTCCAGCTTCCTGACTGACTTCAGGTCTTGTACAGTTCTCATTAGGAGAAGTAGCTACGCTTTCACCTGTTAAATTAAAGCTATGAAGTCCTGAGTGGATGAGAAGTTGTGATTAACAGGACACTGCTCAGCACATGAGATATATACATATATATATATGTATAGGGTTTTTTTCTTAAAGAGACTGTCACACCAGTTATGATGGAGATGTTTTGCCAAAGAGATTCTCACACTGCTGGCTTGCCCTGTTAAATCATCAGATGCTGGATTAGTATAATCTTCTCGGGAAGTTTATAGATTAACCCCTTTATCTGGCAATATTTTACCTCTGGTTTCCACACTTACTCGGGGTGTTGTACAGCCAAGAAAAGCAGCCACTTGGGTAGGTCTCTAATGAAGCACTTGCCGTGGGTCTTGCTAAATGCCACTTCACCAACGGTTCCCGGATGACTAGTGGTTCTCTGATTGCAGCACCACTGGGAACGTTTCGAGGACAAAGGCTACCAGCTATACCTTAAAGATGACTTGCATCCCCTTGAACAACTGCTGGCTGATGCCTTACAAATGACACGGCAGCAAGTTGAGGAGTACAAGGTAATGCTCATTTTTAAGTCAAGTGACTGCAAATCAGGAGGAGGAAGAATTTCCAGTGCTGAATTCTTCCCAGCCACGGATCCAGGAAGACCTGAGACAGACCAGGCACTCAGTCTGCCAGAGCTCATCAGCAAACAGGACTTGGGCTCAGGGATGTCTAAGTGGCATTCGACTTCTCTTCAGAAGCAGACACAGGGCCATCCAGTAATACCTGAGGGCCTTTAAAAGTGCCTGAGCAACTACGAGTACCTTAGCACAGTACTTCACTACCCTTCTCTCTCCCTCTTTGGAGGAGGGATTTTCTCTGGGTTATGCTTTCTCTGCCAGGCTGGGTGAAATCACTCACGTGCCAGCCTCACGCAAACGTTACACAGTGCCCGAGGCTCACCACACTGCCTGGATTTGGAGAGGACAAGCTAGTGCATTTTGGCTTCCTTTTTTCACCCCCAACAGCCATACCCTGCAGCGAGGTCGCCCTCCCATCCTGTATCAGACTTACTCATTTCTCTGGGCAAGGCCAGTGCATTTATTAATCAGCACTAAACTATCAATGGGAGTAAGAAATAATCCTTACACTCTGACTAGAGTCATCAGCGTGCTGGCTTTTGCTGGGAATGTAACATTTCAAGGTCCTTTTTCCTATATAGAATATATTAACCATACATAATACATTTTATATAACATAAATATACTTTTGCATATGTAATTATATGTTTGTTTATACATAGAAATGAAAGTAAAATCTCAAGAGACTGAAATAAGTAATTGTTCATATTAAGTTTTCCCTGGCATTTGCTCTCCCAATTAAGAGCAAGAAAAACTGACCCGAGCAAAGGCAAACCCAACAAAGCACAGAGCAAACCCCAGCTGTCTTACAGGTGTGGGACAGCTGCACTCAAACATACAGATCTCCCTTCCCTCAAAAGAAAGGTCCTGGATGAAGTTAAGTAAGTTTCACCTTGTAGACTTAATTCGGTGGCTCGTTTAAGGTCATCATCCTCTTTTTGCTCTCGTGCCTCCTGATGGGAAGAGAACAAAACTTAGCTCATTGAGACACTTCACTGTTTAAAATTCTTGTGGTGCTCTTTTTCCATTGAAACTGTGCTGCTCTGGTTTCTACAACAAACCTGACATTGTAAATTAAAGGTTCTGTGTGAAGGAATGTTTGCAACCAGCAGAGAGTCCAGTGTTCCCGTGCAACAGAACCTGGGACAAACCTTCATTAAGGCTCGTCAAAGCTCCCGAAGTTTGGTATGCAGCAGAGCGAGCCTCTAGTAACACCCAAGGCTTTCTCTGGATCGTTAATTTGAAAAGCATCTGAATGAATTTGCAACCCTTTTGCTAAGGAAAGCTGTCACTTACACACAAAGCTCCTCACACTTCGGCAAAATTTGGATTTCTTCTGCCCAAAGCCAGCTGAGGACAGAGTCGACACAGCCTGACGGATTTTACTATTTTTAAGGCCTTTGAAAGCAGAGCCAGTGGTTCTATGTAACAGGTGTAATTCAAAAAGGCAAGATGCAAAAAACAACCACCACTAAACAACCAGGTATTAAAGATATTACCATGAACAAGTAGGGAAGAAACCTCAAGTCAACAAACCCGTCTAAATCTTTGGATAATATCACACCCCTGTTCCTCCCACCACTCTTGAAAGCTCAGAGCTACAGCAAGTCAGTCAATACCATTTAATGAGCTGCCTTCTCAATTCAGGGTTTGAATGCTTTCTGTGCACCTGAACACAGAACCCGAACTCCGTATCTCAAATGCAGGTAACCACAGCCACTGCGTTTCCATGCCCCAGTCATCAGAAGAGCAGATTTTGCCTTCAGAACCGCAGCAGAACAACACTCAAAGGGCACTTTTACATTATGAGCACAAGGCCTTTTATCTTACCATTTCTAAAGCATTTGGGAATCTTTGTTAAACTACTCGGCATCGCTGAATCAAAGCTACATCTGGCATGGAACAAACCGACCGGCACCTCGTAATGAGCAAGGGGAGGGAAAAATCCAAGAGCCATGGAAACATCAGATCTCATAAGGAAAACCATGACAGCTTTAGTATTAATAGAGAGCAGGCAAGGGCACCTATTTAAAGAAAGACCTGGCTAAAAGCTTGCTTCTCTCTCAGCGGCTCGGTTAAACTTGTGGAAATCAGTTACAGGTCTTGAAATTCAAGTGGAATACAGATGGTTAGCACACAATCCCAGATCCCAGTTCTTTCCAACTCTAATTGAAAGGATTTGTTTTTGACCAAATTATTTGGCATCCTTTTCCCTATTTACTAACAGAGCAGGATCACACAAATGCTCAGTTCCTATATTCCTCACTAAGCATCCCCTGCTTACAGGAAACCAGAAACAAGACAGATCTTCAGATTAGACAGATCTTTAACCCGACCTGGGACAGCCCTTCTTAGCCTTTGCTCTGAAACCTGGCTCTTTCAGTTTGAGTCTTGACATGATACAGTGCAAGAAGCAACTGCCAGAGAAGCCAGAGGTGGACTTGGTTCTCAGTGACAGACAGGAAGAGTTTAGTTCAGCTTATCATATTTTTATATAAGGTTACAAGCCAGTGTATAAATGTGCATGAAAAGCTTGGAGAAATTTGAAGGTCTGGGTGTGATAGTTTCCAAAGTGTGTACAAAACGTGCCCAGACACACCCAGTGCCATCACTCCACTGACACCAGGGCTAGAGGAAATGCAAACCTTTTTTCACCTGGTTCTCTCAAAAAAGCAGCCAAATCCCTTTGTGGTTATTGCCTGGAACACAAGTTTTTCCTTTAGCCATCAGATTTCCAGTGTTGGGGAACACAATTTGAAGCAAACTTGATTTCTTACTTGCTCCTGAAGGCTCTGAGCCAGTGCCTGCTGAAGTTCTTGTTCTTCCCTCTCTCTCTCCATATCATACTGCTGCAGCCAGTCAACTTCCCCCTGGGAGCCTTCCGGAGTTTTGTTTTCCTTATTCTCATCAAAATCTTTAGTTATTTCGGTAAAGTTAGCAGGACCTGAGGAATGAGAAAGTACAGTTATGCTTTCCTGGGTCTTCTGTTTGTTACCAGCTAAAACCTCTTTCAATTACCAGAGTCCTTGCAGCACAGTGACATCTATTGACAGGGAGAGCTCACCAGCCACAAAAAACCTCCCACAAGAGTTGAATGGAAAAAGCCTCCAAATCGCAGCCTTGTGCTTATTTTAACCGGTGTAAAATGAACCATTTGATTAATCCCTGGAGCTGTGCTCTGCTTGGCCTTTTGTGTTCACTCAGAAACAGCAAAGTGAACCAAAGGAAGATGTCAAACACCACAAGGTTTCTGCAGCTACGAGGCCGACACTTGAATTTCTGTAGAAGCAAGCGCGGATTATAAAAATTTGCATTGCATATTATACCTCTGAGTACTACAGGCAGAGCCACAATTAGAGCTAAATCATATGTTAGGATGGAGGGAAGCACAAATCTCGGGCACTGTTTACATGTGTTAACTTTTTGCTCTCCTGGTGAGGAGCCTCAATCCTGTGACCGCTACCTGCGGCTTTAAAAACGCCGGAGGACCGAAGCTCTTCAGTTCGCCCTTGAAGCGACCACCAAGGCAGCAGAGTTTTACAAAGCTGCTGGAATGAACCTTCGTCCAACCACTGCAGGCTCCTCCTGCAGTTGCAGGTCACACTGGTTCAGCCTGCAGCCGAGAAAGAGCCAGGAGCAGCTCCGACAGCACTCCACGCGCGGGAGGTTGTCGCTTTGCCCCGCGCGGGCTTCGGCAGCCGCTGAGGGGATATCAGCGAGGATTACACAAGGCAGCCGCGGCGTCTGTGACCTGGTAAACGCAAGATCACCAGGACCAGACATATAATCCATTAGTCTAATCCTCTTAAGGGGAAAAGCAAGAACAGAAATTCCTACACGACCTCTGAGAAGATTCACACGACGTTTCTGAGGAGCACACAGCAGGAAAGGCACCTCCTGCCCCAGCTAAACCAGCCTTTTATGAAAGGATCACAGGCTACTCAGCATCTACAGTGAAAACCTATTGCTAGTGGCAGTGACAATAAATGGACAACATCAAACCCATGGTGTCAAGAACATCTTGTCTGATACAGAAATGCATCTTTTTTTAATTAATTATATTTCCTTTAAATAGAAGGTAGGATTGTGAACTCATGGAAGTTTACATTAAGCTGCTGAAACTGGTAACTCAAGATAGAGAGACACAGCTCTCATCTGAATGCCAAACCCTAGGCTTTGGGCAGAACCTGGGGGTTTTTGGTCATACACAGTCCAATACAGAAAGGTGAATGCAGCCCTGAGTGTCTGACTGCATTCTTCATCAGGAAATACAGAAACCTGGATTACACACGCAGGTACAAGCGTCACAACAGAGCCCTCAAATAATTATGTTATAGCTTCCAAACAAAACCCAGAGGAGGATACATTTGTGTGGCCACGCTCCCACAACTCTTTCACACACCCATAAGCCACCTTAGCATGTACAAAGGAGGGCACAAAGGAGGCTGCCCCCAGGCTTTGCTTTCTCATACACTGCCTTCCAACACGGAACCTGTCAAGAGCCGCCCACAGAAACAGTGTGAGTTCTGGTCACAGAGTGAAGGGTTCTGTTGTTAATATTTAACCTCCTGGCTCTTGGAGGAGAAGGAGAAGGCTTTGCTGTCCTGTTTTTCCACACCAGTGGAATTAAAAATCTTACTGAAAGCGCGTGGCACACAACAAACACTTAAATCTCCTTTAGCCAACCAAAGGAAGACCCTCAGTTTTCCCACACGGAGATCAAACAGGCTCCTTCTTGTATTTATCTGTGGTTTTGGGGTCAGAGGCCTTAACTCACATGCTGAGTCTCTTAAGCTCAAGGGTTCTATTCTCACATAAAGGATTAGAAAAAAATTACAGAGAAAGAGCTAAATTCATTAGTAACTAGTGGGAAAATAACTGTGTTTATGAAAGCATTTTCTACCCTTACGCACCCCAGGCTTCACTCTTGCACCCCAGCAACATGAGCACAGCTACCCACCCTGCAACAGCTTAGAGAAATGAAAACTCTTCCTGATTATGGAAGATTAAGTTCCAGACACTCCCAAATCGTAATAAGTATAATCACTTGGTACGGGAAACAGTGGAAGCACGTGTTAATTGGGAGAGGGGAAAAAAAAAACCCCAAAGTGGAAATTAACTCTGAAGATAACCTTACCTTTACCAGAGAGGTGTCAGACATTCAAGTAAATACGTTTTCCCAGTTCAAGGAATTAAGTGCTTGATACGCGGGGAAGCGGTAAGAAACCCCTGAGGAAGTCAGGCGGCTCCAGCGGCGCGTCTGCCCGCAGGCTCTGCCACCGCACACCACCGGCCTGCTGCTGGCAGCAACCCGCTTCAGCTCGCTGTGGGGTACATACAGCTCAGTTCAGAGGGCTACCTTTGCCTTACCTGAGTCTACTGCTGCTTTGGGTTTCTCCATTTCCATAGATTCCAGGTTTTCCGGCAACTCCTGAATTTCGTCATCTCCAAAGCCAGTGTCTGGGCTGCTTGTGGGCTTATCTTCATCGTGGCTCAGAGACAGGGAAGCTTCCCTTTTGCTAATCTCTAAGACAGCTGCTAGCAGCTCATCTTCGCTCATCCCATCAAAACCAGCATTACCCAGCTCAGGTTTATCACCCTCCATTTTGCTTCTTTTTGAACCCTAGAGATGAATGGAATTATGATGAAGTGCATGAATAGACTGGCATAGAACATCAGCTTTGTACTTCTGTGGCAATTTTGGCTTTTTTAATTTATTTTCATTAACCTCAGGGAGTGGGAGCTTGGCTCCGTCAACATTAAACAGATACATGAGACTCAGTGGAGACACCACCTTTGTAGCTAGCTTCACTCCAAGGGATAATATTTAAATAGAAACTACAACCAGTTTTTACAGGATTTACTGGGGATTAACATACACAAGATAACTCTTCCCTTCTCCATCCTGTCCTCCAACACTTGCATTCCACCTTTAGGTTCTGCAGAACCCTCAAGCCTCTGGCAAGTCACTGCTAAAATACTGAGGGCACAAGTAGCCAAACTGCAAGCTTATTAGCAAAGCAAGATAAAGTGTCGAGGTGAGAGTAACTGAACTTGAGCACAGGGATGGAAGAACAGGCACTGAAATCAGGCTTGCTCAAAGAGCATTAAAACCAGGTTTAGGGCTGCCTCGTTGCCAGACCAAACCTTATGGTGATGAGGGGATGAGAGTCTGCAAATCAAGTAAGAAAAGAGTTAACCCGGGAAAGGGGAGATTGTTCTTTCCTAAGAACAGGATGACATTACACTGGAAGAAAGGAAAACCACTTTAGTCATAATCTGAATTTTTCCTTTTAAAATTATTTCCCTGACTGATGCTCGTCCACTCCTGAACCGTACTGATTTCAGTTAGGGCAGGAATTGCTGTAATTTTGATATTAACTGTTAATCAGGAGGTTAACCTGCGTGTAAATATAGTCACACTACTTACCATATGCTTACCCCCCCCACCCCATTATGTTAAAAATGGGAGAAAAGAGTTTCTATTAGAATGTACTTTCCAGACCTTATTCCAAAGCGCATTTACACGGGTCTCACACCTTCATCAAAATGAACAAGGATGTATTTTTACTGCTGCTTTTTACAGAAACACATCAAGCATTTGATGAGTGAGACTGGTTTTATATAGCAAACATTTTGTATTAAAACTGGCTTATCAAACAAGATTAGCCAATGAACTAGCCAAGCAAATTGCTTGTTTCTAGACACCATGCCCTCCCAAGAACTAGAACTGACAAATTTAAACCCTTCTCTTGACACATCTGCTGGGTCTGAATAAGGGAAGCCGAGTACCTGCTTCTAAAGTGTTCTCATTTCTTCCTCTGCACCTGCAGGCTACTAACATCAAAATTACAGTTTGGGTTAGCTCCTCAGCAAACTCTAGTTCCAGGTACTCTGCCAACAACTACCACTAATTCAGTGCCTGGACTTTAAAGACTTGGCAGTGTCTGTGCGTTATTTGAATACGGCTTTTCTATTAGAAACTATTTGCATGGATTTAAAGTAGCTTAGGCTCTAAGACAGGCTGTTTAAATAAGTGTCTCTAAAAAGTACTTCAAATACTACTTCATCTGCAGGAGCAGCAGAAATCACTGTTCTGCCCACTTTGGCTGCATAACTGCTCTTTGCCTCCAGAGCCCAGCGCCGGATACACCCGCTGTTCCAGCTGCTCTCCCGCTCGGCAGGACCGCTTTGCCAGCAGTGCCCCGCAGGGGACACCGTCAGCCATACGAAGCCCCAAATGCAACCCCATCCACAGCTGCCACCAGGAGCATTTCCAAGGGGAACGGTGCAGCAGCAGTTAACACCACTTTCAAGGACCGGGTTCTCCCAGGACAACCCAGAGAAGGGCAGAGGATCTGCTCAATGGTAACAGACAGCTGGTCAGGCCTGTGGCTGGGGAATGGCCAACGTGCATGGCCACAAAGAATAAAGTTATTTATGTGGAATCATCACCACCACCGCCTCTTTCCCACAACAGGCTGGAAAGCCTATAATTAATTTGCTATTCAAATGAATAGGCTTTATTCCCACAGTTCCTGCACTCACACGGTGTGTGCGATAGGGACGAGCTACACTTCCTCACAAACTCAAGGAAGAACCATTCAGAACCGTTTGGAACACTTTTTCAGTGAGGGACTTCAAAGACAAGCTAGATTTCCTTCCCCCATCCATAGCCAGCTATGGATGTCCCACACAGGACAGCAGTCACCTACCCTGCCACCGAGACCTTCAGGCAAAGGGTTTTCTGCTCTCTCCCAAAGCAATCCATTCCATTCCTACCCATCTTGAGCATTAGGAAGCTTTCACTAATATTTAATCTAAAAATTTATGTCTGCAATTTAGTCCATTACTTTTTTTTTTCTATCCAGCAGGAGCATGGAAAACAAGACAAGTGTTTCCATTAATTCCTTTTCCAAGTGTTTCATTAATTCCTTTTCCTTCTTTGACACAACAGTCGTGCTTAGGTTTCTCCTTAAACTACCAGCCCAAGTTCACTTCCCTGCTCTTTCCCCCCAAATTCTTCCTTTCTAGAGTGCTGACCACTCACATTTCTCTCCTCTGGCCCCTCTCCAGTTAATCTATAACTCTTCTGGAGCCCAGAGCCCAAAGCTAAATGTGAAACTCCAGCTAAAGCTCAATGCTGAGAAAAAAAGGATGGGATTACTTCATGTAACCTGCGGGCTATGTCTCTGTCTGACACCTGTGTTTTCAACCAGCCTGAGCTTGTCATCGACTGTCACCGTTTGGCTTTCTGAAAGGCCCACTGCTTTCCCAACTGGTCCCACCCCACATTTACAGTCCTTCCTCCTGATAAGATTAGCACCTTTAGTCTGTTCCTGCGGAACAACCCCTTCCTGGTTTTACGCAACTTCTCAGGTTGGTCGAGACCATTCTCACCAGCATCAACAACCACTCTGCAGTTCTGAGCTTCAATGTACTCGCAGCCCTTCCCAGCTCTGGGCCTCCTGAAAATTTAATGCTCATTATCTATTTTATCATTTTTTAAATACTGAGTGGGTCATGATCTTCCCTTGGCTTGATCTTCCCATCAGATGAGAAACTAGACACCTCTTGTTATTCAGCAGGTTCAGGTTTACGCCTGTCCTTTCATGCCAGAATCAAACCCACAAGTCTCTGCTTGATGGAAATAACCCCTTGAGCGTTGTCAAAATCTTTAGAGAAGCCAAGATGCAGGACACTTGTCCTAAGTACAAGGCCTGCAAGACTCTAACAGAAGAAAGTGCTACTGCAAGATAATCCTTTAAGCTCCTTGCTTTCTCTTCTGAGTCACTGTTCTTCCCCAGACAACTCATCTGCCTGCTAAAACGCTGCCCTGATTGAGGCAAAACACTATCTTAGCAACATTAATACCACTCACAGTGAAGAGCTCAAAAACAATTTAAAGTTAACTGGGCCTTTACACCAATGAGCTTGATCTCTCCACATTTCTAGGTGCCCACCTCCACAGACTGATAGCTTCAGTTTCTAAAAGCCTTTAAAAAGCCCCACTTGAAAGGCGACAGGATTGCATGTGCACAGTGTTCTCTCAACTGGGTATTCTGCCCAGCTCAACTTGTACTGGATCTGATTTAATCAAGGACTTTACTGCATAATTTTATTACTGACAGCCCATTATACTTCAGAGCCTGGAAACCTTACTGCTGAAAGTTACCCAAAGGGCTGAGAGACCCGCTAAGCGGCTGGGACACAACCTGAAAACTCCCAGTGCAATCGCAACGTAATTACCTCGGTTCCCAGTGAGAGCCCAAGACAAGCCTACAGAGAAGTCAATTAGCAAAGCACTCCCTTCCAGGATCGCAGTGCTAATTAGGAGGAAAAAAAATAAATCATCTTACATCAATTTTACTCAGTCAATGCTGAGAAAAGCAGAGGCTGGACAGAGCACGTATAGGATCTACGTATATGAATGCCTGTGCTTTCTTCCCTTACCTTGTCTGGCTCCTCCTGCAGCTGCTGCTGGTCTCTGCTCTGTAGGTTGCACAGCCTCTGGCTATGGGCAACGGAGCGCTTCAGTGGCTCGTCATCGCTGTCAGAATCCACATAGAGCGCTGCCGAGCTCTTGGACTTGAAAGTGTATTTTCTGCAAATGAAACACCCGGCTGTAAAACTCCACAGCACTGAACAAATCTGATCCAAGTAGCCATTAAAGAAGTGATACACCCAACTTCCACACTGCAGCCCAGTACAACTGCAACCACAGAATCATTCAGGTTGGAAGAGACCCTTGGGATCATCGAGTCCAACCATCAGCCCTACTCTACAAACTTCTCCCCTACTCCATATCCCTCAACACCACAGCTAATCGACTCTTAAAACACAGTCAGATGACTCAATCACCTCCCTGGGCAGCCTATTCCAGTGCCTAATTGATTGCCTAACAATTGGCAATGCCCAATTGTCAATCAGTGCCTAATGATTGACAATGAACATTAATTAGCACAGCAGGCAAGGTTTGCAGGAAAGGTCTCTTTTCTAAGTTACTGACATACCTACTTCACACCTGATACTTGCAACTACAAATGCAAACTCGTTTAAGACAGCTGGCACTGACAAATCTGTACAAACTAAATCCAGTTCTCATTCTAAAGCTCAGCCTTCTGTCTGAAAACAACAAAAAGTTATCTTTACTTACCTACAGGTCCCCAAAGGTCCTCTAAAGAAATGCTAAGGTGACCACGCCAACTAGGCGAATTGTACCACTGAGATTAATTTCAGCCAGCATGTAACACCAGTAAAACTCAGATATGAAAAAAGACAGTAGCTGAAATAATTTACACCAATAGGAAAAACAGAAAGAAAAGAAAACAAATAGAAAAAGTGGAAAAATCAAAGAAGAGTAATAAGGAAACTTCAAAATGCCTCCAAAATTATCCCATGAAACCCCAAGGCCACGGGCATTTCAGAGCTATAACTCACCTACAAGGTGTGGAAGTGCTTATAGTACAGGAATTCACCATTTGGGAGGCTTTCAATGGACGGGAACTATGAAAAAAGCAAAGTATTTATTGCAGCAGTTACAGTCTTCAGAAAATAAGTGTTTACTTGTCTGCTATGCATGCAAATCCATGACCAAAGAAACAAGTAGAATCCCATTATGGACTTGCTAATTGCTTAGATTTAGAGCAGTAACTCCATCATGCTATAAATATACAACAGTTGTTCAAAACCATAAATAATCCTTTAAACTTGATTCACTTCTTAGTGATGCACCCTTAGGGACAAGCTCACAAATTAAAGGCTTTGGGCTCCCATGCCAAGACAACTCATTCCTTTATTTTTTATTCCCACCAACATTTGAGTTCCTGCTCCCAAACCACAGTCTCATGCTCCTGTCTGGATCAGCCGGTTTTCTGGCAGGTCCCACATCTCTGTTTCTCCTCCCTTACCCAGATTCCTCTCAACAAACTTCCTGCTCCGTTTAATCCTTCCCCAGGCTCCTCAAAGTCCCCCACTATCGCTACAAGCCTATCCACCAGATGGCTGCCAACACGGAATTCTTTTCTGATCTTCCCCCTCAAACCAGGGCTGCTTTGGGTCCGGCCTCCTTACCCTTCCACTCTCTGGTCAATGAGAATGGTTTCAATGACTTAAAAAGCAAGCCATTGGAAAGTGATTTCAAATATATTTTCAAGTATCCCTGCTCTGGTTAGCTCAAGCTGTTCGCTGTGTTTAGGATTCACGCTTGGGAAGCACCCAAACACCACTGAACATCTGGACACAGGAAGACACACCACACCGCTGAACACACGCACCACGTGTGTCCTAACTCACTCTGGCTGCCATGGTCATGTCACCAGGCAGGGACCACAAGAGACCTGAGGGGTTTTTGTTCCTTGTTCTGCCACAGACGTTCTGTGTGACAGCCGGCACATTTAATCTCTGGGTCTCAGGCTGCTGTAGAGGAGTAACTGTCACAGGGAAAAGGATGGAGTATTTTCAGCACGTGAAGTGCTCAGATACTACAGCAGCACAGGCAAGAGAATGAAAAATGAATGACAGCACAGGAGGTGCAAGGGGAAATTAGCAGAAAAAGGTAGGATGTTGTGTCTCCTGAGCAGAGTTAAGTGTGCCGTGAAGGGAAAGGTAATCTAGATTGCTTTGGACCAAGAGGCATAAATTTTAGAAATTACTAATGGAAGTGCTCTTAAAAAAGATAGAAAGTTATTTTCAAGGACAGTATAGAACATGATCTTACCAAATATTCCCTAGATAATGCCCCACTAACTCTTCCTACAGCTTGTCCTGCTTCCTTTCCATACATGTTCTCATGATGGCATCACTACACATTACCTGAAGCTGTGTAATTTTAATGTTTCCTTGCCCAGACAGATTCTAGAGGAGATGTGACAACTGCTGGCCTTGTGGCACATGTTTAAGACAGCACGGATCAGTCACGAGTCGCACACTTACATTGCAGAGTGGACGCTCCAGCCCAGCGCCAGCGGCAGCCTCGTGCTCTCCGTGCAGTGGTAAAGCAGGGTTAGGTACCTTGGAATAACCACCTGCTGCCCGACTTTATGATTGAGAGACAATGCTACATTGAAGCTGTATCGTTTCAGATGGAGAATCAGGACCCTGAGAGATAACAAGAGAAGGACAACTGTTAATCTCAGGACAGAAGTCAGAGAAAACCTACTCAAAATCCAAGTAGCCCTGTTTGCAAAACACATTCACATGACTCTAAAACAGAAGATTCTTCGGGGTGGCAGGGAAAGGCTATCCATCTCTTATCTGCTACAGGCAATTACCCTCTGACCATCACCCAGCTTTGTGCAAGGTGCAGACTCTGCTGTTTCAAGAGGCTTCTGCTTTGATGTGTATCACCTTGACCTCCAGTGAAGCAGAAGCAAGCAGCTCTTGCCAAACTCGGTATTTCCACAGCAAGAGACAGGGAACAATGGAAATTGAATTACTGAAATACTAACACTGCAGGCTGGAATGCTGGCATAGTACTCCCTGATACTCAAAACTGTGATGGAGGGACCACACAGGTGTCCAAAACTGAGGTGAAACTGTGCTCAGTGCAGGAGGTCTACTTGGTTTATCTGCAACGACATTTTCTCTTTGAAAGAGCTTTTGGTCACAAGGGTATTAATATTGTTATTAGTACTGACCCTGAAAAGGCTTCCTTCCGCTCCATCTTCTCCCTTATGCTTTGTACTCCTTAGATCATGCAGCTGTAGCCTAATTCATGTTGTGCTACTATTCAAAAACTCTGGTGTTGGTGTAAACACAGCATTTAAGCAAAACGCAAGCTGAGTACCAGGTTACTGGGATGAGCATCCCCGTACTTGGGATGAGGACACAGACCAGATACAGTCATCCAACAGACTCCTCCAGCTTTACATCCCATGAGAAAACAACCCCTACCTCCAAGCAACTTCCAGCCTAAATAATGAGCTAAATCCAGCCACGAGGTCAGCAATGATTGAGCTATTAACCCTCAAAGCGCCTGCTGCCTTCCTCAGAGCGCCACGCTGAGAGCAAAACCTGGCATCAGCAGGGGAAGAACTAACTGATGAAAGCAAATCCCTCCATAAACCTTCTGGCACTATAACGCCTCCAACTCGGTCCTGCCCATCGGGTCAGCTGAGCACAAAACATTACTATTCCAGGCTGTATTTATTGTTTCTGCTTCCCTCAGCTCCCAGAAACGCCAAGAAAAGGGATAAATCTCAGGCCTCCTTGTGTAGTGATAGGAAGGCAGACGTGTTGCAGAGGGTGCCCAGGTGGGTTTCTTTAGAGGGAAATGAAAGAACAGCATAAAGATTACTGTCTGCACCTGCATCTTCCTCACACGCTGCCCACCACACCTGCTGTCCTAACCCACCTCCCCAGCTTCACTCTTCAAGTGACATTTGCTTGCCCTTTTGTACCGTGGGCTTCGGGGAAAGAGGGGAAAGGATGCCAACATTTACCTGGGAAGCCTGTTGAACTTGTGTGTGACAACAGCAGACTTTCCATTGCACTTCTCACAGGAATACTCAATCTCCTCTGCCTGTTTCAGAGAGCAGAAAAACGACCAGTGGAACAAAAGAACAACACAACAAACAGAAAGAGCATTGCTTTTGGCTGTCACGGAAGCTCTTAGAAACAGCAGGTAGACTTAGAATTATAATCACCTTCAACATGACCTAAAAGAGGGAATCTGCTAAGAGGACACCTGGCAGAGCTTACAAATTTGGCAACATATTTGTTAATACAGAGGGAATTTTTACTGCAAGTCTCCTACAGACCAGTGAATTAGCTGCAGTTCAGACAAAGGAACCTCCAAAGAAAAGGGACACTCTTGTGAGGCTTACAGAGTCACAGAATGATACGGAGTTGGAAGGGGCCTCTGGAGATCATCTAGTCCCACCCCTCTGCCAAAGCAGGTCCTCCTGCCCAGGAACTTGTCCAGGTGGGTTTTGAATGTCTCCAGAGATGGTGACTTCGCCACCTCCCTGGGCAGCCTGTTCTAGTGCTCCGCCACCCTCAAATAAGTTCCTCCTCATGTTGAGATGAAACTTCTTACATACAAGTTTATGCCCATTTCCTCTTGTCCTCTCTCTGGTCACCACTGAAAAAAGACTGGCCCCTTCCTCAATATCCACCCTTTAAGTATTTATAGATGTTGATCAGATCCCCCCTCAGTCTTCTCTTCTCCAGACTAAACAGACCCAAGTCTCTCAACCTTTCCTCATAAGAGAAATGCTCCAGGCATTATCTTTGTGGTCCTCCGCTGTACCCTCTTCCAATAGTTCTTTGTCCTTCTTGAACTGGGGAGCCTAGAACTGGACACAGCACTCCAGATGGTGCCTCACCAGGGGGGCAGGAATAACCTCCCTCGACCTGCTGGTCACAATCTCCCTGATGCACCCCAGGATGCCACTGGCCTTCTTGGCCACAAGGACACATTGCTGGCTCACGGTCATCCTGTAGTCCACCAGGACTCCTGGGTTTTATTTCTCAGAGCTGCTCTCCAGCAGGTCAGCCCTGTACTGGTGCAGGGTGTTATTCCTCCCCAGGTGCAGGACCCTACACTTGCCCTTGTTGAATTTCATCAGGCTCCTCTCTGCCCAACTCTCCAGCCCTTCCAGGTCTCGCTGTGTGGCAGCACAGCCTTCTGGCGTGTCAGCCACCCCTCCCAGTTTTGTGTCATCAGCAAACTGGCTGAAGCTACATTCCATCCCTTCATCCAGGTTACTGATGAAAATACTGAAGAGGACTGGACCCAGTACTGACCCCTGGGGAACACCGCTGGTTACAGACCTCCAATTAGATTCTGTGCTGCTGATCACGACCCTCTGAGCTCTGTCTTTCAGCCAGTTTTCAATCCACCTCGCTGTCCATTCATCTAATGCACACTTCACAAGCCCACCTACGAGGATGCTGTGGGAGGCTTTTCTCTCCCACAGACAGTTGGTTTTTCCCCAGTAACCTTTGGTGGAACGTAATTTGCTATGAAGCTTTTTCTCTCTTGTTCAAAACCTCAGCTTTGCTCTTGAACAGCCACCCTCACCTGAGCTTGTCACGGACAGGCTGTGCCAGAGCCGAGTTTTGAACAGAGGGCGAAGGGGAAGCACCACTCTGCTGAAATGACATGACTTACCCCCAACCCCTTCTACCGCCCTCTTCTTAAAGCGAGGCCAGAACACACCACTAGCATTTTAAGGCTTTTTTTTTTTTTTTTTGAATCATAAGACCTCCAAAAGCTTTTAGAAGAGTAAGTCCATCAATTACTCTACCTGTCAGAAACACTATCTGTAAATGGAAAAAAACCCCACGCATCTGTCTCAGCCCATGACAAAACACAACGCTAAATGACCGGCGTAAGGCTCATTTTTAGCTTTCAGAAACCTCACCTTGAAGCTCTACTTACAAGATGAGAGCCCACACATTTCAACCATTTTTTTAATTATTATATCTGCATGACCTTTTTCCTCCATGCTAATTTAGGCCAGTACATAAGCTGTGAGGCATCCCAGCCCAGGAGAGGAATTCCCGAGTGATTTTCTCAACCTGACAGCCTTCCTTCTCTCCTTTGAGTTTGTTTACTCCTCAGCTCTTCCACCACAAAACAGGGATGTTCACCTATTTCACAGCAGTATCATACAGATTGGTTAATCTCTGCACAGCATTGTACAACAAAAATTCCTGTATCCTATTCATGTACAAACCTCAGAGAAGTGCCAAGCTAATTATTTCATGTGACTGCAATCACTGTCACAGAAACTAATAATTGGCTATGCAATCAAAATTGCCACACAGAATCACAGAGTCATTCAGCTTGGAAGAGACCATTGGGATCATCGAGTCCAACCTTCAGCCCTACTCTACAAAGTTCTCCCCTACACCAAATCCCTCAACACCACAGCTAATCTACTTTTAAACATGTTTAGGAATGGTGACTCAACCAACCCCCTGGGCAGCTGATTCCAGTGACTGACCACTCGTTCTGTGAAGAATTTTTTCCTAATGTCCAGCCTAACCCTACCCTGCTGCAGCTTGCAGCCATTCCCTCTTGTTCTATCACTAATTGCCTGTGAGAAGAGACCAGCACCAACCTCTCTACAGTGTCCTTTCAAATAGTTGTAGAGAGCAATAAGGTTTCCCCTCAGCATCCTCTTCTGCAAACTAAACAGTCCCACCTCCCTCAATTGCTCCTTATAAGATTTATGCTCCAGGCCCTTCAACAGTTTTGTTGCACCCACACCAGCACCTCCACATCCCTCTGCTGAGGTGCCCAGAACTGGACGCAATACTCGAGGTGTGGGCTCAGCAGTGCTGAGTACAGGGGGGCAATCACCTCCCTACTTCTGCTGGTATGTAACCTACACATGCTCCACCGTCAGTAAAAAGAACCCCACAACCCGTGTACCCGAAAGAAGAGGTCGAGGGAATCTTGAATCGATCGAGAAGGCAGCAATTTCTTTCTTCGAGGAAGGTCGATGGAGAGGTCGTTAAACTGTTCTCGCTTGGTGACCGTTTCCCCACACCTAACAGAGAGACACGCTTAGGTAACTCCTGATGACAAATCCATTGGAAATCAATGCCAGCTTAGGTTTCTTGGGCTAAAGTAACCAACTTCCCAGTAAATATATACCTCAAGCTGGTTTTACTCATCCAAATGAAACTGCTTGATGCTTATGAAATTGCTCAATTTCGGGATTTCACTTTGATGCTTTAGAAGTTGAAAAGAAGCATTTGTGTAAGGGTAAGAACAGAACCTCCCGGGCTGCTGTGGAGAGGCAGGGGATCAGGTACACCAGTCAAAGTGACTGCTGGGTAGGCTGAACGCTCCTCCTTTGTTCAGCCTTCTTAGGAGAAAACAAGCGAGTCCAGCCCACAGGGAAAGCACCAAAATCCTTTCAAACTACATTTAGAAACAAAAAAAAACCTCATTTTTTATGCCTTTTTTTTTTTTCTTTTTTGAGGTGCAGGGAAGACCCTACAGTCATTCCTCTTCAATAATTATTACCTGTATGCAATTTACTTGTTATTATTTTAGGGAACTAATGCAGTGCACACAAAGTAATTCTCCCAAATGTGTGTGTGTGTGAAAAATGTGGACTGCAAGCATCCCCTATGGGAGTCTGATGCACAGGTCACATTCAGCTAACGGCCAGAAAACATACTGATTGACATCTTTTCTGCCATAACCTGGAGAGACAGAAGAAAACCCCATTCCCTGGAATACCTTAGAAAAAAAAGAATTTAAAAACATGGTGGCTTCCCCTCCCCACCCCCCCCTTTTTTTTAAGAGGAGACAATAGTTGGCTGAAACCCTGTTTTCTTTCTGTTCTCACAAAGTGGTACACAAAATTCCCAGAGGCGTTCTGCTGTGTATGCAGTGCAGAACTATATGTTACCAAACTGTTTAAAGAAGGCTTGAGGCACCTGACAGCATGACGGGGGAGGGGTTACAGCATCTCTAGACCACATGGGTATGCTAAATACCCAGCTTTGGAAAAAGCATAGCTCTTAGTTCTAGTTGCAGCCTGCAGATGAAGTCATGGAAGATGGAAACATTTCCCAGTCTTTTAAAGGTAAGTGCAAGAGGAGCTCTCAAGTGTACTTACATTTTACAGATGATAGAATGCTGAACCTCAAACTCTAAGTTACTGATAACTGGACACGTATAGACTTTGGTGGCTGAGAGGTCCTCAGAAGCCCGTCCAGGTGAGTTCTCCTCATTAGGGACTGGTTCACTCTTCCAAGTTTTGTTTAGCTTTTCCATGTCTTCCTTCAGCTGATCCAGACACTGGCTCAAGAACTCGTGTGCATCCTAGAAAGCGGGTAAACTCATCAAAGTGATTTTGCACAATTTCATTCAGTATCTTTCTCTCAAACACACACCAACCAGGGAAATTATGTTGCAGATCATTGCATTCAGCACTGCTAAAAGCAGTTCTGCTCTAACAAACAGCAGGCACTTGTTGTCATTCAATCAAAAGCTCAAGTCACCCTTGAATAGAGTTGAAGTCTGACAGAATTCAATGCAGTTCAAACACTGAACAAATTACACATAATTGTTTCTAGACAATATGGTACTTACGTTCTGCATGTACCCAGAAAATCTCTCTGCAGTAGCTGAAATGGCACTTTTCACCTTCTTGAGCAGCTCTTTCTTAACCTCAGGGCTGCAGACATCCTTTTTAGCAAGCAGATGGGCAAAACGTCTGCAGAAGTCAATGCAATGAGAACTCATTGGCTTTCCAGGACTTCAGAGAAACAAAAAACCCCTCACGATACCTCATTTTAAGAGTCTCTAAAAGCTTTTCTCCCATGATCAGAGATTCTGTATGAAAATACCTCATATATAATTAACCTTTTCCATTTCAAGTATTTTGAAATCTCATTTGAGGGCATCAGTGGAAGAGAACTCAAATGAACAAAAAAATCCCACAATCTTTTAAGGTAAAAAGCCTTATAAAGTTCTATGAACTTGTTTTTGCCAGCTCTTTTACAGCCAGAAAAAAAAACCCACAATGCCTTTTATAAACTTTTGTACCGAGAGGAGATACGAAATCTCACGACACCAAAACAACCAACACAAAACCATCAGAGTCTACTTGCACCATCAGATTGAATAATTAAAAAAAAAAAAAAACAAACCAATTTTAAAATTATTAACAATTTTTTTAAAAAGTTATTTTAAATGCCTGCTCAGTTTCAAGCCTTACCTCTTTTGGCAGCAAAATATTACAACAGAGTAGAAAAGGCATTAACCGGAGGAGTTCTTTGGTTCAAGCTACATCCAGTGTTATTGGAGACTTTGTTAAAACTCTGTTGAAATTGACTTTGCCTGTGACTCTCAGTTACTGTGCTTTAGTTATGTTTTACCACTGCTTTAGAATTTCACAGGAAATACACACCCAATATAATCCAAGCGCAATAGCTTTGATCATAATACACACAGGGGAAGGTGATGGGAAAATGTCACGTCCCAGGGCACACACGAAACCAAGCAAGACAGAAAAGACCTGTGCAATCCCCTCCCGCCCCAAACGAACAACCAACACTGTTACCCAAAGCCTCTGATGGCTTTACTGCAGCTCAACAAGTTTCTGCTATTCTGCTGAGCAACAGTTCCAGAGCGTGTTCTCCCGACCCTCTGCAACTGCTCAGTGAAGGCCGGCAGGAAACGCTGCAGCTGACAGGCAACCGCCTCTCAACCAGCAGAACACACATCGCACCGAGTCTCAGCTCTGACTTGTACCTGGGCACAGGAGCCCACGCTGCCCTCCATCAGAGGTCCTGCAGCACGAGAAAAACCCCACAGACTACCACTAGGTCTATGGGGCCCGAGCTTCAGAGGCGTTTCCACAAGAATTAGGGAAAGGACATTTCAAGAGACACATGGAACAACCAACCCCTGATCCTGAAGAGCACGGGAAGAGCTTAAGAGACACAGGCCATAGAAAATGACCCCAGGAGATATAAAGCACTACAATGGAAGCAGAAATGGTTCTAATAATCCTGAATCTTGCTGAGTGAAAGAACCGAGGTACACAAGAGCATATGTAATGGGGATCCCACGTGGCAGAGACTGCAGAACACACAGCCAACAGCGGTCTGTCTGTCTGTCTGACAGACAGAAAATGGAATTTGAATACACAGGGATTCAAAATTTCAAAGAGAAAAGAGAGTTTTACATGTTACAGAAACCTGTGGAGTTTCTTGACGTGAGAGTTCAGCTGGATTTCAACAGATTAAGTTTGCAGCACCGGAACACTCTCCATGACTAGCAGACAAAGTCTATTATCTAAAAAGGAGTTAGTCCTCACAGATCAAGTGAAATTAGTGACCAGCTTAAACCCAAGCTGGCAATGTTTTAAAAGAGAAGTTATTCTCCATCTATTTATTGTGCAGTTTCTTGCATTGTCTTCTGAAGCATCTCACCCTGCCATTAGGAATACAGAAGATAGAAAAGACTGCCTGTAACTCAGCACTGCAATTTTTAAGGGCCTACCTCCTTTTTCTAGAGTAAAACTCCAAAATACAGAGTGTTCCAGGATTTATTATAATAGCTACACGTGCAACTTACCCTTTACAAAGGTGCCTCAATCTTATAAAACTAGTTTTTCAGTAGTGAGAAAGAAAATATCCTTCCCAGAAAGCGAGTTTTACCTGATAAGTGCATTGAGTGGAATTTTTTTCCATGGGATACCCTGCTTCAGCAAATCATTAGCGAAAGACTGAATGGAAAACAAGGACTGGAGGATGGCATTCATATAGCAGGTGTTTCCCAGGTTTGAAAATCTGGAAAAGAAACAGAAGACTGAATGTGAATGTGCAAACACGCCAGGGTTACACACAGCACAGTACTAACACACAGGATGGTCACCCCAGCCGCTCCCCACAAGGTTCCTCATTGGAGCTGCCCTCCCGCCTTCCAGACTAAACTGAAATCCCATGGGAGGCAGCAGTTAACAGGAAAGCACCCAGGAGTTCCTACCTTCAAAACATCAAAAAACCCCAGATATACATAACAGAAACGAATCAAGAATGTGTAGGAAAGAAACATGAACTACCTCAAATTATGATATCTCTCAAATTCTCAGGAGGCAAACTCAAGAATACCCGTGTTCCAAACTAGCAGAAGTGTTCCCTGCCTCAGTGCTCATTAATTTCAGGATTATTTTTTTTCATTAGGTAATTATAACAAGAATGTGCATGTTCTGACGATCAAAGTGTGCATGCCAGATAAAGAAAAATTAAAATTACCCTTGTAATTGCTGTTGAGGATGGGTGGAAAGGGGCACTCGGGGTTTGTTCCACCCAGTGTAATCTTGATTCGATCTCATTTTTTTAACAGAAAGAGGGGCAGGCTGAGAAAGAAATCCAAGGCTTCTTTTGGCTGAAGGGGTCTGGCTGGATACAGTAGACCTAAAACCACAAAAGATTAAGAAGTGTAAGGTTTCTAATGCTCTTCCTTAAATAGCTGTAGTCTGTGACATGGAATTGTAGCAGCCTAGGAGACTGCAGGTTAAGGTACACCGGGTAACTGACACGTGTAATAATGCAAGAGGTGTGAGAGAGAGAACTTCTTTCCAGAGCACTTAAGTACTTTGTTAGGTTAAGTTCCCTACATCCACAGGTGTGTGTCCAATGCACTTTTGTCTTTAAGATCTCACACAATTCCCCCCAGTGTCTGATGACAGGAAGAATGATCGTGTGGCATGAGATGACCACCCCTAAAATATCCTTAAAATTCACATCTCGGCCGGAGTCTTCGTTTTCAGCCTCTTGTTCTTGTAACTTAACCTCTTTGGACCTCAGTCCCTCACATCTAAAGCATGGACAATGCTGCTTTTCTTCTTTGATCTTGTATCTCATCTATCTGGGGCAGACACTGAGTTTGGTTGCACAGTGTCTAGTACAGAAGAATCCCAACCTGAGCAGGATTCAGTATTACTAAAATACTGTTATTAAAATAGAGAGTTTCAGGCCATTTATCTACTTGGAAAAACGAAGCAAGGATTCATTCTTGTGTTCCAGAGTTTATATGGAATTTGAACCATCTAGAGTTCAGGTACCTGGATCAGTCATTCACAATGACCATAATAGACTTGAGTGACTTTAGAAAGCCTATCTACTGCAAGCAGTAACTGGAGTTTGTAGAGGTAACTACAGGAATTATTGTCACCCCAGAATTAGACCGTAGTCCTAGGCAGGGGGGAATGAAAAGTAAATGAATATATATACACATTTTATGTATATAAGCTATATACCACGTGATAAACACACAGGAAACTGAAGATCCTACCTCCTGGGGAAGAACTATCATTTGCAGTTCATGCTAGTGAATCAGTCCTACCTGTCCAAGGTGGAACTGCCAGTGGAGTACTCTTTTGACGAAGACCGACTACCATAAAAGGATGATGACTGCAGTGGTAAAATACCTTGAAAAACAGAGAGAGGCAGGTCATTTTGTTTCAGGTAATTCAGCTATTTATACAAATACTCAAATGTTTCTGCAACATACAACTTGTTTAATAGCATTGAGTCAAAAAGTTTAAAAAACCTCAAATCCTGTTTTCCAGAGCTGGTTGGGAAAGCACTAGGACACATACTTAGAAGTGTTAATGCAAATAATAATCACAGCTAAGTAAAGACGTGGTGGAGTTCTAGTTGACTTTTAATACCATAATCTCCCTCACGTCCAAATTGTGATATGAAACATTAAAAAGTGATGGAATTATCTTAACTATCTGAAAGCTAATCAATATCCACCTTTTGCTCACACATACCCATAACAGAAAACTCACAGATGATCTCCAATACAGTGCTCTCAAAATCGAAGCTAAATATGCAGAAGCAAAACCAAGTTTCTCTTCCCACTCTGAATTCCACAGTAAATTACTACAACACGGGGCAAAGTTGTGATTGTTCCACTGTTCTGATATCACTGTGTTGGATCCGGAGACTCTTAATGCCTCAGATGGTGCCACATAAGAAAAAAAGATGCTCTCAAGTGTCAAAAAGCCACCTATTATGGTGAATCACGGTGTATTTCAGTTTGGATAATGCATAAACATTTGCTTCCATCCCAGTTGGAACTGATTTCAGCCAGACAGTCTTCAGAAATGCCATATATAAAGGAAGTTCACAATACTTCCCGAACTCCCAGGTATATGCTCAGATTCTAAATTTGACTCTAAAGAGCAAAACAGATTTAGATTTAACCAGGCAGTTACCACAGCTCAGCTGGTGACAAATAATGTGCATGCCCTGAAAATTACCACTCCAGGTCACTGCTTGCACCAGGTGGCCTGTACTCTGACACGTCCATGGGGTTGGTGGGCTACAAGCGTTGCCCTTTGAGGGACGACTGCACCAAGACAATCCACTATTGGCAAACCAGCACCTCTCCTGTGAAGACAGGCTGAGAGAGCTGGGGTTGTTCAGCCTGGAGAAGAGAAGGCTCCAGGCAGACGTTATAGCCCATTCCAGTATCTGAAGGGAGCCTACAGGGGAGCTGGAGGAGGGACTTTTTGTCAGAGAATGTAGTGATAGGGCATGGGGTAACAGTTTTAAATTGAAAGAGGGGAAATTTAGACTAGATACTATGAAGAAATTCTTTACTGTGAGGGTGGTGAGACACTGGAACAGGTTGCCTGAAGAAGTTGTGGAAGCCCCATCCCTGGAGCTGTTCAAGGTCAGGCTGGATGGAGCTCTGAGCAACCTGGTCTAGTGGGAGGTGTCCCTGCCCATGGCAAGGGGGCTGGAACTCGATGATCTTTAAGGTCTCTTCCAACTCTGACCATTCTATGATTCATTTAGAGATAAACATTCACATTACTGGCTCCTCCAGCAACACAGTTGTGCCATCAGAGCTGCACTAAAGGAAGAATGCATTCAGCAACATTCCCCATAAAAAACAGATCTTGAGTGCATTCCCCTTTATGGGGGAAGAGCTTCAGTATTTACTAGTAAAGCTGAGGAATGGTGCTACTGGCTGGCTTATGTACACACTACCAACATTCTGCATTGTTCATAAACCTTCTCATGCACCAGTATCCAAAAGAACTTTGGTACAAACAGAACAAAAAGTCCTGGCCCCAAAGAGCTTTCTCTCAAACTCTGGGGAGGAGTCAGGGAAGTAAAAGCAAACAGTACACAGTTTTCAGCACAAGAACCAGCCTAGGATTCACGTGGGCGTTAGCAGCAAGGGAGAGCTTTACAAATAAACAAGCAAGCAAGTAAAAAGGAAATCATTGGGTGTTTACAGGAATCCTCTCCCAAGGGGAAGGGCAGCCTGGAGCTTGTTGCATTTTCAAATTTGGGCAGCACATGGGCTAGCATCCAGGGCACCTAAGTATGAAGGTCAGGGTCACACTACAGCAGGACAGGCTTTGGAAACAAAGGCAAGTTGTTTGCACCTCATATATAGCTCCATAGGAAGCAAGAAAGTTCGTGGCACAGGGAAAGCAGCTCAGGAAAACCACCTCTGCAGCACATTTCTAAGATAGTTTCAAATGGCTAAACTCATACTGGTCAAAGCCAGGTGTCATTTGGGTTTACTTTTTTCCTCTTTTTTTTTTTTCACCTGATGTCCGATTTTCCTCTGCCTGCTTCAGATTCAACTGCTTCTCTCTGCTGCTGTTCAAGTACTTCCATGCTGGATCACTCAAGGCTTTATTATTCCTACAGATAAACAAAAGTTAGTGCAGTTACAGAAGATAAAGGATATTCCTGCCTGGTATTCACAGTGTATTTAAAAGCATTTCTCTCCTGTCACCTTTAATACTTGACTTTGAACAGTCTAAACTTTACTCCCAGCTAAGTTTAACCAAGTCATTTAAACAGGCCTTCTTACCTCTGATTATATGTGATTCCAAACACACAGAGCTTGTTCTCTAAACAGCAATTTCCCTTTATGAATTTTGCTTTGTGAAGGCTCAAAGCAAGCTCAGCAAAGGCGGCACCTATTGCCATACACGTGTAGCACGTGTGACAGTCCTGACTAAACTGACAAGAGAGAGATGGCACAAAATGTGCATGTGCTAGCTTCTGCAAATGAACTGCTACAGCAGGGTGCACTTCCCTCCTTAATCCCAAAGGCAAAGCCCATTTCAAGCACACAGTGTGTTTGGAGGCCGATTAGGGACGGGCCTGTACCATGTTGCTGAGACAGGATATGCCCAAGCAGTCTTTTCAGCAAAACTGGCCTTTAAAAACAGACACTGGAAGCAACAGTTACTTACGTTGAAGAATCGTTCTCTTTGGGATAGTCTTCACTTATTTCTGAGCCAGGAAGCTGGGTTCTTTTCCTCTTCTCACTAATGACAGAAGAGTTTTGAAGTGGTCATTCTTTCAGAAAGGCTAGTAAACGATCCTCCTCCAACTGCCCACAACTCCTCAATGCTTTCTGTGCCTTTTGCACCTATCTTCCACAATCTCCACTTTTATACCATTGCACAGAGAAGTGCTGGGCAGACCAAACTCCTAAGTTGCTCATAAAGCTCAAGTGCCAATACCAGCTAGAGGCCAGAAAAGCACGCATTAACATCCCGTTAAAAGCAACAGCAAAACCAGAGGAGGGAGCACGTCCCTTCTTCCTTTCTAGGGGTCCTGAGTTCCACCTGCAGCTCTACCAAGAGCTAAACTTTAGTGATATTGTAGTAAGAGGGTAACATTCCTACCGGTTCTCCAGCAAGCCTGTTCTGTGAGGGACCGACGATGGAGACGCTGTGACATTCACCCTGTTGCTAGGTGTCCCAGTTCCAGCGGAATTCTTAGCAGACGTTCTGGCCGGGCTACCCAGCACCTTGCGAAACGGATTCTCCTCCTTACCTTCCACGGCCACTCTTTTGGGAGGAGTCTGCAAAGCCCAGGTGAGCGGGCCAGGGAGACAACCACAACAGTGAAAGAGAGAAATTAGACCCAAAAGAAAAGCAGACCATCTCGAGTCTAGCATTCACACCACTGTTTTACTTCCTGCAGTGTAGCATCCAAAAGCAGAAAAATGCCACTTGTAACAGCTTAAAAGAGTTCAACACTAATTAGACACAGGTAAAATTTTGCCTGCGTCAATCCAAGCCATAAATGTGAAACTCTACTGCAGTAACCAACCAATTTCCCTTCCCACTTTCCAGTGCTAAGTCAGTTGAACCTCAGTAAAAACTCCTTTATGTGTTCTCCTTTACATGCTTTGACATTACAAACCCCATGGCATGATTCCTAACCATTTCCAGATCAATCCTGGGTGGTATTAGACAGAAAAAACAAAACAACAACCCAAACAGTAGCCATATTAAAAACCCCACAATTACAGCAGTGCCCTAAGAGCCTTGGGCCAAGCAAGTGCCACATGAAATGCAAGGGAAAGAGCTATTAGTTGGTTGACTAAGGAATGTTGGTCAATTTTGGACCTGAAAACTAAACATGTCTAATCTTACCTCTGTATACAACAGCCTTGTGAGTTTTGACTGTGAGGTGGCCTTTAAACAAGGTGTAAAGTTTGTTTTGGGGCAATGTCAAAATTATTCTCCCCCAGGGCAGTAATACACAGAGGTAATATTCACAGAGATAACAAAGTAAATTAAAGCTGGTAGTTACACCATGAAATCTGTGTTATGCAGAGAAAAAAGGAAGAACAAAAATATTTTGAAGGAAAAAGCACTTTCAGGGAAAAAGTCTGCAAAATTTATACAAAAACCTGAGCAGAATGCCACAAGTTCAATAATTTTATTCTGATAGAAAACTAAGTCATCAGTTTTTCAATATGTACATTTGGCTGAAGTGTGCTACACTCATTAAGACCTGTGCTGACTGTAACACCTTCGGTTGCCATGTGAGGTGTTCAGTATAAGCAAAGCGATAATCGGAACTACGTGAGAAGCAACTGGGAATCGTGTACTTTTCCCTCTTTTTCTGCTTCTCCTCTGGCTGACTGACAGCTCAGCATGAAGAACGCTTTCTGTCTTCCATGGTGAGACACTGACCTTTCTTGTTCACACAGAATACATAGCTCCTCATGAGAAAGACCCACCATTACCAACTTCCCTGTATACATCTAATTCCAAGCCCTCCAGATTACACAGACTTTGGATGCAAAATAAATATTCACAGTGCCACTACTACACACAATGAGAGAATGAGAGGAGGAAATGAATGAAATAAAATTAAAGGAGGGGGGAAATGGGAACAATTAAAACAAACCTGGTTCTCTATGTAAGAGAATTGCCTATTAGCTTCCTTCTGTGTGGTCCTGCTGCCCAGCACGCCGCCAAAGCTGCCAGATCCCTGAGAGGGTTTCCCAGCTGACAAGAAAAGTACACAACTTTTAATTTGATGGTCATTTAACTGTTTGGCACTCTCACTTGTAAGACATTAATTAGCTGGAGTTGATTTTGGAAGGGACACACCAAGTTCCCTGCCAACGGAGAGTAGGACGCTGTGAGTGCACAGACCTAAGTACACGCCTATGGATATCCCTTATATCGGTCATTTGGTGGTAAAGCCCCTCCCCTTGAAAAGAAGCAAATAAAGATAAAAGAGACCATGCACGTGTGATAAACAGAGAAGAGCTTTTCAACTACTGACATACTTACAACATAAACAATTCAATCCCTGGCTCTTGTTCAGTCTGACAAAGGTACATTACGAGAAAGGTGTGCGACAAGGGTCAGGGTTCAGGGCCAGAGAAAAGCATTTCCACGGAGGCAAAGAACATCAGTAACAAAATGGCTAAAGATTTTGTTTAAAAAAAGGAAAGCACAGCACCAATCTCTCTCCAAACTCTCATTAACACGGTTGACAACAATTGCACTCACCAGTATGAATCCTGTCTTGAAGGACCGCATCCAAATACATCCTCATTTCATTGGCATCTTTAAATGGTACCTTATCAATTGTCAGGAAGCTAGCATCCTTCAGTGTCAGCATCAGGCAGCACAGCTTTCTACCGTTGGGTCTTAAGGTCACAGTTTTAATGTTATGGCTTAGCTGAAAACAAGAAAGTGACTATAAATATAAATCCATTTGTAAAAGGCCAAAACACTTACAAATTCAAGCGGAACACTTCAAAGGGAGATGGCGAGAGGCACTTGCACCAAAATACTTCTCTTTGCTTCGCTTTGAGCAAACACTAAGCCTCACAGAACTAATGCCACCAGTGATCCTGGAAGCTGACAGAACGTATCCTTACAGCCCAACAGCCCCTGCGTGGCTGGAAAAGCTTTCTGAAACTTGCTGGGCTATTGAGCGTGACAGTTTTGAATGTAAATGGGCAAAAGCTTCACCCAGTCCAATTTAGCTGTCTGGCACCTCCACCTCGAGTCTTACATATGGTCTAAGATGGGGAAAGCTTTAAACATTAACTACAAACTTCTACTCTCTCTACAGTCTGATCTCAGGGAAGACAGGTTTGACATAGCTTAAAAAATCTGTTGAGCGAGTAAAAGTCCATAAGGTCCATATGCAACATTATTGACAATGAATGGTGCCAAAGCTTTCAGGGTTATGGTCGAGCACAAGAATAATTTCAATAGGAGTTTGTGCTCCCCAGTAACTCTGCTGCTACTTTATTACACCATTGCTTAATTGTCACTTCATGCCAAGTCACCCATAAGAACTGGCTGCTCAAGTAAAGGCTTTAATGTTCACGCAGGTTGTGAGCAGCTCCTAAAGCAGAGGAAGAAAAAGCATCTCCACATCTGCAGGCTGTCTGGAAGTTGGACAATCCATATCAGGACTAGCGTGGCCAGGAGGAGTAGGGAAGTGATCGTGCCTCCAAGCTCAGCACTGGTGAGGTCTCACCTCGAGTACTGTGTTCAGTTCTGGGCCCCTCATTACAAGGAGGACATTGAAGTGCTGCAGTGTGTCCAGAGGAGAGCTACCGAGCTGGTGAGGCATCCAGAAAACAAGATGACATCAAGCTGTGTGGTGTGATTGATACACCAGGAGGATGGGATGCCATCCAGAGGAACCTGAACAGGCTGGAGAGGTGGGACCAGGTGAACCTCATGAGGTTCAACAAGTTCCATCCAGAGGAACCTGAACAGGCTGGAGAGGTAGGACCNTGGGATTGTTCAGCCTGGAGAAGAGGAGGCTCCAGGGAGACCTAAGAGCACCTTCCAGTACCTGCAGGGGGCCTCCAGGAAGGCTGGGGAGGGTCTGTTTACAAAGGCCTGCAGTGACAGGACGAGGGGCAATGGCTTCAAACTCAAGAAGAACATATTTAGATTGGATATTAGGAATAGGTTCTTTACTCTGAGGGTGGTGGACCACTGGAACAGGTTGCTGAGGGAGGTGTTTGAGGCCCCTTCCCTAGAGAAACTGGGCATGTTTAGTTTGGAGAAGAGGCTGAGGGGAGACCTCATCGCCCTCTGCAACTACCTGAAAGGAGGTTGTAGGGAATTGGGTGTTGGCCTCTTCTGTCAAGTGAATAGTGACAGGACCAGAGGAAATGGTCTGAATTTGCAGCAGGGGAGGTTTAGATTAGATATTAGGAAGAATTACTTTACTGAAAGAATGCTCAGGCACTGGAACAGCCTGTCCAGGGAGGTGCTTGAGTCACCATCCCTGCAGGTATTCATGAACATGTAGATGTGGCACTTCAGGGCATGCTCTACTGGCACACTCTTATAGCTGAGACTGTAGGGTTGTTTTGTGTGTGAATGGTTGGACTTGGTGATCTCAGAGGTCCTTTCCAACCATGATGATTCTGTGATACTGAATTGTACTCTCCTTTCAAAATCCCTTGTCCCTTTTTTCTTAATTCTTCATTTTGCTGCCGCTTCTTTAGCCTTGCCTGAGACCAGGCAGTAGCTACACAGCGACCTCCATGCCAGTATATCGCTACACTCAATGCTTCATGCAAGATGGGAAACCAAGACCAAGGTCATCAGGCACCACACAGGACAGGGTAAAACACTGCCCACCAGATCGGAGTCTTCTTCTGATTTGGCCTGACCTGCACGCTGCCACACTACTGCCCTGAATTAACAGACACACACACTAATTACCCTCTAAATCCAAAGTTTTGCTATAGGTTGCTCTATAACCTGCTTTGTCTCCTTCAAATTACACCAAGTTTAAAAAATAATAACAATTCAGGATTCTTATTTCAGTTTGTTCAGGTGTACAAAAGACTGAGATAATAAAAGGCATCCCCTGTCCATGGGTGAGATTTTGGTTCCTCCACACAGACTCGAGCTCCTTGGAAAGCCACTGGAGACACGATGGCTTTAGTTTATATCAGAGGCTGGAAAATCACCTTAATTGGAAACTAAGGGTTTATTTTGCTGGGAAAATTACACTTCTGAAACACTTCGTGCTCAAGCCTTGTGTTTGGGCTTTTTTTGGGGGAGGGTGGTTGTATTCTTTGGGGTTTTTTTAGTTTGTTTGTTTGTTTGTTTAATTATATGCTACATTTTTCATCCTTTCCTAAGATACTGAGCCCAGTGCAAAGGGATTACAGTTGCTTCACTGTCTCAGTGCAAAAGGGAAAGAACCCCCAGTTTAGAGGATCTGGAAATAGAGAATGCAAAGAATCAGGGAAATAGGTGTTTTTGCTTTGTTATTGACATCACTTTTTCAAACCAAGTATCTGATTGTACAAAAGTTTGCAACCACCACTATTTTAGAGCAAACAGAAGCCTGAGTTTGTAAATTGAAGGAAAAGCAGAAAAGAACCCTGTGCCAAATAGAGTCATCTGTTCAAGTCTGATATTAAGAGGCTCTTTTCTAGGGGAAATGTCTTCCTTAGGTGGATCATGGTTGTGTTGGGATCCTCCACTACAATTCTAAAACATTCTTTTGGATGAACAAGGCAATGGATGGAGACAGGAGGAAACTGAACAAGCTTCAGGAGTGGGATTTAGTCTCTCTTACACCATTTTATTGCCAACTCTCCAGGCCACCAACTGCTGCTCTGGAAAGCTGCAAACCTTCTACAGGTCCCAGGCCCTCTTCTCGAAGGGATGTCTCAGGTAACTGAGGAGACCTCACCTAGTGTGACAAATAGGTTCAGGCAATTGATAGCTGTCTGTTATTTTTTAAAGGAACTGCCGTTTATCTTAATGAAAGATAAGAAATAAAGACCAGGCTGGATGAGGCTTTGAGCAAACTGGTCTAGTGGGAGATGTCTCTGCCCATGGCAGGGGGGTTGGAACTCAATGATCTTTAAAGTCCCTTCCAACTCTAACCATTCTATGAAAATCCTACTGTGAGAGGGCCCCATCCATACTGCCCATGCAGCTGTTATGCCCCAGGTCAGCACCACAGAGTCTTGGGAGGTGGGAGTAAACAAAGTATTTCTCTAAATACATGTACAGCATCTAAAGCAACTTAGTCAAAGCCTTGAAAGGTCAGTAAAACATCAGTATCATCTCGCATAAGATACTTTATGATGCACCAGTCACTGTGGAAAGAAACGTAACCATCCAAATGTTTCACCACAGAAGGGTAAAGAAAAGTGGGGGAATCCCTCACTGCTCTCCCTGTGGCCAAACTTGGGAGTTGGCAACTTGTCAAAAAACAAACAAAAAAAAAAAGGCTAATGCTACTTCTACAGTAAAATTATCAGGAATTTGCCAGGCCTGCAGCAGACTGGGGCTGGCTCACACACACAAGCCTGCAGTGCAAGGGGCAGGAGCTCTCCCCTGCCTGCTCCTCGCTCCCACAACGCTCTCATGCCAGTGCCTGTGTTGCTTCAAGATGAACAGGACCAGAAAGCAGAGACTGCAGAAACACAACCACCATCCAAACACAAATAACCGGTCTAAAGATGCGGCGTTTCCTCCTCACCCTCCTCTGCTGCAGTCCTAGCTGCGGGGTGTCGGATCACCCCCTCCACCAGACCTCACCTTTGGTGGTTTTCCCAAATTAATTCACATGAAAACCCTCTGCTGAGCTCACTGAGAAATCTGAGGAGCACCAGAGCCAGCACACACGAAAGACTGGGAGCAAAACCTGCCCCTTTAGGCCATGGCTAGCTCATCCTCCCCACGGAACCACCTTTCGAGTCACTGTCACACCACGTCAACACTCATCCAGGCAGAAAGGAGCATGTGAGAACAAGCACCCAGGGAAGGCAGGAGGGGAAGAAGAGACCACTTTTTTCAGAAGCCATGTGGTCCAATGCTGGATTGCATCAAGCATGCAGTCACAGCACCACGGATGAGAAGGCAAACACTTCAATTCTACAGTAACAGAGATTGAAACTATCCAGAGTTAATTATTGTCTCGCACCTCGATTCCGAGGCAACACAGGCTGCCAAGGTTCTTTGCTGAGACTTTTCAGCAAATCAAGGCAGCAAAACCTCATTGGCAAAAATAAAGGGAACTTTTTTTTTTTCCAATGAGTTCACATAATAAAACTAAACAGTTCAGAGAAAGGTAGGGTGAGCACTGCAGATGAAAAACAACAGCGGCACAAAAGAGCAGAGGCCAACCTTTAGATCAGCTCACCATGTTACTAAATAAGAAAGGATTTTCTTTCCAACTGCTCTTTATGTACTCTAAATATTTTTAAACCATATCGAGATTTCTTAGAGAAAAACACTCCTTCGCATTCTTTTTGGAACATTTTGGACAAAAGCCTAGGGAGACTGAGCTGAAAATGAACGGAAAAAAAAACAAACAACAAAACAACCCAGGCAATTTAGGCTGAGTATTTCAAGAGAATCCTGAACAGTGATCTGCATCTGTCTCCTAGTGAGGAATCCACGTTGCCTGACATTTCTAAAACCTAAAACTGTAACAACTGCTGTTCAGCAGAGTCTTGTATAAGTTGTATAAAGTCTTGTATAAAAAGCAGAAAGGTTACATGCATGTCAACATTTGGGCTTTTCAGCTGGGAAAAAAAAACTAGTACAAAGTGTTGAGGATCTTCACCTCTAGACTCTGGAAGCCTACCAGCAACAGAAAGGTTACATGTTCCAGAAATCTGAACACCTGAGCCACGATGCCACAAAGTTTGATAGCTTTTTCCTGCTTTTTGGTTCTTCCCATTCAGTGGTATCTCAATGCTGACCTCAACAGATCCTTTAACAATACGTGTGAATAAATTCCAGGAGGGTTACACAAAGGGATTAGTGTTCAGGAAACGAGGAACAAAAAACAGTGACAGAGGAAAGTTTTTGTGACACTTAATAGCCTTGAAGAGGGCAGCTGTTCACAGAAGAGCACAATCCACGCACTGCTCAAACAAAAGCCTTAATACTTGGTGTACCTGAAATGTCTTTGGAACTCCTCCAACATTGTAGTGAACCACCAGACTCACTTTGTTGTCCTTCTCCACAATTTCAAAGCTCCCTTCTTTCCATTTCGTAATCCCAGTATGCATGCTGCGCAGCCGGACCGGGCCGTGCACCTTGAGCGGAGCCATACTGGTCTCACGGGGCAAAACAAGCGCGCTCCACCTTCAAAACCTGGCGAGAAAAGGAGGAATCCGTAACTACGCAAGGCAAAGACCGCACACAGAAAGACACGGGCAGAGAGGAAAGTGGCTGGAAGCTTTTGCCCAAGTTCGGCCGGTGTTTTCTAAAGGCAGTGACGGAAAGTGAGAGAGCACCGAGCTTAAGGTTCACAGGCTTGAGATTAGTAAAACCTCTCCCAGTTTGGGCAGCAACGCGCTGATCCACCAACTGCTGAGAGTCTAGCAGCCCTAACCACCAGATCTCTTCACAAATCCCCGCAGGGACTTCAAACAAGAACCACCACACACACACACACACACAGACACAGACATAGACACACAAACACGCACCGCCGCGGGCTCCCGGTCAGCACGGCGGCGGGGGCTCAAATAATTAAGATTTTTTTT
>VZTM01010858.1:160421-175452 GCA_013400555.1 Jacana jacana | reverse complement strand
GGGGGGCGGCGGCAGCGGCAGATGGCGGGAACCGGCCAGCAGCGGCAGACACCGCACGCACGCACGTACGCACGCACACTGACGTCAGCACGGCGGTGCGCATGCGGCGTAGCCCCCGCCCCGCCTGCGCGCCTGCGCGATGTCCTCCGCTCCTCAGCCCTCCCGCCCGCCGCTCTCCCGGCAGCCTTCGCGCGCGGGGTGAGGGGGCAGGGCGGGCTCTAGGTTGATGGCGGCGGCCTTCTGAGACGGGCCTGGTATTGAGGCACTGCTGCCACCATGCATAGTTTGGCCACGGCTGCGGTGAGGCGCGGTTCCGTGCTCCGGTGGGGTTTGGGTGGGGCTGCGCACGGGGCCCCGGGTGGGGTAGGCCGCGTGGGCAGTGGGGCCGTAGGGGGTTGCGGCCTCCCTCCCCTCAGCGCCACGGTGGCGTGGCGCCTGTGGTAGGGAGTAGGCCTCCTTGCTTTGACTGCTCCCCTAGGGACTTCTCAGCCCTTCCTTGAGGCGGCCGTGCCTCGCTCTGCTGCTCCTGGGGACGGGGTGGCTCGCCCAGGGGCCAGGAGGGCTTTCCTGCTGCTTGCCCGGGTTGTGTGCTTCCTGCCTGGTGTGTATCACATAGGGTGTTTCTATTCGCTTGCCCGCTGCCCTCCCTCCCTGCGCCTGGACGTCTCTTGGGCGTTCAGTCACCTACTCTGACTTCTGGGGACTTCTTCTGGTCTGGAATGTAGAGGGAAAGAAGTAGTAAAAAGTTCCTCAGGGTGGCAGGCAAGCAGGAGGAAAGGAAGAGATGGCCTCTTGCTTTGTCCCTTTCCCCCAGTACCTTATAGTGCTGTCTATAGTGCATGCTTGCCGCCTTCCCCCTTAGAAAGCTGCCGTGGGGGAATTGGAGGGTGCCTGATGTTCAGGCTGGTGGGAGCGGAGCAGTATCTTGGCCTGACTGGGTTCAAAAATGGAAGCTGAGTTTGAACGTGTGTAGTTGTTACATCTTATCTACTCTCTGAGTGGGTTTGTGTTTTGTTTTTCACTTCTCTAAATGCATTTTCATTGTGTGTGTATGAAGACTGCTTAGAGCTGATTGAGCCTCTAGTGTGTATTGGGTTTTGGAGGTGTATTGCAAGACCAGCAGTTAAAGCTGTTTTCAAATGGACTTTGCTCAAGGACTAACAAGAGCAAGTAAAGTACTTACAAACAGGAGTTGAGAGAACTTTTGGTCTTTCCACTTTGTTTAAACACTTGTGACTTTCACTTGGTTCTTGGAGTGCTGGTAAATATTTCTGCTTTAAAGTAACACTTTGGGGAGCTGGAAGGGTATGCAAGATCATAGAGAACTCTCTTAATCAGCATCTATGTTTTTATAGTGTAATTCCCAAGTGCCTGTCGAAATGTGTGAGACGGTGTTGTATCTCCCATTAATCCTCTATCTGTGTTCTAGTCACCTCTCCATTAAAGAAATTTTTTTAAAAGATAATTTTAACAAATTACTTGGTTTCAGGAATAGAAATCAACATTATTTTCGTATTGACTTGAATGTATAATTAATTTATGTGTAATTCATGCCACCTGGTAGTTCTGCACTGAAACATTTCCTACCACAGTTGGTTAGTATGCGACACAAGGTGACAGGATTTTGGCTCTGGAGTTGTGCTTGGGAGCTCTGGTAAATAATAGTACCTCTTAGCAGGGTCATGAAGCGGCTCAGGAATCCCTCTGGGGGTTGTGAATGCTGTTGTGATAAAGCTGGGGTACGCCAGAGCATTGGTCTCTATAGAGTTATTAACCCCAGCTGGCAGCTAGGACCACACAGCTCCTTGCTTGCTCCCCGGTAGGGATGGGGAAGAGAATGAGAAGACTAAAAGTGAGAAAACTCGTGGGTTGAGATAAAGACAGTTCAAGAAGTAAAACAGAAGTCGTGTGTGTAAGCAAAGCAAACCAGGGAATTCATTCACTGCTTCCCATCAGCAGGCAGGGGTTCAGCCATCCTCAGGAAAGCAGGGCTCCATCACACATGGCAGTTACCTGGGGAGAGAAATGCCATCACTCCAAACATCCTTTGCTTCCTTCTTCATCCCCCAGCTTGACATGCTCAGCATGATGTCATACGGGATGGAATATCCCTGTGGTCAGTTGGGGTCAGCTGTCCTGGCTGTGTGCCCTTCCAGCTTCCTCTGCATCCCCAGTCCACTCACTGGTGGGGTGGTGTGAGGAGCAGAAAAGGCTGTGACTGCTTAGCAACACTCAAACCCGTCAGTGTGCTTATCAACATTACTTTCATCCCAAATCCAAAACATAGGCATATACCAGCTGCTAGTAAGAAAGTTAACTCCATCCCAGCTGAAACCATGACAACAGTGATGCTGGTGGCGGAGCTGATACTTCTGTTTCAGACCTGAAAACAGTACAATGTGCTGGAGGCCCGAGAACAGGCTAAAACGAATAGATGTAACTGTCACTAGCAATGAGACATTGAGATCCCAATTCAAACCAGCTAATTCACCAGTTGCTGATCTATCAAAATAATTTAAAAAGCGCAAATATCCAGTTAGTTGATGTTTTATTTTACTTGACTGGTACTTTTATCCGTGTGCCTAGCAGCAACTGCCCAATTAGGAAGAGAAACTAGTTACCTAAATCCATTTTGTTAGAGATGGAATCAGGCATGCGTGTGTGAGGTGATGTCCTTTCTCTTGAGGAAGGTGTTGCCAGATCTTTGGTGAAGCAGAGGTGGCTGGTTTGTGCTGTGTCGAGAACTTTTGCTTTCCTGGTTTGCAAAAAAAAAAGGAAGAAAAAGTCTTCCTGGCAGAATTGTGTCTCAGAGCTTGCAGGACTTGCGTGTAGCCCTCAGGGTTCCCTAGAATTTTATGTTTTAGAGGGAGAAGGGGGAACAACAATAAAGTAGGAAATTAGGAAAAAGTACATCTTTCAATTTAAAATGAGAGGAGCAACTGTAGAGCCTGGGAAAAGCACTTAGTTCTGGCTAAGACAGATATTGGACATCATAAACCTGATTGTGTGGAAAATCTACTTAGTGTTCTCTGGGGATCACAAACACATGATTGTGCTTTTAAAGCGTCGATGCATTTAAGCTTACAGGAACTGAAACTTCTAGCAAGTCTAGAAAAATAGATGGAAGCTTTAGATAACACAATTGCAGCAACATTATTGCTCCACAGCTTGTCACTCTGCTGCCCCAAATGAAAACAATGAGATGTTTGTTGTCTCTCTCTCTTTGGGAGCTCCAGTGTTGGGGTTGCCAATCACTGGAATTCCACCACGATAAATTTGTCAGGATTACTAATTTACTGTGAAGGGTTTTTTTTTTTTGGGGGGGGGAAGTAAAATTGAGTAGACAAGAGGAAAAAGAGGATAGGATGAAAGATGAACAGCTGAAGATATTTGACTCCTAAGAGTAGGGGTTGATAACAGCACAGTGGGTTATAGACAGACAATTAGGTTAAATAAGACCATGGAAATGGCTGGGGGAGAGAGAAATTCCACAGCTGGGGAAAAATCTCTTTGGATGTGACTATGGATATAATATGTGGGTGAATGAAGGAGGGAAACTTTTGCAGAAACAGAGACAGAAAGCTCTGGAGGTGTCTGCCAAAGCTTCAGAAGCCTCTCTTCCTCCCTCCCGTGGTTCTGGGAGCCTGTCTCTGGCATATGGTGTCAGGTTTGGTTCCAGCCACTTTCAGTGCCCACACTCTTTTGTGTTCCCTTCAGTGATGAGCTGCTTAGTAATAGTGTTGCTGTCCGTGTGGTACAGGCAGCGTGCTCATACCTGTTGTGAGTGAAGGATTTTAGTCTGTGTTTTTAGAAATCAATAAATGGGCTCCATTCTGTGTTCCCGGCTGCGGTTGCTGTACACGTGGAGGTGCTGAGCGGGTTGCCTGCGGGCGAGCTCGGGAGCAGCAGCAGCGCACCAGCAGGGCTGTGCTTCACTTGGGTAGTAAACACTGTGGCAGGATGATTGAATAGGCTCTGAACGGGCTTTTGGAAGCGTTCACAGCGCAGGTTTTAATGTGGATGTTTTTCTTCCTCAAAAATTTTGTATGTGATTCACCAAAGCGAGGCTTAGGAAGCTGAGCGCTTGTTTTCACCTTCAGCGCCGCTTGTGCCAGCGGAGGCGTGAGACAAATCTGCAGTGAAAGGCTTGCACCTTGACCTCTTCACAGCAACTGTGCCACAATTCCACAGTTCCCTTTCCTTCCCAGCCCTCCCTCGTTTTGTTGGCTTGAAAACTTGATGCTGTTTTTTTTTCCCTGGTGTTCCAAGAAAGGCAGAAGAGAAATCATGCATTTCTCCCGAGTAGTAGAAAATGTGCCTTGACTGTGAATAAAGATATGCCCTTCTCTGGGTTTGTTTTGAACAGGAATTTTTGCACAAAATCAGGCTTGGAAAAAATGGCATTTTAGCTCCATGTCTGTACACAAGACACATGGGATGAGTATGAGACGTCTCCAACAGCAGGTGTCACTGGCTACGCGTGGTGTCACGCCGGTGTCGGAGTAGTGAGAACTTTTTTAGTACTTGTACGAGTATTTTTCTCATGTGCATTGCCTGAATCCCATTGGCAGGCTCCAGTGTCGTGGGTGTTTTTATAGAGGTAGTGCCCGCCTTACTTTGAATCTGTGGAGGCTTCTACTTGAAGCATGAAATGAATGTGTGCTAAGTGCAGGTGGGGCAAACTATAGCTGGCTAATGTGTGACCTCCCTGGGAGACAGGCAGCAGCATGGCTGTCATTGCTGAATGGAGTTACAAGGTACTGCTTGACAGACGGATTATGAGAGGCTGTCCTAATTAGAACAGAAAGTAAAGCCTTTGTGTTTCAAATAGGTGAAATAATAAGACTAAGGAAGGGATCTGTGTCCAGAGCATCTTAATGCAGCTTTAGTTTCCCCGTCTCCCAGTCAGGAGTTTCTTGAGCACTTTTTCGCTTGTCTGCCAGGTTCTGGGAAGGCTTTGGGTGAGATTTCAGTCCAAACATTTTATTCAACTTTTTTTGTCTCCCTCCCAGCCTGTGCCAACAGCACTGGCTCAGGTTGACCGTGAAAAGATCTACCAGTGGATCAATGAGTTGTCCAGCCCTGAGACACGGGAGAATGCGCTGCTGGAGCTGAGCAAGAAGCGCGAGTCTGTGCCTGACCTTGCCCCGATGCTGTGGCACTCATTTGGCACGATTGCAGCACTCCTTCAGGTGGGTGGGACTGGCAGCATCTTTATTCCGTGGTGCAGAACCAGCCCGTGGCAGAGCTTGTGCATCCGTGGAGCACATCTGGGAAGGCACCGGTTCCTTATTACCGTTGCTGGGAGTATGATGTATGTTGGATCATGTGGTGAGGGGAGCAGATGTGGGAAGCCCATTTGCCTTTAACCACCTCTAGCAAGGTGATGTGTGCAGAGACTGTAAGATATCTAATTAGACAGCTTGCATTGTTGGAAGAGGAAGAGGCAAGTTCTTGGGTGTGTGAGCTCCCTGTGGATCACATTCTGCTTATTTTCATACATGTCATAGCAGAGCCACAACAGTATTACTTCCAAGATCTCTAAAGGTTTGATTTGTTTTGCACGAGCTTGAACACTTTCTAGTCAGGTTGCCCTTGCAGGGAGCCTGCCGAAAGGGCAGCAGGGGAATGGAATGCTGCTCACTGCTCCGGAGGCGCTTCCAGAGGAATGTACCTGCATGTCGTGTTAAACCAAGCGGCAAACTACTCTACAGCTGATGACAGGCTTTCTCTCAGTGCCAGATCTACTAATTCCTTTCGAAGAAGGAAAGAAGAGTACAAGATTGGCAGTGTCAAAATGTTCTCGGAGTGGTCCTAAAACAAGTGAAGAAAATTAGAAGGGAGCTATAGTTGGAAGCAGGCAGATTTCTGAATCGGATTTCTCACCCTCAGCTGCTTCCCTTACATTGAGTTAAAGAGTACTCGCAGCTACGTTATGAATAGAGTGGGTGTGCTCTGCCTCTAGGCATAGGAACTTCACTCCTCTGCGATCTGGAAGTACAAAACAAAGCAGTTCCTACACTAGTAAAGAGCCAGGAAATCAAATGAACCCTGTTTTACTGAAATTAAGGTTAGAATGCATTCCTGTGACTCCTTGTCAAATTGACTCTGGCCCAGCTCAACCCTTGCCTGGGCAGTGTGGTAGCTGCCATGTAACTTCAAAGTGATGCTTGGTGAAAGCACACTGTCATCTCCTGTCATAGTTCTTTTTGGGCAAGTGCTTTGGTCTAGCTTTTTGGCGTTTTTGTCCTCTAACTTTTCTTCATGTGTTAATTTTTAGGAAATTGTAAATATTTATCCATCAATCAACCCTCCGACTCTGACAGCCCATCAGTCCAACAGAGTATGCAATGCTTTAGCTCTATTACAGTGTGTTGCATCACATCCTGAGACGAGGTAAGCGTTCCCAAGTGTGTGAGTTTTCCAAGGTGTAGACACCTTAGCCAGCTCAGCCTGTCTGTTTGTCTCCAGAAGTGTGTAAGCTCCTCTTTTCACTAAGAGAAGTGGAAGAGGGGATAGAGCTACAAGCTAGGCAGCTGCCTGCTGCTTTCACTTGTTTGCATGGATTATCAGGATGACAGCTTTATTGTGATCCTAAATGCATTGCATTCCCTGGATCATACTGAGATCCTGCAGATTCCCAAAACATTGGGTAGTAGCAGCTCCTGGGAGCTTATCAAGAGATAAGGGTGCCTTTGTGCTGAGTGCTGCATGCAGGATCCTTGTTTTAATGAGCTTACAGTTATTTAGACCAGCAGCTTACAGTTATGTAGACCAGCTGCCCAAAGAGTGGAATGAGCAGGACTGCCCTTCCCAGAGACTGTGTGTGGCAAGGGAGCAGTAGCAGAGCCATGCCTGGAGCCTTCTGCCAGTGCCTGACTCGGGTTTTCTCAGTCTGTGTCCAGCCCAGGTCAGCAGGAAAAGATGATGTTAGTTCAGCCAAAATCAGTAGTTAAAGCTCAGAAGAAAACTAATCAGAGATCCGTGATCTCATGCTTTTGTTCCTGCTGAGTAGAAATTGCTGCATAGCTGAAGTGGTTTTTCAGCTGCTGAAAAATAGTGTTAGATGGCAACCCTCCACGAGGTGACATCCAAAGAAATAGAGTAATTTTACACCACACACCTTTACATTTAAAGTTTGAAAACTGAAAACGGAATAAGAACATTGTGATTGTACAAGACAGCTTCCCTCTGCTGGCAAAGCAGTCTCTAGGTTTTTCCCTGCTGTCTGTATTTTTCATGGCAGAGGGCAGTGTGAGGACTCCTGGGGAGAAGGTGGCTGTGTAACATTTAAACTGTGCCTGGGGATCAGCCAGTCTGGATTTGTCATGCAGAGGCTTTGCATGTGCATTGTGGCTGCCTGGCCTGGCCCATGGGAGCCTGCAGGGTGAAACACAGCAGAGGCTCTTGGTAGTGAGAAGAGAGAATAAAAATAACAGGATGTGCTCTGTTCCTGGTCAGATGGAAGCAGTGGTGCAGGTAGCCACGTAGACAGCTTAGGTGTTAGGTTCCATGCTGCACCCGGGGCAGAATTTACTTCATAACCTCTTCATCAAAGAATGAACCTTTACCTGCTTTTGAGGAGCAGCAGCAACGGTGTCTGTCAGGAACAGGAACAATCTAATGCTTTGCACAGTAATGTTGAATTGTGTGCTTGCTTTGTGGTCCTTGTCTCTCATGTTAGGTGTTCTCTCTTTCCCACAGGTCAGCTTTTCTGGCAGCTCATATCCCTCTCTTCCTGTACCCCTTCTTGCACACAGTTAGCAAGACACGTCCGTTTGAGTACCTACGGCTCACGAGCCTTGGAGTGATTGGTAAGCAGCCAAGCTAACGCTGGACCACTGGTTCTCAGCAAGGTCATGCTGTGGGTGCCAAAACCACGGGTCTCTTTTTACTGGGATCTTCTGAATCCTGTAGTATTAACAGGAGGAGCTGCTCCTTTTCCATCAGTTGCGAAGGCAGGTTCCTCTGAGCGTGTAGGAACTGGGCTTTTCCCTAATAACAAACCACTGAAGTCTGGGTGCACTGCCAAGAGTATGTCTCCTGTGACTACAGGTACTTGCAGACTTGTTGAGCCTTCCCTCTCAGCCCAGCCAGCTAGACACTGGGATGGGTGGGTGCAGACTGGGCTGGTTTGGGGATTTTGTCATTGATTGACTTTGGTGTATTTGCCCTGTCTTCTCTTTATCGGGTTCTGTTTTTTTTTCCTTCTTTCTGCCCCAAACATTTTTCTCTCGATGCGTAAAGAAAGAGGGTCTTAAAATGCATTTCTTCTTCCCAGAAGTTGCTGTGGGTACATGATCCTTTTGTGTTCTTTTTACCATTGGGGAGGAGCCAAGAATGCATCCCCTTTCTGAAACACAACCAACCTCTAAACCCAGCTCCATTACTGTTATGGTGCAAAACCAATTTCTCCTCCAGCCATGTGCTGCAGCACATTTCTGATGACAGTTGCTCTGCTGGCCGTTCAGACAGTGATTCCCAGCAAGGACACAGCGTAGGCCCTCTTTAAAAGGTGAGATTTTTTTTTTTGAAACAATTTATCATTTATTGATTTTGGTCTTTGTATTTTTTCTTCAAGGAGCCTTGGTGAAAACTGATGAGCAAGAAGTGATAAATTTCCTACTGACAACAGAAATTATCCCCCTGTGCTTACGCATTATGGAGTCTGGCAGTGAACTCTCCAAAACGGTACCTACTCTTTTTGTCTTAATTAAGACTCGTTATTTATCTCTGACTGACCAGGCAGCCAGTAACCAGCAGAATTGGCTTGTGTTCTGTTGTAAATGCTGGGGCAGCTCTGGGTGGAGTTTTTACCTCCTGAAAAAAGGAACAAACCAAACCCACCAACTGAGCTGGAGTTCCTGAGCCTGGTAGTTTTGCTGGGAGAGAGCTTGTTGCTCTCGGCATCCATTCCCTCCTCTGCAGAGTAACTTTCAGGGCTGAGCTGATCAACCTTCCTTGGCCTGAAAGAACAAGTGCTGTAGTTACACAGTGCAGAGGTTGTGAGACAGTTGTTAGTGGTAGTTAGGGGATCGTTCACCGCACTGGACCAGTTTGTCTCCTCTATCAGAGGCTGTTTTCCCCTGTGAGCTCAGATCTGAGCTCAGGTCTGAGCTCAGGCTGGTCTGATGACTCGGGTGGGCTGTCCACTGGTTTCAGTCTGTGTGTGCATCTCTGGTGAAGCCTGCTGACACGGCTGGCTGAGCTTTCTTCTAGGAAGTCATGTATCCCATGATGAATTAGTAACATTCAAGATGAAAACCAAAATCAGCTTTCTGTCTAGATGGCAGGGCCAAGGGACAGATCCTTCTGCTTCTTGCTCCTTGACTGTGCCTGTCCTGAGCAGCCTGGCAGTAGTTGCTGTTTTATGCAACCTGCGTCTTGCAGACACTGCTTTGTGTCTGCCTCTTTAGCCAGAGTTGCCAAGCGTTGTGTAGTGTCCTGCAGTTTCTTTTGGCTTTAAACTTCCCCGGAGTAAAGCATTGGCTGCCTGCTGAAAGGCCTTTCAGCTCTGGAACTGCCTTGAAAAGAACACAGCACAAAGGCTGTCCCTTTTCAGGTTAGATAAGTTGTTTATATGCTGTCATTTCTACTTTGTCCCCATTCTAGGTTGCTACCTTTATTCTTCAGAAAATCCTCCTGGATGACACAGGGCTGGCATATATCTGTCAGACTTACGAGCGGTTTTCCCATGTTGCCATGATACTGGTAAGATTATTTGTTTCCTCTAAAAAAAAACCAAACAACCCCAAACCAAAAACCAAACTGCGCTCTAGCAGCCGCTTTCTTAAGCAGCTACTTCACTGCTCTCTGGCTGGATGAGAGGGGCAAATCCTTCCTGGGCTGGCTGCTTCCTGATCCTTCCTTCCTAGCTCTCTGCTCCTGCTTGTTTCCCTTGTATATCTCTAGTTCGTATGTCAAGAGAACACAAATTAGTTGTAATATACTAAATCCCTGGGTCTACTGAGAGAAACTGGGTAAACACCTCCAGAGAAGATAAAGAGTTTTTGGGGTTGTTGGTTTGATGTGAATTGACTTAATTTTAACGATCACACACACCGCTCAGATCATGGATCCCTGTCCCATCTCTGTCTCCCACAGCAGGTTGAAAGAGCAGCAGGTTGAGTGAAGGAGTAAGAGCAGGGCAAGCATTTGTGCTACTTGCCCTTGTAACAGCCTCATAGCTGCCAGCTGATTTCAGCTTTAGCTTTCTGGGGCCAGTTGTGGGTTTTCTCTGCAGTAGCCCCTAGTATTTGTCTTGTCCTCCCTTTGAACCCATGGGATTTTTTTTATGTCCACAGTGTCTTTTACCAAGGAGTTTCATGGGGTTTCTGTTCACTGCCTGGAAGACCAACCTCCTTTTTTTTCCCCTCTTTGAACGTGACTCCTCCTGCTGCAGACTCTCAGTCTTGTTAAAACACAGAGGGCTGATCATTTTTGTCCATCCCCTGTCCCTTGTGGAAGAGAAGTTGGAGCGCTCACAATTTGTCACAGGAGTAATAGTCCCAACTTGAGCTCTATTATCTCTGAGCTTGCCGAGGGGAATCCGTGTCTGCTCTGGAATAGCTATTGCTCTGCTTCAGTGTTTGGTGGCTGCCTGTTTGCTTTTCAAAGAGCAGCCTCAGGAAAAGGAAATGGAGCATTAAGTTAAGCTCTTTGCCGTGCTGGTTCTGTGCCCTAAATGTTGATGCCTTCATTGGGAGTAATTATTTGTCCATTTTCCCAAATGTAAAGAAAATGTTACCTCCTCCTTCACCCACAAACAGCACAGGCGGGTGATTGTGAGCTGCTGCCCGTGGTACCCAGCGTGACATGACTTCTGCATTCAGGGAAAGGATCTGCTTTGGTGGAAGTACATCTGGTTTGGGGGCAAAGTGAAGGATGCAGTTAGAAACCCTGGTGTAGGGGAAGGGAGGGAGGAGGAAACCAAGGAAGAGTCTGTGGCTGGGAAGGGCACAAACCTGGAAGGATGTGGGCCTGTAAAGCTGTGTTAGCACGGGAGGAATCCTAGCTGTGGCGTAATCTCAGCAGTGGGTGAAGCGTTGACGCGGTTAACGTTCTGTAATGCTATGGAGAAAGGTGAAAATGGGCATAGACATTTCTGTTCCCCAAAATTGGGAGAGTGGACTCCTGTTTCTTAAAGGTGGTGCTTTACTTCCTTGTCTGCTGATAATAAGATGTCACGTCTCCCTTCCCATTAGTGGCTGGAAGAGGGATGTAGCACAAAAGGAAAATGCAGCTGTTTGGGTGTGTGGTAAGACCAGATGTGGATGTTACTATACACGTGGCACGGGTGAGCCTGGTCTGTTGGCACGGCTTCCCAGGCTGTAGGTAGGGTTTTAAGAGGGCACTGAAATGAAGGCAGCGCAGATGGGAACAGGGAGTGTTGCAGAGCTCCAGAACACACCTCACGGGGTGACTCAGCCTGAGCTTATCAAAGCGCTTGCGATACATTCGCCTTCCTCCACAAGGAGGAAACCCCGGGTTCTCTTTAATCTAGCAGAGAGTTGGGCCACTAAACAGTCCTGGGGAGGTAAAAAACCTGGTAGAGATGAGACAAGCCTTCCCTGAGCTGCTAGGAGAATCTTTTCCCAGTCATCGAGGCTAGCTGCTCTTCTCAGAGGCATCTTGGCAAGCAGAGCACTGGGCTCTGTGCAGGAGTGCCTAGATGAAAGGTAATGGGCTGCGAAGCATGGGAAGCCAGGGCGATTTAATGGTCTTTCCCAGTCTCTGCTGACTGTGGGACTGTTCTTACAAAGGCTTAACTGGTGACACTGGCCTCTGTCAAACAGGGTAAAATGGTCCTGCAGCTCTCCAAAGAGCCATCGGCACGGCTGCTGAAACACGTCGTCCGCTGCTACCTTCGCCTTTCCGATAACCCCAGGTAAACATTTTAGGAGTCTGGGCAGGGGCTCCTCCTGCTGCCTTGGGAGTGCAGTTCTCCACAGTGCCTACTCGGTGGGAGGGTCAAGGGTTCTTGTCTGTTCTCCCATCAGCCTTAGCTCAGTGTGGGAAATGGGAGGGTTTTTTAATTGCTGGTCCCAGGAGCTTTTATGGTACACGGGAGAAATGGTGATTTTTTTGGGGGGGCCTTATGCAGATTCCAGTTGTTCAGGTTACAACTGCCTGAGCTCAAATGTAGCTTGGACTAGGTATGAGGGAGGGGCTGAGGTGTGGAAGGGTACGCTCTGCTCTCCTTCTGCATCATGTGGGCTGTCGGCAGTAGAAGTCAATAGATGCAATTCAGCTTGAAATCGGTTTGTATTCCCTCGGCTGATCAGCAGCTCTGCCCAGAGCCCCTGGGTACCTATTTCCTGTCCCAGCCTCTCCTGGCATTGCGTTGCTCTTGACTGATGGGCGTCAGGGCACAGGACTTGGCTCAGTGGGGTCTAGTGTGAGGGATGGGAGCTGGGCTGGCTGACCAAGCGCCACGTGCTGCTGCTCGGCTGGCCTTGTCAGGGAGACCCACAGGCAAAAGGAGCGTTGTGTCCCCATGGGGTTTGCTCCCCTCTTGCCCCTGTGAGTTTATTTGTTGGGCCCCGTTTCTTGTCTCTTGATGTAGGGCACGTGAAGCTCTCAGGCAGTGCCTTCCTGACCAACTGAAGGACACCACCTTCGCTCAGGTCCTGAAGGATGACACCACCACGAAGCGCTGGCTGGCTCAGCTTGTCAAGAACCTGCAAGAGGGTCAAGTCACTGACCCACGGGGCATCCCTCTTCCTCCGCAATGACTGCTGGGGGAGGTGGGGGACCGGGGAAGAAACAGCTCAGGTTTACAGAGAACCAGGAACAGGTGACCTCTTCTGTAAGGAACTGAGCATGCCAGCTGGCTGCTGGCCTGTCAAACCATCCTGCCCAGCCACAGGGCTGCTCTGTAGCAATGCAGCATGCCTCCAGGGATCGCAACACCAGCAAATGCTGATACCACAGCCTCAAAAAGAAAATCAATAAAAACAATCTGTAAAGGTCCCTGTCTCTCCAGGAGGCTTGGCTGGCGTCTCTGCCCACGCCCCCAGGCAGGGGGTAGTGCAGATGTCTGCCCTTCCAGCTAGCTCAGCCTCCACCCAAGCAGTGCGTGACATGGGGTGTGCACACCATGTCCCCTCCAGTTCCTTGTCACTTCTTGTTTACACGTCTGTTTAGGTGAGTGAGCTGAATAAAAGTGATCCAGTTGTTTTACCCGCTCTTAAAACTGCTGCTCAGCCGCAGGCAGCCCCGGGGACAGCTTTCTTCCCTGCCAGCACATCCTTGCTCCTGGCTCTGCATCTGGCGGGCACAGTGAGCTGCTTTCTTCCTTCCCTTTGACGTGGAGGCAGCGACTGGAGCTGGGCCACCACCATGCTTGCCCCAAGAGGAGGGGTGGATTACTTACCATGAACCCATGCGTCATAAGCTTGCTTCCCAGGGCTCTGGGGGAGGAGAAGACAGCAGGACTGTGGCTCTGGTGCTGTAAATAGTGCACCCCTGCAGCTAGCCAGCGGCCGGGGCTGATGTGTGCTGGCCTCCCATCTCGCCCAGCTCTTGCCTGGTAGGGCTGCTGCCTGGCTTGTCAAACAGCCCAGCGCTGGGGAGCCGGGTCGGCAGCCCCACCGAGCGATCATCCCCTGCCACAGGACAGCTGGGAGCAACACCCCGCGGGATCCAGGTACGCCGGCTTCCCCGCCTGCTGCTGCCTGCCTTCCAGGCGTCCCTCAGTCCTGGCCCCGCTGCCCTTCTCCTCCCTCCCCCAGCTCACCCCTGCCAGCCGGCTGCATCCGTTTCAGCTTTCAAAACCCGCCTTGGCGCCTGCCTCTGCCCCGCCGCGGGGAAGCTGGACCGGCAGCCGCTTACCTGCCTTCCCTGCGCCCAGGGCTCAGCATGGCCGCGGCGGGCTCTCGCAAGCAGCCCAGGAGCTGCTGAGCTCTGCTGCAGCAGAGCCTGCTCTGCCTGTGCTCGGCTGCAGGCAAGCCCGGGCAGCTACTCGATTTATCATCCCTGTCCTTCCCCCCTCCTCGAGTAGCCCATTTTTGCTGATCATCTGTCGTGTGGTGCCAACAGTGTCTTAACTCCCTTGGTTTCCCTTCCCGCCTCCCCTTTGCAGCCTTGCGTAAGGAGGCCAGAGCGCGGCCCCTTCCTTACCCCCCGGCCTCCCCTTTTATAACCACCGCGTTTTTCCCCCTCCCCTCCCCTTCCCTCCACCCTGACCTTGACGGGGTGTGAAAATGCTTCTGTTTTGTTGTTTGGTTTTGGTTTTTTCTTTTCCTTGGTTCGGATTAATAAATAATAAAACCCCAGCCAGCACAGATTGCTCCCGGTCTGGTCTCTTGGGGAGGGCAAGCGGTGGGGGAAGGAGGAAGAGGAGGAGGGGGATTTATTGCAGGCGGGAGGGGGGGAGGCTGTGCCAGCTCGGGGATGGGAGCTTGGGGGGAGTGCTTTGGCCTTTCCCGGTGGGAGCTGGCTGCATCCCTACAGCACCTCGTTCCTCCTGGAGCAGGTTAAGGGGGTTTGGGTGCTGAGGTGCTGCTTCCTTTTGCTTTGCAGGAAGGCAGGGAGCGATCCCCGGAGAGACCCCACTGGGGAAGACCTCTCCCTGCCTTCCTGCAGTGTCCTTGCAAGTGGTGCCACCCGGGGTCCAGGTCTGTTGGAACATCAGCCACCTGAACTTTGGTCCATGCCCTACAGCCCTTGCACCTAAGGGTGGCCCAGCATGGGTCCCATGGTGTATTTGTCCCAGGATGCTCAGGCCATGTCCTGCATCCTTCCTGACCCGAGGGTACTGGCCCTGGGAGTTTCTGTGGACCACTGTGTGCTGGAAAGGGGACAGGGACATAGTGGAGACCTTTTGTTTTGAGTGCAAGAGGGGGGAAATGGGGGCTCGGCACCAAGCAGGGGACACTCCAGCGTGTTCCCACCCCTGCTAGAGCCGCCTTCTCTTCCCCCCGTCCACCCCCCCGTCCCTCGGGAACGGCGTGACCTTAATCCGACGCGACCTTGAGAGGAGGCGGCTGCGGGCAGTGCCGGGGCCGGGGGCGTCCCGCTGGGGCGGGGG
>VZTM01010858.1:142994-158726 GCA_013400555.1 Jacana jacana | reverse complement strand
CGGCGGGTTTGTTTCCTCTGCTTTAAGGTGTCCCTTTCCCACCCGAATCCCGCTTCTCCCCGCGTTGTGCTGCTCCATCCCGGACCCCCCCACTCCGCTCCCGACCCTTCTGACCCCATCAGCTGCCGGTTGCTGACCCTGCGTGGGTCAGGCTCTGTCCCCGGGCACTGCAGCGTGTCCTGGGGCAAGTGGGAAGGCTGCGTGGGGCAGCGGGGCTGAGCAGAGCCCAGCGANTTTAAGGTGTCCCTTTCCCACCCGAATCCCGCTTCTCCCCGCGTTGTGCTGCTCCATCCCGGACCCCCCCACTCCGCTCCCGACCCTTCTGACCCCATCAGCTGCCGGTTGCTGACCCTGCGTGGGTCAGGCTCTGTCCCCGGGCACTGCAGCGTGTCCTGGGGCAAGTGGGAAGGCTGCGTGGGGCAGCGGGGCTGAGCAGAGCCCGGCGACACGGGCAGTCTTGTTGGGCGCACTGGAACAGCAAGAGGGTGGGGGGGTGTCCGGGGAGGTGGGGGTCATTCCTCCCTGCTTTGGCACGGACACCACCACCGTGGCATTTAATTCTGCCGAGGGCGCTCTGTGCTGGAGCGGCTGGGGAGTGCTCACACCCGCTGGCTCTCCAGCTCCACTTGGGGACTGTCACCTCCAGGAGAGAAGCTGCGGTGGCCTCGTGTGTGCTGGAGGGAGCTGGGGCTGTCCCCAGCAGGAGGCAGCTACCTTGCGGGAAGCCCTCGGGTTGGGTTTCTCCAGCCCCTGGCTCCCGTCCCGTTCTCCTCGACAGTGTAACTCAGACAGGGGGGCTGCGTGGGGCCGGGCTGTGCCACGCTCGGGGCATCGCTAGGGTGAATGGAACAGCCATGTCCTTACATCCCCACTCCTGGGATCTTCCCTACGCTGGAAGGGATCATCTTGTCTTTACTCCATGGACAGGGAAGGCACAGCTCCTGCTGCTGGGGCAAGGCTGGGCATGCTTGGGCTGTGCTGGGAGCCTGGAGGGGCTGACACTGGAGGCAATCAGTTTAGCTCCAAAATCTCAGTGTGGTTGTGAGTCTGGGGGCTGCAAGCAGCTACTTTGCATGTTGCCTCCTTGCACATGTGTGCAAGGACCCAATAGTGGCACTAAGCCCATCCATGTCCCAGGCCAGTGTCTTTTGGTCCTCCCCCAGCCTCAGTGCCTCTCCTTCCACCACAGCTTCCCAAAACCATCCCCAACTCCATCCCTTCGCCTGCTGCAGCACAGGGGCCACAGGGCAAGTGGGCACCTGGAGCTGTGACTCTGCAAAACTGCTGTGCCGGGCTGGGTGCTGCCAGCAGGCAGGAGGGTGCAGGCAAATGGGTGACTGGGGTTGTCCCCTTGCTGGTTCCCTGCAGGCTGTGGGGTACAGGGGGGCTGAGAATATGCTTTGGGGGGATGCAGGGCACTCTGCGGGCTCTGCAAGCCAGCAGGCATCAGAGCACCCACTCTGCAAGAGGATCGTGGTGCAAATTCCTCATTTGTGAGTGTGGGCACTCTGAGCCCTGGGCTGGTAAGTTGGTGCCCCCCTGGCACATCAGATGCAGGAGTTTGCAGCAAATCCTTGTGGTCTGAGCCCTTCAAGAAGGGCCAGTGCTGGAAGGTGCAGCCTTGACATTAGGCAGTGCTGGGAGGCAGCTGGGATGGCACCTCAGCCACCCCGTTGTCTCCAGCAACACGTGAGGTCCCCAAGAGCGTGGACAGGCAGTCCCCACTGCCCCAGCCAGTGCTGTGCTGGGGATCTCCCTGCCCATCCCCACACCGAGCAGGGGATGGCCACCCTCAGTCCCCTGAGCCTGTGAGGGTCTGGCAGCCAGGCTTGGCAGCTGCCTGCACACTGACGGCACCGGCTATTCCCAGCCCCGCACCACCGGTGCCTGTGCTGAGTCAGGGGCCTGGGGCACAGCTGCCATCCCTGCACCCCAGCACAGAGCCCTTCACCCCCAGGGACCCCCAGGTCCCCTCCTGCATCCAAATCCCTGCTCACTGGCTGTGACAGCATCTGCTCCTCCAGGGCTGAGCTCCGACAGCCAGGTGACAGGCACATCCAGCGATTTGCCGGTGTAATTAAAGCCTTAACAGCCTAATCAAAGCTTTATTGTCAGTCCAGTTGTATTTATAGTCCCACTCATGGAAGAGTGCTTCCAAAACGGCTCCTGGTGCGGTTGCGGCCCCAGGGTGCTGCTGAAGTTCCTTGGGCAGAAGGGGCGGGGGGAGCTGAGGTTCCTGCTCTGCACCCCCTTTTTTGTTCTTGCAGCAAGTAAAGCCCTCCCTTACTTCCAAATTTGCTGGTTGTGGGTCATTTCCCAGGCAGTAGAGGCTTGCTCTTGGCTCTCCCGGGCACTCCCAGGGCATTTTTTCCCAGCGCTCAGGACTGCTTCTCTCCTGGGAGCAGTGCCCGGGTGATCACCAGGGCTCTGGTACCTGCCAGGCTGCCAGCGGCCACACTCACGAGTGTTTCTGTTTTCCTCTGACACCTTTTGAGCCCCAGCTTCCCGGTAACACAAATTAATATTTCATGGGCGCGGCGGGGTGAACTCGACACTTAAGGCAAGCAGTGACCCAGCAGGAGACAGGCCCAGGTGCGCTCAGACACGGGCAGGGGCACACACCACACACACCTTGCACACACGTGGGCACGGCTGGAGCCCACCAGGTGGGACTTGGGCACAGGGCAGGGTCTGGCCTCGCTCCCCACAACTGCCCTCTCTCTTCCCTCTGCAGCGGCCGCCAGCGCGGAGGAGGCAGAGCCATGGCATCGCTGCTGTGCAACGCCCGTGAGTGCCCCCGGCAGAGGGGAGGAGTGGGGCAGGGCACTGGCCCATCCGGATTGGCGCTGTGGCAAATCTCGCCCCCGGGTTGAACTCACCTTGCTGCTCTGGGAAGCATCTCTACCCCACTGTGGCCATTGGGATTGGGCTTGGAAGCACCAAGGACGGGTGGGAAGGGTCGATGGGGAGTTACCTTCTGCCCCTCGTGTGGCAATGGGAGTTTGTTTTGGGTCTGTCCCTCCTCCATCACAAATTGAGGGACCATGTCGGCTCCCAGGGGCTGGAGGGAGCAAAGTAGCAGGGTGCAGTTCCCAGATACACCCACCCCCGGTGATGCAGCCCATGCTACCCCCAGGCATCCAGCTCACAGACACCCTGGAGCAGATGCAACAGGGGACGATGATGCGCAAAGTCAAGTCCAAGAGCTGGAAAAAGCAGCGTTTCTTCAAGCTGCAGGATGACTGCATGACCATCTGGTACCAGTCTAAGAGGACAGGCAAAATTGAGTCTGCCTGTGAGTACCGAATGCTGTGTATCATCCACGGGGCCATTAGTAGGGTTCAGAGTGAACAGGCATGTGAATGTATGGAGACTCTTGGAGCCATGCTTGCAAAGGGTTCTGGGACATTCAAGAGAGGCTTTGTGTGCATTTATAGGCTCTTCTCACCCACACCTTTCCCAGGACCCCTGGGTCACAAGGGCTAAATAGAAATTGCAGTTGATACAGGTGGAAGCTTTGGCATGTCAGTGTAGGAGTAGGCAGAAAAAGAGACACAGGTGGATGAGTGGATGGATGGGTGGATGGATGGATGGATGGATGGATGGATGGATGGATGGATGGTTAGATGGATGGGATATCTCAATGCATGCATAGATGGATGGGTGAATGAGTGGCAGAAGGGATGACTGGAAGGACAGATGTCTGTGGGCAGTGCCCCCTGCCCTCCAGTCCTTGTCCCCCACAGACAAGCCTCCCCTCCCTCTGCCCCAGTCTCCATCAGTGATGTGGAGACAGTGCGGGAAGGGCACCAGTCGGAGGTGCTGCAGAGCCTGGCAGAGGAGTTCCCCCCTGAGCGCTGCTTCACGATTGTCTTCTACGGCCGGAGGGGCAACCTGGACCTCATTGCTGGCACAGCAGAGGAAGCACAGTGTTGGATCCAGGGCCTGCACCAGCTCATCGAGGTGGCCACCAGCATGGACCAAAGGGAGAAGATAGACCAATATCCTTCCTGTGGGTATCACTCTGTGCTCCATACCCAGTCCTTCCCCCATCTCCTGCCTTGCCTCAGCATGTGCTTAGCTCACAATCTGCATCAGGGCAGGGAGAGCCCACAGAAAAAGGAAAAGAAGCTCCCCAGCTCCATCTCTCTTAGCCAAGGGCCTTTCCCTTAACACCTGCCCTGGTTTCTCGCACATGGATTCGTGACTGGTTTCAGAAAGCCGACAAGAATAAGGATGGGCGCATGAACTTCAAGGAGGTGCAGCGTCTCCTCAAGATGATGAATGTGGACATGAACGAGGATCATGCCCTGCGGCTCTTCCAGGTAAGCCAGAAGGGGCTGGAGAGGGTTTGGAACAAGCTGCACAACACTCCCTTGCAGCAGGACATGTTCGCTTTCTTCTGTCTGTCCATCCATCCGTCCACTCACCCATCCATCCATTTATTTATTGACCCAACTACCTGTTTACCCAGACAGATACCCATTTGTTCATTTATCTGTCAACCCAAGCAGCCAAGGCAGCCGTTCCTCCTTCCCATTCATTTGTCCACTCAGCTGCTTATTTGTCCATCCAGCTAACCAGCCATCTGTCTATCCATCTATATATCTCTGTCCATCTTTCCATCCACGGACCCATCCATCTATCAGTCCACCCAACCAGCCCTCTGTCTGCTAGTCAGTCCATCCATCCATCCATCCATCCATCCATCCATCCATCCATCCATCCATCCACCCATCCAAGCACTGGTTGATGCCTACCACTGCTGCTAGTGTGGGGTCTCTGTGCCCTCTGTTGGGGATGGGGCAACCCCCCCCAGAGCCCCATGGAGTGGCCAGGACACCCTGTTTTGCCCTGGCTGAGTACTGAGTGAACTCCTTTGCAGGCTGCTGACAAGTCGGAGTCAGGGACACTGGAAGGGGAGGAGTTTGTGCTCTTCTACAAGGCCCTCACCCAGCGTGAGGAAGTGCTGAGCCTCTTCCAGGACTTTTCTGAGGATGGAAAGAAACTGACGCTACTGGAGCTGGTGGATTTCTTGCAGCAGGAGCAGCTGGAGGATGAGGGCACAGAGGAGCTGGCCATGGAGCTCATTGACAAGTATGAACCATCGGAGACAGGTGAGAGCTAGTCCAGACATCAGCTGTGCTCTACGTGGGGGACCAGAGGGGGCTGAGATCCACAGCTCCATGGCAGGGAGACTCATCCTGTTGTGGGTGGGCATGGGGGAAAGGTTCACCATGTGTGATCTTGGGGCGTTTTCCCCCTTTTTGTTCCATTTCTGGATCATTTTGGTGTAGGAGGTTGACCAGCCATGGGGTGGAAGCTCCAACTTTGGGGTCCACTGACCACCTTTCCCATGTCTGCTGCTTTGGGGTGTCTCTCTCTGTGCCCCAGCCTCTGGCAGTAGCCATGCCCACCAGGTTGGGGATGTCAGGAGCCACCAGCAGCCCCATTTGTCTTGCTTGTGTCCCCTCTGGGTCCCTGGATGTCACTGAGCCTCCCCATCTGCCTGCAGCCCGGGCTCGCCATGTTCTGAGTGCTGATGGGTTCCTCATGTACCTCTGCTCCCCGGAGGGCTCCATCTTCAACCCCCAGCACCAAGGATTGTGGCAGGACATGAGCCACCCTCTCTGCCACTACTTCATCTCCTCCTCCCACAACACCTACCTGATAGAGGACCAGATCCGAGGCCAGAGCAGCATCGAGGGCTACATCAGGTAAAGGGGCTGCTCCCTCCTGGCTGCCCCCCAGCATCCTCCTGCTCCAGTACTTTTTCCCAGGCAGCTCCATGGGGCAAACCCAGAGGCTCCTTTACCTTCTCCATGGTCTAGCACCCCTAGGGCCATGCCATGTGGTCCTCAGCAAGGGAGATGCTGAGCCCAACTCTACCTGCCCTGCATGCAGCAGCATGCCCAACCTTGTGGTCATCCCCTGGTCCCTTCAGGGGTGACACTCACAGGCAGAGGGGAGGGCAGGGGGCTGGTGCCCTAGCCAAGTGCAGGGTCCCAGGGGTGACCACCCACCCACAGGGCTCTGAAACGGGGCTGCCGGTGTCTGGAGGTGGATTGCTGGGATGGGCCAAACGGGGAGCCCATGGTGTATCACGGCCACACCTTCACCTCCAAGATCCCCTTCCGGGAGGTGGTGAGCACCCTGGGGAAGTATGCCTTCAAGGTAGGACACCCTTCCCCAGGTGCTGGGTGTTGTGGGTGGCCCTTGTCGGGTGGGGGGGAGATGAGGCTGTGATCTGGGGCAGTGATGGGTCTATAGGGGGGGAGCAGTGCTGGGGCTCACATGCCTGATGCTGCAGCGAGTCTGACCCCCCCATGGGTGAAGAGGGTGGCTGTATTATTTCCCAGGGACCAGCACTGGCACGTCTGGCTCACAGCCTGGCACTGTGCTGTGACAGGGTACTGTCTCCTGGGGGTGCAGGGGTGACATGGAGCATGGGGGATGCAGAGGTGTGTAGGGGTGAGATGAAATATGGGGGAATGCAGAAGGAGTGTGATGGTCTCAGAGGGATACAAGGGTGTACCTTGTTCCTTCCTGGTACTGACCATGCCTGAGCAAAGCCCTTGTGAGAGGTTCCCTGCTCCACCCAAGCTGATCTCCACCTGGGCATGTTGCTCCCCAGACTTCAGACTACCCAGTGATCCTGTCCCTGGAGAACCACTGCAGCATGGAGCAGCAGGAGGTCCTGGCTCAGCAGCTCAAGACCATCCTGGGGGAACAGCTCCTCACCACCACCACTGATGGGCGTGTCCCCACCCAGCTCCCATCTCCAGAGGTAGGGACGGAGCGTGGCCATGCTGGACATTGCTGTCCTGCCTGGGGCGAGGAGGTGGCACTGCTGTCCAGAGGAAAGGTCACCCCTTTCCTAGCACTGTCCTGCTCCATTGAAGCACTTGGGGACCCTGGGGACACTGTATCTTCCTGTTCACAAGAGGTCCCAAAGCTGTCCCCAAGGTTGTCTCCGCTGTCCTGCACAGCCAGACAGCAGGGCAGAGTCCTCCTACCCTGTCCCCTCCTGGGTGCTGAAGGGAACTAGTGGTACTGGTCACAAGGGTCTGGAGGACAGCAAGTGCCATGAAGGAGGGGGGCACCCCAAGGTGCCTACCTCTCCATCCCTAACACTGCAGGAGCTAAAACACAAGATCCTGCTGAAGGGGAAGAAGATCGGTCGGCTGGAGGACACATTGGATGGGCCAGGGGATGAGGCACCTGATGCATCTGACGATGACAACGGGGCAGAGGCAGAGGAGGAGAGGAGGAGGGTGAAGGTAGGTGGTCTGGGCTGGGCACTGGCTGCCAAGGGGAGCAGCAGAGACTGTGGGGATATCACCAGGCAGAGGGACAGCCCCTTCTGCCCCTGGCCATGCCAGCCCCCTCTTGCAGTGTCTCTGTGGTGACACCAACTTGGGGGTCCCCTGCCTGCTCCATTCCTGGGAGGAAGGCTGCCCGTGTTGGGGATGCTGCTACCTCCAGCATCCCCCAGATGTTCTCAGCTGCCTCGGGCTCTACATCCCTTGTCCTGGGTGAGTGCTGGGGTACAGTACACCACTGGGGAGGACCTAACATGGCCCTGCCTTGCAGAAGGACAAGGAGAGCCTGGCGCAGGCGTTGTCTGACTGCGTTGTCTACTGCAAAAGTGTGTCTTTCCGAGGCTTCCAGGAGGCCCGCAGCCATTCCCGGCCCTCCGAAATCTCCTCCCTCTCTGAGGCCAAGGCCAGGAAGCTCATCCGGGATGCGGGTAAGGCGGAGGGGACAGAGGAATGCAGGGTGGAATGGGCTAGAGCCTCCAGGTACCAGGGTTCCCTCCCTGTCCTGGAGAAAGAGGGTCTAGAGGGGCTGTAACCTGGGGTTTGACTCTGGTGGGTGAGTAGGGTCTTAGAAAGCAAGGTGGGATGCCCGGGTTCCTGGGAGGGGAAAGAGACGAGAGATGGTGGGTGGAGAGATGGGTGGGTGGGCAGGACATTGCAGGTAGCTTTGCAGGCCAGGGCATGACCCTACAACTGTCCTTCATGCTCCATCCCTAGGGAATGAGTTTGTCCGCCACAACACCTGGCAGCTGACACGCATCTACCCCAGCGGGATGCGGACTGACTCCTCCAACTACAGCCCTCAGGAGATGTGGAACGCGGGGTGCCAGATCGGTATGGCTGCAGGGTGTCAGGGTTGTGGGCTGGGTCCTGTGCCAGAAGGCACCATCAACACCCACACGGGTGCCAGCTACAACCCAGCCTGGAGCCAGGTGTGGCTGTAGGCTCTTGCCCTGCATTGGGAGCCCAGGGGTACTGGGATATTGCTAATTTATCCCTCTCTGTGCCCCCACATCTCTCTGGCCATGGGGTCAGGCTGGTTCTCATCTCTAAGATGACCATAGTCTCCAAGCTTCCTGAACCCTTTCCCTACCATCTTCTCCCAGTGGCCCTGAACTTCCAGACAGCTGGCACAGAGATGGACCTGTGTGATGGGCTCTTCAGCCAGAATGGCCGCTGCGGCTATGTCCTCAAACCACCCTTCATGAGGGATGAGGAGACCCTCTTCAACCCCAGTGACCCCAGCAGCCGGCAGGGCCCTGGCCCCATCACCCTGACAATCCAGGTATGGGGCTGAGGAAAGACCTTGGGGAGCTGTGACAGTGTCCTGGGAGTTCTGTTGGTCCCAGCCAGGTGGTGACACCACTGGGCAGTGTACTAGAGCTGAGCAATCTCCCTCACTGTCCCATCCTACAGGTGATCAGCGGGCAGCAGCTGCCCAAAGTGGCCAACAGCAAGGATGGAGCTGTTATCGACCCGCTGGTGCGTGTGGAGATACATGGGGTCCCTGTGGACCAGGCACACCAGGAGACCAAGTACATAGAGAACAATGGTGAGCCCCAGGGTGGCACCAGGGACCTAGCTGTGCCCAGGTACCCCTTGCCTTCCCTTGCCCTCTCAATGCTTGTTCCCCTGTCCCAGGGTTTAACCCCCGCTGGGATGAGACACTCCAGTTCCAGCTCCACGTGCCCGAGCTGGCCCTTGTCCGCTTTGTGGTGGAGGATTATGACAAGACCTCCAGAAATGACTTTGTGGGCCAGTTCACCTTAGCCTTTGCCAACATCAAACCCGGTGAGTGGCTACTGCCTGGTGGCAATGGGAGGCCAGGACAGCCCTGCAGGGATGTCTGGGCTCAGCTGGGGGTTAGTGAGGGACGTGGAGGGGGGCAGCTGTCAGCCAGAGCTTCGCTGTCCCCCTGCAGGCTACCGCCACATCCATCTCCTCTCCAAGGATGGCACCAGCATCCCACCCTCTTCTCTCTTTGTCCACATCCGTATCACCAAGCCACCCGGCCCTGAGCAGGACTGAGTCTGTGGGGTGAGCAGGACCTGGATGGAAGCCATAGAACCAGCCCTGAGCAGCAGACCCAGCTGCATCACATTCATGAGCTGTTTGTGTCATCCCCGTGTCATTGTTGGTGCTGTAACCCCTGTTTGCAGTGGCCTCCAGGGGCTGGGAAACAGCACTGACCTCCCTTTGCCCAGGTTTGGGATGCTGCTCCCCATGCATAAGTGTGGGGTCTGCACTGGTGCAGCCCCCTGTGGCCCCCACATGCAACCCACCCTGGCCCACAGGGACAGCTTGGAGGAGGAGAGATGGTGCACAGCACCCTGGCTCTGCTGCAGGGGCTGGTCCCCCCACAGCCAGGGGTAAAAGGCTGGAGCCCAGCAAACCCCAGGGCTTGGCAGAGCTGGGAGAGGAGCTGATGCTTGCTGCCCATCACAGCCCCCCTCCCCGACCCCTACAGCCCCCAGGGCTGCTCCTGGCTGGTGCCCATTACTAACCTTTGCCATGTCCTTCCTCTGTAAGCAACTTAATAAATTGTTCAGTGACAGGCAGGCTCGGGTTTGGTGGCACTGGGGACAGAGGTGGGGGCTTCTGCTTGCGCTCCCTCTTTGCAGGCATCTGCCTCACTGCTCACACAGAGCTCTGAACAGCCCCAAGAAAAAGGATTAAAAGGAGCTGAGAGATCCCTTTTATACAGCTGCATATTTTACATCCCATATACATATATGCCTATACACACACATACATCTCCCCAGCAGGCCTGCCTGCACCACTGGGGCCTTAAAGCAGTCAGGATTTGACCTCACTGCAAAGTGCTGTCCTTCTCCGTGGGGCATCCTCCTTCCTGCTCCGTTCCAGGAGGCCCCTTGGCCTGGCTCTCCCTCTGCACGGCATGGAGGTGGACGGTGGGCGTGCTGGGGTCCTTGCCCACCCCCTGGCTGGGGTCGCCAGCCCCGTGCTCGGGGTGATGCCGCTGGATGTGCTTGATGACCTGGAACTTCTGCTTGGCCTTGTAGGGGCAGTAGCGGCAGAAGAAGGGGTGCTCGTTGGTGTGTGTCAGGTAATGGTGGCGCAGGCCAGCCGCCCAGCGGAAGGCCCGGCCACAGGCGTTGCAGACGTAGGGCTTCTCCTCGCTGTGCTTCTTGAGGTGGGTCTTGAGGAGGAAGCGGGTCTTGAAGGCCTTGCCACACTGCTCGCAGATGAAGGAGCGTGCCTCCCGGTGTCGTGTCTCCTTGTGCACCCGCAGGGCGTCTGCCCGGTTGGTGCGGTACTCGCACTCATCGCAGCGGTACGGCTTCAGGCCTGTGGCAACAAGGAATGGAATGGCACTGCCACAGGGGGACAGTACCCTCCATCCCACAGGGCTCACCATCCCCAAAACACAGCATCCCCTACAGACTCCCCACTTTACCCCATCATGTCAACAGGGACCCCAAGACCATCCCCCATTTCAAAGGCACCACGTGGTGCTTGGGGTCCGTACCACCCCACCTTCCCTCCCACCCTGGGGGACCAGCCCCAGCCCACCAGCACATGAAAATGTGCTGCCTCCCAACTGCTGGGGGTCCTCCCTCACCTCCAGCTGGGAACAGAAGGAAGCATGGAGCAGTTGCAGCCCCGGTGCCCCACGGCTTGTCCCTGGTGAGCAGCACTCACCTGTGTGCTTCGTCATGTGGTACTTGAGCTGGTTCACCCACTTGCACTTGTAGCCGCAGTCAGGGCAGAGGTATTTCCTCTCCTCCTTGTGGATCCGCATGTGGTACTGGGCACAGGGCAAGAAGGCAGGGTCAGGATGAGGCCATGTCCCCTGCCCTGGGAATGTGCAGGGCTCTGGGGTGCCAGCAAGGGGCTCAAAGACAGCTCTGACATTGCAAACTGTGGGGCAAGAAAGTCTGCCAGGCAAGCAGACAGCCCATGGGCACCCATCAGGACGAGACCCCCACACCACTGAGCTTGTTCTGTCCCAGCCTGTGGGGGAACACAGGCTTTTCTTGCCAGACTGGTATTTAGGACAAAGTCTGGCTTAAAACCTAGCCCAACAGAGGTAACCCTGAGCTGAGCACGTTGCACAGCCTTGCCCAGGCAGACCTAGAGGGCTCCTGCTCAACCTGGCCATTAAAAAAGTCAATATTTCTTTTAGCAAAACCAGACCATTTTCCCCTCCATTACCCTACACCTGGCCCTCCTCTTCCAGGAAAAGCCCTTTAGCATGCATAAGGATGCTAATCACCTACAGGAATGAGGGCAGGGCTTGGCTCTGCTTGCAGGGAAGCTGAGCCTTCCCTGCGCCAGGTCTAACTGGTGTCACAGAGCACGCTGCAACCCAGCAGGCAGCCAAACTTGGCTTCTAGTGTTATAACCCTGCACCTAAAGGACACCAGAGACGTCAGCGGGAAGAGAAGTGAACTCAAGACAGCTGTCCACTTTTTTGCTGTGCTACGAAACCCCCTTTCCCATTAATCTGCAACAGCACAGAGCAGGCAATAAACATACTGTATCCACATGAGTTCTATCCGCTCGCCTCCTATTCCTGTACAAGCCACAGAAGAGGACAAAACCTCCCCTGGCAGTTTCTTCTTCCCAGATCCCCCATGCCTAGATCCTCCCCAGCCCACGTAGATGCAGTAGGATAGACCCCCCCAAGCAGGGCTCTCACCTTGAGACGCGAGGGGTCAGCGCAGGCGTATTTACAGAGGTGGCACTTGTAGGGCTTCTCACCGGTGTGGATGCGGATGTGCCATGTGATCTTCTGCCTGTTCTTGGTGGTGTACTCGCAGTCTGAGCACTTGTACACGCGGGTGCCCCCGTGGCCCTTCATATGCTGGTCGAAGACGAGCTGGTGGCGGCAGGCGAAGTCGCAGAAGGGGCACCGCAGGGGTTTGTCCTGGGGGCTGGCTGGCTCGTGGTTCTCCACATAATGCCGCACCAGCTGCTGCCGCTCCTTGGCTGCAAAGCTGCACATCTCGCAGCGGTGGCTGAAATGCTGCCTCTTGTGCTCCTCCAGGGCCTCCCGGGTGGCAAAGGTCTCCTTGCAGGTGCTGCACTCCAGGTGCGGGTGCTGCTTCTGCAGGTGGCACTTGAGCGTGGCCTCGCTGTGGCACACAAAGCCGCAGCGCGGGCAGCCGTAGGACACCTTCTCCTCATGGCGCCGCAGGACGTGCTGCTTGAGGGCTGTCTCGGAGCTGAAGCGAGCCTCGCAGCGGGAGCACCCGAAGTTGAGCTCGCCGCGGTGGCAGCTGTTGACGTGGCGGGTGATGTCGTTCTGCAGGTAGCTGCTGTAGTCGCAGAGCGGGCAGAAATGGGTGGGCGTCTTCTCGTGCACCCGCAGGCGGTGGATGCGCAGCTTGGAGTTGGTGCCAAAGGTCTGGCTGCAGCTGCCGCAGGCGATGCGCCCCACGCCGGTGTGCAGGGACTGGTGGGCTTCCAAGCGGTACCGCCGCGTGGTGCTGAACTCGCAGTAGCGGCACTTGTGCGGCTTCACCCCCTCGTGCTTGATGCGGACGTGCTGGCGCAGGCAGCGGGCCTGCTTGCAGGTGAACTCGCACTGGCGGCACTGCAGCTGCGGCCGCTTGCTGTAGTGCTTGCGGTGCAGCTTGCGGTGCAGCCGCAGGGCTTTGGCCGCTTTGGAGGTGAAGGGGCAGGAGGAGCAGCGAAACTCACCCAGCGCCACGCAGCCCCTCTTCTTGTGCGTCTTCATGGCCCGCTCCTGGTGGCAGGTGAAGGGGCAGGTGGGACAGGAGAAACGCCTTCTCTTGGGCGGGGTGGATTTTGGGGGGGCTGGACCCAGAGGGGGCTCACTGGGCTGGCCTGTCTCAAGGCCGGCTGGGTCTGCCTCAGGGAGCTCGGTGCTTTGGGGTCCGTCCTCCTCAGGATGCACTAGGTGCTTCTCAGCACGGTGACTCTTGAGGGCCCGCTGGGAACGGAAAGCCTGAGGGCACAGGGAGCACCAGAGCTGCTCCAGGCTCCGGCACCCATCCTCCACGTGGGAGGTGATGGTGGAGACACGGGAGCACACGAATGAGCAGGCATTGCAGTGCAGCTTCCCTCCCTCCAGCCGGTACTTCTCCAAGGGTTTCCCAAGCTGAGGGGGACAAGAAGTTCCACCTGGCTCCGTCCCATCCCCTTGCTGGGGATGCTCTTCCATCACCTCTGTGCTGTCACCCAGCAGGGACTTCTCAGGGGCAAGACAGCCCAAGGCCCGTTCCCCAGCCAAAGGATTGTCTGCTGCCTGCATTTTAAAATGAAGCAGTTCAGTTTCCCAGGAGCTCTCACCGTGCCCAGACTCCTCAGAGCCTTCCTTCTTGCTCTCCAGCATTTCCAGACCATTATCACCAGGCTGGTCAGCAGGCTGGCACAACCCAGGTAGCTCCAGACCAGCTGGTTTGAGGATCTTGTTCTTCTTCAGGAGGACCGGGCACTTCTTGAGGAGATGGGTGTTGAGCCCCCTTTGCTGCTTAAAGCTGGCGCCGCACTCGGGGCACACGAGTGGGGCCCGGCGGCTCTGGCAGCTGGCCTTGGAGTGCAGGGACATGGACTTCTCTTTCCGTGTGATGTACGAGCACTTTTCACATTTAAAGATCTGGCTCTCTGACTGCACCACCAGCATCTGCACCCTGCCCTCCAGCACCAGCGTCTCCGCCTGTTCCTTGTCCTGCTTCCGCAGTGCCTTCAGCACTGACTCTGAGCCACCTCTAGCATCATCACCGGAGGCAGCTGCATCCTCTGGGACAGGTTGGTGGCTCTGCTTGGCCACCTTCAAGACACCAAGCCAGGCCTCCGGTAGCTCAGCTTGGCTGGTATCTCTCACCTCAGTGTCTGCCATCAGCTTGGGGTGGTCTGAGCATGACCCCTCAAGCTGGCCTGTGGCCTCCTTTATGGTGTCTTCTCCTTGGCTGTTTTCTGCCTCTGCCCTGTCTTCCAGCCTCATCGCTTTGTCCTGCTGTACATCTGCCTCCTCTTCCTCAAAGCCTGGGATGTCTTCAAGTGTATTGTTATTGTCCTCCAAGCCAAGATCATCCTGGGAGCCCAGCATCTCATAGGCTGCAGGAGGCTCCTTGCAGGACAGCATTTCCATGCTCTCTGGCTGTGTCGTGCAGGACCCTCCATTCAGGTGCTCCAGAAGGGGGTCAGATGAGACATTCAGTGCCTCCAAGTGCAGTGTGCAGCTCTCTGCCATGTCCCCAGATGCAGCGAGCTCAGTTGAGCCTGCTGGAGTGTCTCCTGGGATGCAGTCATCTCCCAGGGCATCGCTAGCAGTGGGATGGCTCTGCTCCCCCTTGCCCACACCTCCCTCAGCCTCCCCACCACCCTGTGGCGGAGCAGCACCCTGCCCAAGGAGGGGCACCACCAACGCTTGCTGGTAGCCCTCTTTTCCCTGGGACTCCAGCTGGGATGGCTTCACCTTTGCCCACTGCTCCTTGCCGGCAAGGGGGGAGCTGGCATCTGCACGCAGGGCTGCGCTGAGCTCGTAGCCGAAAAGTGCCTCAGAGGAGCTGATCTCCATCTCCTTGCTAGCGTAGTTTTCCAGCCAGTCCTTGTCACCGGGCACGTAGCCGTGAATCTTGCGCTTGTGGAAGAAGAGGCTGGTGTTGCTGAAGGTGCAGTAGGAGCAGAGGGCGCAGCGGAACTCCTTCTGCTTGGTGTGCTTGCAGTTCTCGTGGTTCAGCAACGCCTGCTTGTACTTAGTCTGGTAGGTGCAGTACTGGCACTGGAAGACGGGCACCTGGTAGTTCTGCGAGTGCTTGGCCTGCATGTGCTTCTGCAGCTCGTACTTGCGCTTGCAAGCAAAGCCACACACCTCACAGATCAGGCTTTTGCCCTGGTGCCGCAGCTTGTGGCTGCTCAGCTGGTCGGCACGGTGGCATCGGTATGAGCACTGGTTGCACTGGTACCTGTGGGGAAAACACAACCGGTCAGGAAGCGTAATGAACTGGGGCAGATAGACTGAGCTCTGCTTCTCTGCCCCGGACACACGGGGAAAGGGTACCATTCGGTTTTCCGGATAAGACCTTTGCCAACCAGGCAGCTCGTACCACAGACAACTCCTCCTTGCTGCAGCCTTGGTGCTGCTGGTGCTTTACAGCCTGGGGTCGGGAAATAACTTCCCTGGATATCCCATACAGTTACCACATGACACCAGCATCCCTGGAGGCAGACTGGGCCCAAAGGAGGTGGTCATACAGAGGTAAAAACAGGTTTTGGCAGAGCCCTGCATGTTCACAAGCTGGTCTTGGCCCATGAAAATCAGCGGAGCCTGCCAGAACCCGAGGTCAGAGCTGCACTGATGTGGTAATACACCTTATTTCCAGCACAGATATACAGAATCACAGAGTTGGAAGGGACCTTGAAAAATCATCTAGTCCAATCCCCCTGCCAGAGCAGGAACACCTAGATCAGATCAGAGGAA
>VZTM01010858.1:123141-142913 GCA_013400555.1 Jacana jacana | reverse complement strand
AGTTGTAGAGAGTGATGAGGTCTCCCCTCAGCCTCCTCTTCCTCAAACTAAACAGTCCCAGCTCCCTCAGTTGTTCCTCATAAGACTTATTCTCGAGGCCTTTCACCAGCTCTGTTGTCCTCCTCTGTACTCGCTCCAGCACCTCGATATCTCTCTTGTGCTGAGGTGCCCAGAACTGGACACGATACTCAAGGTGTGGCCTCACCAGTGCTGAGTACAGGGGTACAATTACCAATGTTCCAGCTTGCACCCATTACCCCTTGTCCTATCATTGGATGTCACTGAGAAGAGCTTGGCTCTATCCTCCTGACACTCACCCTTTACATATTTATAAACATTAATAAGGTCACCTTATCTATCTAACTTATCAAACCAAAGCTAAGTTTGCCTCTGCAGCAAGCTCAAGGACTGCATTTGTTACTGTGCCAGGCACAGCAGGTTGTAGCCATCTCCCAGGCATGAGAGTCTGGCATACAATGCAGCCCAGAGCAGCAGACCCCCAGGGTCTGGGGATATGGGGAGCCCCGACTATGCTGCCAGGCTAACAGGGCAGAGGGTCGTACCGGAGGTCTCCAGTGTGCTTGCGCATGTGGACATTCAGGTAGTGCTTCCACTTGGTGATGTACCCACACTCGGTGCACATGAAGTTCTTGTCGTTGGAGTGGGTCAGCATGTGCTTGGACAGGTAGCTCACATCCCGGCACGTAAAGTCACAGAGCTCACACTTGTGAGGTTTCTCTCCTGCAAGCAACACAGGAACGCCCTCAGCATGACACACAGATCAGGCAGCACAGGCTGCCTTCCCCCGTGGGGAAACCAGCTCAGCAGGAGCTGGGGGTAACAGCAGGAACGAGGGCACGCCATGACTTCAGCCAAGTGACGCTAGGGTGGCAGAGCCAGCGATGGGACTCAGGAGCCCTGACCCAGCCCTCCCTGCCCACTCAGAGCAGGGGCAGAAGCCCCCCATCCCAGCTCAGCTCTCAGGACCCCCACAGCGGACACCCACCGGTGTGCAGCAGCATGTGCCGGATCAGCACCCTCTTGTGTGCGGTGGCAAAGGTGCACTCAGTGCACTTGTGGATCTTCTCGTTGGCGTGCATTTTTCCCACGTGGTCGTGAAACTCCACAGGGTTGAAGGTGGCATAGGGGCAGAAGCTGCACTGGAGCTGCTCGCTGCCCGGGTGCCCCTGCTTCTTGTGCTTGCGGAACACGTGCTTGTTGGAGCAGATGAAGTCGCACTGCTGGCAGTGGAAGGCGTAATGGGTTTTTCGGTGAGCCTCCATGGCCTCAGCCGTGCCAAAGAGCAGCGAGCAGGCATGGTACTTGCACTCCACCGCTTTGAGGCCATGAGCATCCTTGAGGTGGCGGACAAATTCCTTCCGGTCCTCCGCACTGTAGTCACAGCCACTCTGGAAGCAGCTCAGCCTCTTGGGCTCAGCTTTGTGAGTCTTCAAGTGCTCTTTGAGGGCCTGGCTGAGTCGAAACTTCTCCTCACAGACAGGACAGGAGTAAACATCAGAGTAGAAGTTGGAGATGTCCTCGTGCATGCTGGCCATGTGGCGGTTGAGGGCGTTCTTCTCCACTGAGCTGTAATGGCAGAGCGGACAGCGGTGGGCCTTCTCACCCGTCTCCCGCATCATGTGGATTTTCAGCTTGCTCTTGCTGGTGAAGTACTTGTGACAGTTGGGGCACTGCAGGCTAGGGTCAGGGAAGTGCAGGTGGAGGTGCTCCACCAGGTGAGTCCGCTTCTTGAAGCACCGCTTGCATTCGGGGCACATGTGGGTTTTGTACAGGTACTCGGAGCCCTCTGCAACATCCCCTGTGAGAGCAAAAGAAGGGGAGCCATCACCAGGGAAAAGACATAGAAGGGCACAGGCAGATGTTCTCTCCCTGGTCCAGCTGTGCTAGGGAGAGGCTTATCATATACACAGTCATACAGCAGCCATTTACTTGGAGGGCCTGCCCCCACCCCAAGCCAACAGCGTGTTTCGGGTGAGCTCTTCCCAGCTCAGCACTGGAGAAGATGATCCAGTGCAGCCTGAATCAGGCCTGCCCACGTGCCCCCACCTCCCAAAGCCAGACAGACCTTTCCCTGCACCTGGAAGCAGCTGAGGATGAACAACGGGAGAAGAAGGGACACGTTTGCTGGGGCAGAGAGCAGGAGAGGGGGGAACAGTGCACTGGTACATGCAGGCAACATAAGCCTGCTGGACAGCACAGGACTCCCACATCCCACCAGCCCTGCCCACATCTCCCTGCCCATCTTGAGGCCACGCTGCCTGTTCATAACACAAAGCCCGAGCGGCTCCCGGTGTGGTCCCACATCCTACCTTTGAAGTGCTGTGCCCGCGGCACTCGGGCTTTCTCAGGAGCTGCCTTCCCATCCTCCTTGGCCTCATCTTCACAGGGGCTCTCGGCATCCTCCTCTGGAGACTCATCCCCACCACTGTCTGAGTCCTCTTCTCCAGCTGATGTTTTCTGCCCCTCCAAGGAGCCCTCCCCAGTTCCTGTGGGCTTTGCTAGCCTAGCTTCTGCAGTGGTGGATTCCCAGCCAGAATGGCAATTCTTTGCCTCCTCCTGTCCTTCTGCTGCTGCTTCAAGTGCGGAAAGACAGAGATCATGCTCCAGGCAAGGGAGACACCCTCCCTCACCCACACATGTGCAAAAAACCTCCTAGCTGAGATGGGGGCACAGACTGTGCTGCAGGGAGGAAGGAGGGCTCCCTGGCCACCTGGCAGCACAGCCTCATCCTCTACCCCTCCCAGCTGTAACTGGCATGCATGGGCACAGTCAGCCTCTGCAGCACCCACAGGCCCCAAACCCCACACCCAGCCGTACCTGAAGGCAGGATGCAGCACTGCTGTTCGAGGTCGTGGGTGGCCAATCCAGGTGGGCTGCCTGTCACAGCCACCTCGTCGGGGGGTTCTGCAGCATGGCCCTTCCTGTGCTGCCAGAAGAGCTTGGCGTTGGCTGTGACGAAGCTGCAGTGGCTGCAGTGGAAAGGGAAGTGTGTACGGTGGTGCTGCTCCATGGCCGTGCGGCTGGGGAAGAGCAGTGGGCAGGCACGGTAGGCGCAGGACACAGGGGAGGCCCCATGCAGGCGGCGCAGGTGGCCACGTAGTTGCTTGCGGTCCTCTGTGGTGAAGCAGCAGCCCTTCTTGGGACAGGGCAGGGCTCCTGGTGGGGCACGGTGGGTCTTGAAGTGCTCTTTGAGTTCACCAGGCTGCATGAATGCCTCCCGGCAGATGGGGCACAGCAGGCACTCGGGAGCAGAACCTTCCTGCGTGCTGGCTCTGGGCAGCTCCGAGCCCCCAGGCTCGCTCTGGCCCTCACTGGAGGAAGCCAACAGTGGCCCAGGGAACTCCAGGTGCCCTGGTGGGGCCAGCAGCAGGCACTGGTGCTGGGACAGCAGGGAGGCCTCTGGAAAGCTCTGGCTACACTTCTCGCAGAAATACAGCTCCACCACTTTGACCAGCACCTCTGCAAAGACCGAGGGGTGGGCGTTAGAAAGGGCTTTCACCAGGCCCAGAGTTTGGGATCAATTCCAGCTTCAGACAAGGAGGATAAACCTTACTTTACAGTATGGAGAACTGCAGCCATCCCCTGCCCGGGTTATCCTGGGACACCTCCCATAAGAGAGGTGACACCACCACCAAAGAGACCACAATGACCATGTCTCTCCCTTAGTGCCCCTAAGGCATGCAGAGATGTGACACCAGCTCAGCCCCATTCTTAGCAGGATACGTCCACAACGGATGCAGGTGAGAAGCAAGTTGGGTGCAGCAGTCCAGGGTGGAGATCTTCACCTGGCCCCTACTGACAGCCCCAAGAGATCCCCTTTATCTGGCATGCAACTCCCACAGCCACCCCTCTTCATCCAAACATCCCAGCTCGTGACAGATCTGCACTGAATAGTAGCACCAGACCCATGATGCACATGAAGTCAGAGACATGAGGGCACCACAGTGTACCCAGGGTGCCAGCTAGAGGGGACAGGGGCCCTGGCCAGACTTCTCTCCCTCTGCTGAGGGCCACTGAGCCCACCGCTGCCCTCCCTGCAACCCATACCTGTGGCACTGGCTGCGTTGCTCAGCGTCACGTTGCCAGCCACTGCCTCGATGAATATTTCCACATTGTTTCCTTCAGCATGAGCCCCTTCTCCAGGCATTGATGCCTCTGCCAGCAGCAAGTCCTGGCTGGCAGTCAGAGGGGCTGTCCCAGCCAGGCTGGTGCTGGCCGCACCAGGGCTTCCCACAGCTCCTGCCTCTCCTGGTGCGGGCAGGAGCAGCTCCGAGCACAGGGCCTCCATCTCCCTGCTGGCACCCTCAGACACAGCCACTTCTGCACTCATTGCCACTGAGCACTGGCTTGGTGCCGGGCAGGAGGGTCTCTCACTCTGAAACAGAAGAAAGTACTTTAAGCAAGGGAGAACACAGAGGCCCCGGGGGTCCTACAGGATTTTGGGGGGGCAGCCTGCAGTGCTGGTCCCCAGGTAGTGGTATGAACCAGGGTATCTGAATGCTGGCTTCCTTCTGCTGTGCCCTGAGTGGGCTGCTGGCAAAACCCACTGCCACAGGGGAGACAGAAGTGCAAGGACTCTTGTACCCTCCTGAAAGACTCCCGGGGGCCTCTCTATGAACCCAACAGCTAGGGCTTGCTCCCCGGGCCCACGTGGGCCCAGACCCGGGCCTAGCCCCCCTCCAAGACCCCGGCCCCAATGGGCCTCNTCCCGGTCACCCCGAGCCGGAGACTCAAGGTGGGCCCCGCTGCCTCCAGCCCTGACACATCTCGGTGGTGCACGCCGAGCGGGAGGGAGCGCCCGCCCTTTGTGCGGCTGACGCGGCCGCTCTGCTCTGCCCCGCCGCCCGGCCCGGCCCCNAGCGGCGCCGGGCGGAAGTGAGGGTCGGGGCCATAGAGAGGCGTGGGGCGGGCCAGAGCGGCGCTGCACGGAGGTGAGGTGCGGCGGGACCGGGGCTCAGCTGTGGGGACGAGGGGGGCAGACGGCGGCTGGGTCCCTGCTGTGAGGAAGGCTGGTGTGAGGCTGAGTCTTCTGTAGGGGAAGGTGGTCTCCTGCTGTGGGGCTGAGGCGCGGTTGAGGTGGGGGTGAAAGGCCCCACTGCGAGGCAGGGCACCCCCAGCCCTGGGAAGGAGCCTTTCTGCGGGACCAGGCCCTGTTCTGGAGGAGGCGGAATCTTGCTTGAGGGAACAGAGTGTGTCTGTCTGTCGGGGGAGGCTCCCCCTCACCCCCTATAGCTGACAGACCCCTGCTAAGGGAGCTGGAGGACCTTCAAGCATCCTAATGTGCAGCTGGTGCACTTTATCCAGCCATGGAGATGCTGCTTCCACCAGCCATGTGTCCATTGCCGGCGGCAAAGAACTGAATCTTCGCTCTGCCTGGGGATGTGCTTCAGCTTTTTCAAACAATAAACCCTAAATAATTGCTTTGCTCGTGATTTCTAGCTCTTTAAACAATAAAACCATGTAAAACTCCGTGCCTGTCATGGCTGGAGAAGCAACAGATGCTCCTGTGCTTCTTTGAGAGCCTCCAGCTCCTCGCCCCCTCCTGCCTGTCTCACCCAGAGGCTGCAGAGAGGGAGGGGGCTCCTGCAGCCCTCAGTAATAAGATAATCGTGGATGCAGGAAATCCAGATGTGCCAGGCAGCCTTTCACCTTAAGAAGGTGATGAAGGCCTTGATGAAGGCCAGGGAACCGCGGGTGATACTGCTGCCCTTCAGTCTTTCTCTCTCCCTACAGGTTTTTTTTCTGGAGTGATGCTGTGGAAAGGAGCCACTTAACCTCCCACAATGCCCTTTTCTGACTTTGTCTTAGCACTGAAGGACAACCCGTACTTTGGGGCTGGGTTCGGCCTCGTTGGGGTGGGCACAGCCCTGGCCTTAGCCCGGAAAGGGGCCCAGTTTGGGCTGGTGGCTTTCAGGCGCCATTATATGATCACCTTGGAGGTGCCCAGCAAGGATAAGAGCTACCACTGGCTGCTGAACTGGATCTCCCACCACGCCAAGCACACACAGCACCTCAGTGTTGAGACGTCGTACCTGCAGCATGAAAGCGGGCGTGTCAGCACCAAGTTTGACTTTGTCCCCAGCCCTGGGAACCATTTCATCTGGTAAGGGAGGGCAGGAGAGTGCATCTGGGGGCTGCCCCTTGTTTTGATGAGCAGACTCCAATGTGGGGGGCCCGTGGAGGCAGCAGAGAGGATCCTGCCTCTTCCTTGTCTCTGGATAAGGGCAGGAGATTGAAAGTAGTGATGTGAAGTGATTTCTTTAGCCAAGATGAGTGTTCCCCTTAATTCACAGCCTGGGCTGGGCTCAGCTGAGTGCTGCTGGAGCACCATCTCCCAATCCCGTCTTCCTACCCCAGGTATCGCAGGAAGTGGATTCGCGTTGAGCGCAACCGGGAGAAGCAGATGATCGACCTGCACACAGGGACCCCCTGGGAGTCCGTCACCTTCACTGCACTGGGCACCAACCGGGAGATCTTCTTCAATATCCTCCAGGAAGGTCTGTAGTGGAGCTGCGTGGGGCCCTGCTGGGAAACAGCCTGCTCCCTGGAGATGCCCAGGGCTTCACAGGAGACCCTTTTCCCTGCCAGCTGTCCCCTCTGCCTCTCTTTCCAGCCCGGGAGCTGGCGCTGCAGCAGCAGGAAGGGAGGACAATCATGTACACGGCCATGGGAGCAGAGTGGCGGCCGTTTGGCTTCCCCCGCCGTCGCCGACCTCTCAGCTCAGTGGTGCTGGAGGAAGGTGTGTCAGAGAGGCTGGTCCAGGACGTGAAGGAGTTCATCGACAACCCCAAGTGGTACAGCGAGAGAGGCAAGGCTCTGGCATGCTGTCCTCTGTATCGTGCCCAGCACGGCTCCTACCCCCTGCTGCAGCCACGGCTGTGGGACACTGCCTTGGGGCACATCCCACAAATGAGCGAGCCCGGGTGCTGAGCTCAGGCCTGGGTCTGCAAAGGGACAAACTCCCTTTGGTTCAGTCCAATCCTGGAAACTGTCATAAGCCACTGAGTTTATTGCTCCTGTGCTGCTGCTCTGGGGTGGGGCAGGATGCCTGTGGTCCTCTCTGGAGACGGCTGCAGGGAGATTCTGTCCTGCTGCTTACCTTCCCTGGTGTAGGGAAGCATGGTCAGCATGCTTGTGCTCAGCACAGCCCCANTCCTGCTGCTTACCTTCCCTGGTGTATCCTCTATGTGTGCTCAGCACAGCCCCGTGGCTCTCAGGGGAGAGAGCTCAGAGCAACCCAGCTGGTTCCTAAAAGGACACTGTCTTCCTAGGGATCCCCTACCGAAGAGGTTACCTGCTGTACGGTCCACCCGGCTGTGGGAAAAGCAGCTTCATGTGAGTATTGCCAGCTGGCTGTCCCCAGTTTTCCTACATGATGCCTGCTGTGGGGCACAGTGGTCTGGTGAGAGGGTGTGGGTGAGTGTGGGTTTGAAGTGCAGGGGTGGGCTGTGCCTCCTGCCTGCGTGGTGCCTGGTGTACGCGTTCGCGTTGCCGGCAGCGTGACAAGCCCTTTGCACCCTCGCTTTGCAGAGCACTGTGTGGCACCAAGGGGCTGTGCAGGGGCTCCCACCTGCCCCCCATATCCCATCCCCTCTGGGAGGGGATGCCTCTGCCCTCTCGCCTGCTGCTGGGCAGGGAGATGTGGTTCTTCCTCTACTCCAGGCGTTCTCGCTGTGATTTATTCCTGTGGTTTGCCTCCTTCCCAGCACAGCCCTGGCCGGGGAGCTGCAGTACAGTATCTGCCTGCTGAGCCTCAGTGACCACAGCCTCTCTGATGACCGGCTCAATCACCTCCTGAGCGTGGCGCCGCAGCAGAGCATCATCCTACTGGAGGACGTGGATGCTGCCTTTGTCAGTCGGGACCTCGCCGCTGAGAGTGAGCAGTGCCCCCATTCCCAGGCCAGTGCTGGGAGGAAGGTTTGCTGGCTGTGCTGGGGGAAAGGTTTGGACTTCAGGCTGCTCTGCTGCACCAGCAGAAACCACAACTAGGCAGCAATCTGGGGCCTCGGGGACAAAGCTGGACCTCACCCCGTTTTGGCTAGGCTATATAAAAGGAAATGTAGTTTCTTTATCCTCAGGTAAAGACACTTTTCCTGCCCAGGTCTTTTCAGCCTGAGGGAGGAGATGGCTTTCCCCCTCATTCTCGTTTTGCGTTCCCAGGGGTGCAGGTGGGCAGGGGAGGTGAATGTGCTGCCAGCAAAGGACAGGCAGAGGGTCAGCCTCAGGGGAAGGAGAGAGCAGGGAGCTTGGCTTAAGCCTCAGGTGACAGGGAGGTGGCCTGCCTGGGGTTAGTTGCCAATGGATATGATCTCAGACACCTCTATCCCCAGACCCGGCTGTGTACCAAGGCATGGGGCGCCTGACCTTCAGTGGCCTCCTCAACGCGCTGGATGGTGTGGCCTCCACTGAAGCCAGGATTGTCTTCATGACCACCAACTACGTGGACAGGTCAGAGCCACCCTCTGGGAGGGAACAAGGGAGGGCAGCATGGGAGAACCTTGCTGTCTTTTGATGACCTGTATGGGTGGTTATTTGCATCCCCCAGTGTGAGGACTGGGTGGGGTTCATGTTTCTCCCTCATGATGCAAATCCCTTGATCTCTAATCAGGGTCCCCTTCTATCACCTGATGACCCCTCCACACCCAGGAAGGGAAATTGGGGAAAAAAATAAGGAAACCCAAGGGTTGAAATATAAACAGATTTAATGGAATAGGACTAGATAATTGACATTAATAACACTAAAGAGCCAATACTGGTCTCAATACCAATCTAAAATATACAAGGATTGTACTGGGCCAGTTCTATCAGCAGGGAGCTGTGCCCTCCCAGCAGTGACAGCAAATGCTGGAAAATGGGAGCTTCATGGTTTCAGGAGGAAGGGCCAGCACTGGGGCAAGAAGCTCCCTGGATTGTAGCAGTTAAGGGAGAGAGAGAACTTCTCGGTGAACATCCTAATTTTTACTGAATGTGATGTTCATGGTAGGAAATAATCCTGTTGGCCAGTTTGGGTCACGTGCCTGGGTCTTGCTTCTCCTCATCCCTGCAGCCGGCTAAACTTGAAAACCCCGAGACCTTGAAACCCATAGCTGGCTATAAAGTAAATTTTTTTCACCAATTCAGACCCGAGTCTTCTAAAAGTGCAGTTTCCCCAAGCATTAGAAGAGAAGTAGCGCGCGAGTGGCCTCCTGCGGGACCGACCGCTTTGACCCAAGTGTCTCTCAACAGGCTGGACCCGGCGCTGGTGCGGCCTGGCCGTGTGGATCTCAAGCAGTACGTGGGCCACTGCTCCCGCTGGCAGCTCGCCTGCATGTTCCAGCGCTTCTACCCCGAGCAGCCCCTGGCTGCGGCCCAGCAGTTTGCGGAGCAGGCGCTGGCGGTCTCCAAACAGATCAGCGCTGCCCAGGTGCAGGGCCACTTCATGCTCTACAAGACGGACCCTGAAGGAGCCATTTCAAACGTAGGCTCCATCCTGCTCTGACCAGGGGTCAGCTTTCCCCTGCCATGCTGCAAGAACTGGGACGAGGACCATCCTGGGGATGCTGTGGAGATGCCCAGCCACACAGGCCAGGTCTCTGTTTACCTCTCCTCACCACGGTCTTGGCTTTTTATTAAAACAGGCAGAGAGCCGGAGCTGCCAGCCCTGCAGTAGGAAGAGGGTATCGGCTCTCGCTGGTCCCCAGGCTTGGGTGCTACTGCAGTGGCCCTGCTGGCCAGCATGTGCCTCCTGCTGGGATTGCCACAAGCTGCCAGGGCTCCTGGATATGAATCCCCTTCCTTGTGGGGCAGTCTGGGGGTGCCCCAGACCAGCATTTCCCTGGGGTGGGGCATTGGGGTGCTGCACTACTAAAGAGATGCTGGTCTTTGAAGGGAGAATGGTCTTCTGGTGTGTTTGAATGTCCTCTATGAAGTGCACAACATGACCCTTGGCTCTCCAGGCCCTTTGCCTGTTAGTTGTCCCACCACCCTGCTGCTGGTCTGGAGCCTTCCTCACCAGGGCCTGGCACAGCCAGTATTGCAAATCCAGTGTTTCAGCAAAAAGCAGCTCCCAAGAGACACCTTGGTCTGCAGGCTGGTGCCACAGTTCCTGCCCTCCTGGGCCGTGATGCCAAGTCGCAGATCTGCTTGGATATTGTCCCTGGGTGGGCACAACCATCCCTCCTGCCAGAGGAGGAGATGTGGGGCCCTGGAGTTACTGCAGGCCTGTGGGGCAGATTGAGAGGCTTTGGCTGGTTACAGAATGTCTCCTCAAGAACTTGATGTTGACCCCAGGGTGAATTTCTGCAGCCAAGCCAGCCCGGTGTGAGCTGCAGAAGTCCCTGTTGGAGGTGACTGCTCTTCTTGGTGCAGATGAGGCCCTGTGTGGCCAAAGGAGGGATTTGACCCTCTGCTGGCAGTCTTGCAGGCTTCCTTCCTGCCAGGAACAAAAGTCCTGGATGGGCAGGTAGAGCCATTGATGCCTAAAATGCCATTGAGAAAAGAGGGAAGGTTCTGTAGCCCCAGTGCTGGACCTCTCCAGTGCCACAGATCCAGGGGTCAGGGTGTCTGTGCTGACCCACAGAACAAACCAGCCAGAGCCTCTTCTCTGTTTCAGTCCCCAAATCAGCTTCCCCAGAGCCAGCCCCTTGTTCACATCCTCACTTTGGGGACTGTGTCACCTTGGCAAGGCTGGGGGAGCTGGCTCTAGGCCAAACCCAAATCATTAGGTGGTTGCTCAGCCCTCACCTTGGCACTGCATGTGGGGCCAAGGGCAAAGCTGAGAGTGTGCAGGGATACGAAGGGCCCCAGCCCGTGGCACCTGGTTGAATTTCAGCACAAACAGGGGGTGCTTTGCTGGGACTGTGATGGGAGTGGACTTGCTGGGGGGACAACACTGGACAGCGAGTGACTGGCAAACGCCTTGCAGCTGTTTTGGGGAAGCAGTGAGGGAGAGGCAGAGGGGACACGGACCCCTACCCTGATGCCACCACACAAGACCACAGGCAACATCTGTCACTGATGCTTTTAATAGTGTTAATGCTACAGACACTGCTTGTGTGTGCCCTTCTGCCCAGCCCAAGTGCTTTTGTCAGTTAAGCCTCACAACAGCCCTGTGAGGTAGGTGGGTGACACGGGAGGACACCAAGCAAGGAGTGCTAGGGCAGGGTGCAGGATCCATCCCTCCCCTCTGACAGGGAGGTTTATTTTGTTTAGCCCAGACTAATTTTCTTGCGCTGCTGCAAAACGTCCCCTGCTCCAGGGTGACAGCAGTGAATCACAAAGGCGAGGGCTTTTCCTAAATCACTACTCCCAGGAAAATACCTTCCCCTCAAACAGGTCTGGCATTTGACTGAAGGTACCCAAGTCTGTAGTCACTCAGATTTCCATGGCTGAATTCCCCCCACTCCAAACTCCGGACACAGCAGTCTTCCTGCTGAGAGTAAGCCTGGGTCACTGGAGGAAACCTGGGACCTGGAGCTTCAGAGAAGGGCAAAGATCTTTGCATTTCTTTCAGGATGTGGTCAAACACCTTGGAGCATGGCAATTTCACAAGTGAAGGCAGGAGGCAGCAGAACAGGCACCAGTGTCAGATAAAGTTTACACCTTTTCACCCCAGTGTGGACAGGCTGTTCAGCCAGAAACCAGTCAGCTGGAAGGACAGAGTGAGCACTGAAGAAAAATTGGGGTTCTCTTCAGGGAATGACTGCTCAGCCCTCGTCCCCAGCAGGGCACAGTGTCTGGCCCTCAGATCCCCGAGGGACAGGCAGTGTACACTCAGATCAAGGAGGGGGGCAGGAAAAAAAAAAGCAGCTTTTAAGAGCGTTAGGGCTGACAATAGGCCAGTGCTGGAGATCTAAGCGCAGACAGGACAGGGCCAGCCGTGGGGAGAGCAGGGCAGCAGTGGAGGAGGACCCAGTCAAGAGACAGCTTTTGTGCACCCATCATCTACCACAGGGTCAGTCAGGCAGATGCCAGGGAAATGCCCTCCCAGCCAGCACAAAGCCCTTGTGCTTCCTAGGGACCTGGCCTGAAGCTCTGGCAAGTCCATTGCAGCACGGTCATTTTGGCACTTAGCAGCAGGAGGAAGACAGTAACAACCCAAGAGGTGGGGGCACAAGGCACAAAAAAGTGTGAAGGATTGGGTGCTGTCTGGGTGAGCCAGATAGCTTACACCGAGCTAGGCAAAGCAAGGACCAGGGAGTGCTCCTGCCACCCAGGAGTGCCAGGGGAAGGTCTCTTCCCTGGCCCCAGGCATAGGGAATGGAGACAGGAGTGAGCAATACCAGGGATCAACACCTTTGCTCCAAACAACAAAGAACAGGAGCGAGAGGACAGAAAACAAAGAGAGCAGGCTCTACAGAGAAGACCCAATGAATTAATTTAATAGTGGTGTCCCACTTCAGAGGCTTGGAATTGCCCATCGTGGCTCTGGAGTGGGACAGTTTTAATCTGTGAAGCAGCAGCAGAAGGAACTGGACCAAGTTAGCTTAAACAGCAAATCCTCATTTCTCTGAGGCAAGCTTGAAGATGAAAGGAGGGTAAGAGTATCCAAAGCATTAGGGCACTGGGAGCTCCAAAAGACAGCCTGGCCTTAAAGTGGGATCCAGACAGATGCAGGTTGAAAAGCAGAGTGCTCCTCCCAGGTCTCCCCCATCAGCTTCTGCCTACACAAAAGCAGCTGAAGGACAGGGAAGGAGCTCCAAATAAACTCAGGCTTCCTGAAAGCCTCAGCCACCAAACAGCCCTGACCTGCCCACGTGTTGACTTAAGCATCAGTTCTCTCTCCTCGCTCGACTGGGAAGCATACTGTCATACAAGGGACTTTCCTGGCTGAGCCCATCAGCTGAACAGCAGTCAGGGCTGCAGGAGAAGAGATGTCTCCAAGGGACAGCGACAGCAGTTGAGAAAGTGCTCTGAGAAGCACAGGACACAGCAAGCTGAGCTCCTGGCTGCTGTCCTAGCACAGCCTCATCACTTGGCACCTCCCCAGGGGACGTCCTGCCACAACTCTGGCTCTGCTGTGGCACCACACTGGGCTCAGCCCATTTGCTCTGTAGGTGTGCATGTTTCTTGGCAGCTCACATACAGGGATGATGGCTGCACGTCCCCCATTCAAGGCTTCCTCTGCCCTCTAGGTGCTCTAAGACCAAGGCTGACATGATCTCTCTGTCACCAGGCAGGGAGTCACTCACACCAGGATGCCTCACTCTGCATACTCTGGAGACACTGCCTGTCCCAAGCTGTGCCACATGCCAACTGCCTCCTCCCTCCCGAGTGTCTGCTTGCTACTGCTCCACCAGAGTCTTCACTGTTCTCCCCAGAAACAGCCCTCCCCTCCCCCAGCCCAGCCCCTCACCACTCCTGCTAGGAGCCACTCTCCTTCTCAAGGAAATGGGCTTCTCGGCGTCCACTGGACCTGAACCCCCCTCGCCCTCTTGGTGCTCTGGGGTAGGAACCACGCTCCTGGACCCTGGACCTCTCCCACCTTCCGCAATCCCAGGGCCTATGGTGGCCCTGCCAGCTGGGAGCTGCTCTGTGGTCGCTGCGGTTGAAGGACAGGTTCTCCTTCTCCCGGCTCCGTGCCTCAGCCCCCTCCTCTGGGGTCCACCTCTCCACTTCATGGTGCTCCTCTTTCGAGTCCACTGCCTCTGTTACCGGTGAGGGGTCTTCAGGGCACAACTCCTTTCTTTCTGCTAAGGCAGCAGCCCTGCTTCTGTTGTGAGGCTTTGGAAACTCCTGGCTGTGCCTCCCACCGGGTCTCCGCTCTGGTCTCCGGCTGAAGCCCCTGGGCCCCCTGGAGCCGTGGAGCAGATGATAGCCTTCTTCTGTCGGTTCCTGCAAGCTGCTGCATGACTGCCTGCCCTGGCCTCTGGGGCCAGGCCTCTCCCCTCTGTGCCTCTCCCTCTTGCTCTGTTGCTCTCTGGGCAGAGCTGGCCTCTCAGGCCGCCCAGGTTCTGCCCTGGCCTCCGGCCCCTTGGCTGGCTCTGAAGCTGAGGCGTGGCTGGGTGGCTGGGAAGCATCCCCAGGGCTTGCACTCACTGGTGGCTCAGAGGCAGCAGCTGCTTGGCTTGGACTGACAGCAACTGGAGGCTGAAAGAAAGAAGCCGCTTGTTAAGAAAGGGACAGGGCAGCCCCACAGCAGACGACAGCACTCGGTCCTGCAGTCCAGGCCCCGCCTTGCTGGGTCTCTGCCCACAGTGCCATACCGCCTGGAGGCTGATGAAGTAGCGGTTCCTCTCTGCTTCAGGGTCAATGATGCCCCCTTTCTCTTGCTGCCTCTTGAAAATTAAGCGCAGTTCTTCTTGGTGCTGCAGCGTCTTGGCATCTGGCTTGTATGGCTCCTGAGCAGCAGAAAGCAAGGTGGGGTAAGGGCTCTCTCAGCACCTAGCACGGGTAGGCAGCTGGCAGTGCCAAGAGATACTCCCCAAACTCTCCTTTGATCACACAAGGAACATGGGATACAGAGCCCATTTCATGGGCTAGGAGAAGAAAACTCAGGACTAAGCCTGCTCTTTGCAGACACATCAAACAATCAGGAGACACCCTCCTAGATTTTATGAGCTGCCCACTGGATGGGCTTCCTAGGAGGACCTGAGAGGGTGCAGTGTGTGGCAGCCCCCATCTCTTACCAGCGGGTGCTGTGGGGGCGGCGCTTCCTTCAGAGCGCAGAGATCGTAGACCAGTGTCTCCCGGCAGACAGGGCACTGCACACCGACCTCCTGTGGGGAGGAGAGAGGTCATCCCAAACCCTGCCCACGGCCCAGCTCACGCGCTGCTGGGTAATGCCCAGCCTGGAGGTGGAACAGGGTGGCTGCCTTCAGTCTTTGGCCAGGGCAGGGAAGCCCAGCAGGTTTCCAGAAGCATGAAAGCAGCCTGGTCTCTCAAAGACTTCAACAGAAAGTGTCTCCACCACGAGGCACGCCGGCATGTGTGCTCCAGCAGCTGACCACTGTACAAACCATCTGTCAGCACATGGCTCCAGTTCTCTCCAGTTCTAGGATCTATTTTTCCCCCCTCTAAAGTGGAGCTTGTCATCTAGGCTGCATCTCTTTGAAAGGCTTCTGCAGGAAGGAGCCTTTGACTTGTTTCACACTCGGCTGTGCCGTTTGCTCTGTGGCTGACAACTGTTCCAACAGGGAACAGCTGGAAAGGGCCTCTGGAGATCACTTAAGTCTAATCACCACTGTGATTCTCAGCACAGGCATGACACTGACCATGCTCCCCTCACTCCATGTCCCAAAGGAGGTGACAGAGATGTCATAAGGGCCTGTGCAGGGGGCTGGGGAGTACCTGTTTAGGGGATGGCACCAGGTGCTGCTCTCTCTCCTCCTGTTGCATGAGGATCTCCTCCTCCATGTGCTGGGCATAGCGGGCCAGGCAGTGGGAGTGGAAGTAGTGGTAGCACTGAGTCTTTGTGAAGGCTTCTCTCTCCTGTAGAGGAGAAAGGACAGCTCCAAAGGGTTTCTGAGCACTGGGTTGTGAAGCCCCCCCCAGCTGAGGTGGGCTTTCACTACCATGTCAGCCCTGCAGTGGGGAATTAGCGCTATTGCTGGCAGAGACAAAGTCTTCTGGGCTTCATCTCTAGCTCCTCAGCTCCGACTGGGACATTGCTCCCTATTCCAAGAGTGAGAAATACCCCTAATGTCAAGCTGCAAAGTTTTTGTGACTGGTTTATCTGCGTATGTTCCTGTGTCAGCGCAATCTTCTCACCTGATGTGTTCTTCCCAGGCAGGCACCACCTCTTCTTGCAACCTGGATAAGGCAAGCTCCCCTGTCCCTGCAGACCTCAGCACCCCCATGAATGTGTCCCAGTCCCTCCAGACTGCTTACGTGCTGAAGTCCAGCTAAGGTTTGCCCAATACAGGGAAGCTAGGATACACCAGCAGCTATCTCCAGACCTCACCCTCTCCCTTGGATACACTTCAGAGTCACTGTCCCTGTCCCCTGTTTCTGTAGATGGGTATATTCAGGCTGACTTGAGAGAGTCTCACATACTGCCTTAGGAAGGTCCATGCTGAGTAGGACTGCCTACAGACCAGGGGGGCAGCGGATCGCTGAGGCACACCCTGGTCCCAGGCTGAAACACCAAGCTTTGAGCCTCAGGATCCCTGTTCTCTTGCCTCACTTCCCAGCCAGGTTGTAGGGCTGGGCGACGTGGCTCCTACCTGGAATCCATAGAGGCAGATCACGCACTGGCCATGAGGAATGTTGTTGTCAGTGAGAATCTCCTTCCCCTTCTGCAGAAACATTAAAGCAAACATTTTACTCGCTGGTCTGCCTACAGGCACAGAGCTAACCCATCCCTGGGGCAATCAGGAACCAGTGTCTGTGGCTGGTCACCCCCATTCTCACCTCAATTAGTTCATAGAGCACCTCTGTTCCCAGCCTAGCTTCAGCAACACTTCTGAGGGTCTGAGAAATCCTACAGCAAAGCAGCAGTAATACTTAACATTAGTTTACTCACAGCTTTTCACTCTCCCATATACCTGTCACCCCACCAGAATGACGGGAGGAAGAAATAGAGCCCTGGCCTTCTTCAGGCTTTGCCTGCAGTGGGGGACAGGCACGTGTGCATGCACATATTCCCATGCTCCCCATAAACCACTGGACTGGAAGCCTTTGTCTTCAGAGGACTTGCAAAAGCAGGTTTGCTTAAGCTCATCCTGCACTCTCCAGTTTTGGTAAATCTCAGGCTTCATTTATCTGATGGCAACAGATCTGGTGGGACCCACATTAACCCTTTGTTGCTAGCAGGTACCAGGGTCTCTCTGCACACACTTCACTGCACCAAGGACAGGAGGTACAAAGGCAACAATGGGCTACCTGAGGACTTGGTTCAGTCCCACTGCTGTCAAAACAAGACAAAGAGCTTCAAAGGCTCAGGAGATTTAGATTACAATTCCGGGGAACCACAGAGGAACAACCATAGGGTGTATCCCTGAGTGTCAAATGACACCAGTAGCTCCCATGATATTTAAACCAAGGTGATTTAGGGACCTGTATCCATCTCATAACTGGACACAGGGAGCCAGGTGAGTTTGAGAGAAGGCTTTTCCACCAGTTCTGCCTCCCAGATCTCCAGAGAAAAGTATCACCCTCTCCCCTGCCAGCACTCACTTTTGAATTTGCTCATCTGACAGCCCCCGCGGGTTCCTGATGGAGATTTCTGGAACTTCGTTTGGATACTAGGAAAAAACAAAAACAAAACCAAAAAAACCCAAACAACAAACCCAAACAAACACCCCAAACACGACAAGGAAGGCAGGGAGACCCGGGGCAGGGGTGAACGGGGGCGCGGGGGGCCGGCAGCCTACCTGGGGTGGCACGGAGAGCAGCAGGGTGAAGCGGACATATTGGGAGTCCTGGTCCTGGGCCGTGGCGGGGTGCAGGGTGATGCTGATCTCCCAGGGCTCCCACCTGCGGGGCAGGTCGAGGTGAGAGGGTGGCGGCGGGGCCGGGTCGAGCCGGGCGAGGCCCGGGAACGGGGGATGTGGGCCGCGGTACCGACCTGCCGCGGCCCCGCACCACCCGCAGCTCCTCCAGATAGATGGACTCCAGGACCTCCACCTCCGGCGGCAGCGCCCTGCGGAAAGCGGGCGGGGGTCAGGCCTGGGCTGGCGGTGGCAAACACCGTGACCAGGGAAAGCGGGGGGAGGCGGTGTGTGGGGTGGTGGCAGTAGTGAGGGAAGAGATGTTACCAGTCCGCCGCCTCCGCCTCCTCACCGACCGCCGCCATCTTCCCGCGCGCCCCGGAAGCGGAACCGTAGCGAGGGCGCACGCGCGCGGGGTGGGGGCTGTTGCTAGGCGACGCGGTGGCGGTTGGCGGCCCGGGAGCGGCTGGGCCGTGATAGGAGCGGAGCGGGCGAGGTTAGACCCACCCGGGCCTTGGGTCGCGTCCCGTCGTGGGGGAGCGGAGGTGGAGCCGACGGGCAGGGACAGGGTCCGGCGGGATAGACCCGGCGGGGACACCTGGCTCGGGAGCCCACGGGGGGAGGGGAAGCCTTGGCCTTTTGGGTTTGGGGTCGCAGCGGGTGGAGCCCTGCCGTTCCTGCACTGCCCCTGCCCCTCTCTGTCATGGCCTGCAGCGGGTGGGGTTGGGGGGTCGGTGCCCCACGACAGCGGGTGGCAGAGGGCAGGAGGAGGGGAGAGAGGACGAAGCACTCCTCCTCACCAGCCGCTTTGCCTCGGCAGCTCGGCGGCCCCCTCCCCGAATGCCCGCCATGGAGAAGTATCACGTCCTGGAAATGATTGGTGAAGGCTCCTTCGGGCGAGTGTACAAGGGGCGTCGGAAACACAGCGCCCAGGTGAGAAGAGAGGTGGCAGGGGAGAGGGCCTGGGCTCCGTTGTGTGGCGCTGGGGACTGATTTCTGCTGGCTGTCGGGTTCCTGCCAGGGCTTCCAGACTTGGCACTCACTCGTTTTTCTGCTGACATTCCTGACCAGCTCCTGAGGGCATGGAGTCATTCAGGTTCAAGGGACCTCAAGAGGTTTCTAGTCCTTCCCTTGCTCAAAGCAAAGTCAGCATTAAATTCAGATCCCACAGGATCAAAGACCCCACAGCCAGTGTTTGACTGTACTTGGGGTGAATAGGTTTTCCATCTATGTTGAAAGCTCCTCTGTTTCAGTTTTTAATCCCTATCTCATCCCACTGCGTTGCACATCTGTAAAGAGCCTGACTCCATCTTCTCTGAAACCTCCTTTTGGGAATGACAAGATTACTGTTCAGCTTCCCTAAGCGTTTTTTCTCCAGGCCAACCAAGCCTGTTCCCCCCAGCCTCAGCTTTTACACCACATGCTTCAGCCCCCTCACTATTGCAGTGGTCTCTGCTATACACACCTTGGCCTATTGCTGTCTTTCTGGGCCAAAAGCCAGACACAGTATTGCCAGTGTGGTCTAACAAGTGTTAAGGAAAGGGCAATAATAACTTTTTTCAAACTCCTACCTGTTGATACAGCCCAGAGTGCTGCCAGTGCTTCTCACCGCCGAGGCAGTGTGCTGGCTTGTGTTAGGCTTGCTGTCAGGCAGCATCTCTAGCTCCTGTCCTGTGTTTGGACTGTTTCTGGCAGTCTTAGCTTTGTCTGTGCCCACTGATTACATTTCTTTGCTTTGAATACCATTGTGCAAAGTACTGTGACCACCTGTATCGATGTGCAAGGGCCTGGGGGGAGCCCCAGCTCCAAGGGATCCAATGAATAAGTGTATCGTTCAGTGGGCTCAGCTGGAAAATGCTGAGTCCTGTTTGAGTTAAAGGTGGCCTCTGCCAGGGCAGGCAGGAGCCTGGTCTGATCCTAGCTTTACCTGCTTTGAAAGGTGGTGGCCTTGAAGTTCATCCCCAAGGTGGGGCGGTCTGAGAAGGAGCTGAAGAACCTGCAGCGAGAAATTGAGATCATGAGAGGCCTCCGTCATCCCAACATCGTCCAGATGCTCGACAGCTTTGAGACCGACAAGGAGGTAAAGGGCAAATGCTTTTGCTNAACCCAAACAACAAACCCAAACAAACACCCCAAACACGACAAGGAAGGCAGGGAGACCCGGGGCAGGGGTGAACGGGGGCGCGGGGGGCCGGCAGCCTACCTGGGGTGGCACGGAGAGCAGCAGGGTGAAGCGGACATATTGGGAGTCCTGGTCCTGGGCCGTGGCGGGGTGCAGGGTGATGCTGATCTCCCAGGGCTCCCACCTGCGGGGCAGGTCGAGGTGAGAGGGTGGCGGCGGGGCCGGGTCGAGCCGGGCGAGGCCCGGGAACGGGGGATGTGGGCCGCGGTACCGACCTGCCG
>VZTM01010858.1:69301-123006 GCA_013400555.1 Jacana jacana | reverse complement strand
GGACGAAGCACTCCTCCTCACCAGCCGCTTTGCCTCGGCAGCTCGGCGGCCCCCTCCCCGAATGCCCGCCATGGAGAAGTATCACGTCCTGGAAATGATTGGTGAAGGCTCCTTCGGGCGAGTGTACAAGGGGCGTCGGAAACACAGCGCCCAGGTGAGAAGAGAGGTGGCAGGGGAGAGGGCCTGGGCTCCGTTGTGTGGCGCTGGGGACTGATTTCTGCTGGCTGTCGGGTTCCTGCCAGGGCTTCCAGACTTGGCACTCACTCGTTTTTCTGCTGACATTCCTGACCAGCTCCTGAGGGCATGGAGTCATTCAGGTTCAAGGGACCTCAAGAGGTTTCTAGTCCTTCCCTTGCTCAAAGCAAAGTCAGCATTAAATTCAGATCCCACAGGATCAAAGACCCCACAGCCAGTGTTTGACTGTACTTGGGGTGAATGGGTTTTCCGTCTATGTTGAAAGCTCCTCTGTTTCAGTTTTTAATCCCTATCTCATCCCACTGCGTTGCACATCTGTAAAGAGCCTGACTCCATCTTCTCTGAAACCTCCTTTTGGGAATGACAAGATTACTGTTCAGCTTCCCTAAGCGTTTTTTCTCCAGGCCAACCAAGCCTGTTCCCCCCAGCCTCAGCTTTTACACCACATGCTTCAGCCCCCTCGCTATTGCAGTGGTCTCTGCTATACACACCTTGGCCTATTGCTGTCTTTCTGGGCCAAAAGCCAGGCACAATATTGCCAATGTGGTCTAACAAGTGTTAAGGAAAGGGCAATAATAACTTTTTTCAAACTCCTACCTGTTGATACAGCCCAGAGTGCTGCCAGTGCTTCTCACCGCCGAGGCAGTGTGCTGGCTTGTGTTAGGCTTGCTGTCAGGCAGCATCTCTAGCTCCTGTCCTGTGTTTGGACTGTTTCTGGCAGTCTTAGCTTTGTCTGTGCCCACTGATTACATTTCTTTGCTTTGAATACCATTGTGCAAAGTACTGTGACCACCTGTATCGATGTGCAAGGGCCTGGGGGGAGCCCCAGCTCCAAGGGATCCAATGAATAAGTGTATCGTTCAGTGGGCTCAGCTGGAAAATGCTGAGTCCTGTTTGAGTTAAAGGTGGCCTCTGCCAGGGCAGGCAGGAGCCTGGTCTGATCCTAGCTTTACCTGCTTTGAAAGGTGGTGGCCTTGAAGTTCATCCCCAAGGTGGGGCGGTCTGAGAAGGAGCTGAAGAACCTGCAGCGAGAAATTGAGATCATGAGAGGCCTCCGTCATCCCAACATCGTCCAGATGCTCGACAGCTTTGAGACCGACAAGGAGGTAAAGAGCAAATGCTTTTGCTTGACTGGGGTCAGGGACAAGGGCTGTCTTCTGTTGCCATAGGGACCATTTTCTCAGAAGATGCTGGTGACATTCTCCCAGGTCAATGTTTTTCAGAGCCCTCCAGTATGTGCTCTTTGGGCAGCCAGCACCTATCTGGGCTGAGTGGGGTGCGCTGGGTCATACACAGAGGTGAAAGAGCTCAGTGGAGTGTGTGTGTGATGAAGAGGAGTGTTTTGGGATCACAGGGTAAGAGGAACTCTTCAGTCACCTCNTCTTCTGTTGCCATAGGGACCATTTTCTCAGCCCCTGCTGGTGACATTCTCCCAGGACCTGGTCAATGTTTTTCAGAGCCCTCCAGTATGTGCTCTTTGGGCAGCCAGCACCTATCTGGGCTGAGTGGGGTGCGCTGGGTCATACACAGAGGTGAAAGAGCTCAGTGGAGTGTGTGTGTGATGAAGAGGAGTGTTTTGGGATCACAGGGTAAGAGGAACTCTTCAGTCACCTCATCAGTCTCATCAGAGACTGACTTTTCACTGATTTAAACTCTCATGGAGAGTACGGTAAAAAAGGGTTGAAGACTGTGCTATGGGGTATGAGGGCATGAAGATTCAAAACAAGTTCAAGGGAATGATTCTACCCACTGGGATTGTCCTGTCCTTCCCCCTTTCCTGGTTTCAGCTGTCTGTCCGAGATAAGGACAGCCACATGGCTCTGCTAAGTGCTAGGCCCTTGTTGCAGTGCAGCCACAGGGGCCCTCTCTCACTCCAGGTTTCAGCCTAAGCTGATGGGCTGTGCACGAGACCCCAGTATCTCCCTCAGATTTCCTACCCTGCTCTGTCCTGGTTCCCAGGGCATGGTGAGGATATGGCTGGGTGAGTGCCAGATCTCACCATGCTGCTTTTCCCTCCAGGTGGTGGTGGTGACTGACTATGCAGAGGGGGAGCTCTTCCAGATCCTGGAGGATGATGGGAGTTTGCCCGAGGACCAGGTGACTGACACAGCTGTGGCCAGTGTGCAGTGTTTGCTGCAGAATGGAGAGAACAGGATGTGTTTGCCAGCAGGCACTGGGTCTGTGCTCTGGGCCAGGTGACAACAGGAGGGTGAAGGTGCTGCTGGAGCTTTACCTGGTAGAGCTTCTGAAGGGGATGGAGAGAGGGCCAAGTTGCACTGGGGGGCAGTGGGATCCAGCAGTGACCTTGGTTTCCCGGTTCTTTCACCAAGGACCACGGCACTAGGCCTACTCTAAGGAACTGCTGGCCCATTGCTGGGACTGGTTCCTGCTGCAAACAGGGCAAGAGCAGGACTGAGGGTACTGGGAGGGGGCAGGCCATAAAGAATACCATGGTTCTGCTGGCTGGTGGTGCTGTGGGGCACAGGGTGAGACTCCTGTGTCTCTGGCAGGTCCAGGCCATAGCTGCCCAACTGGTCTCTGCTCTCTATTACCTGCATTCCCACCGCATCCTGCATCGTGACATGAAACCCCAGAACATCCTGCTGGGCAAAGATGGCATCGTCAAACTCTGTGACTTCGGGTGGGTGCTGGGGACCAGCGTGAGGCTTGGGGCAGCCAAGGGGGTGTTCCGAGTTCTCTAGAGGAGGAGGAAGGAATGTGGAAGAGGACCTGGATTCTGTGCATATTTAGGGGTTGGTAGGGATGGGGCATTCTGGACTCTGGAGGGGAGAGGTGTTGGTAAACTCATAGGGATCTCCTTGGGAACTGCAACAGATGTTTCAGCTTGAACTGACTGTCCATGCTTTGCTCTGAGCAGGTTTGCCCGTGCCATGAGCATCCACACCATGGTGCTGACCTCCATCAAGGGCACCCCACTGTACATGTCCCCTGAGCTGGTGGAGGAGCGGCCGTACGACCATACAGCAGACTTGTGGTCTGTGGGCTGCATCCTGTACGAGCTGTTTGTGGGCACTCCTCCCTTCTACACCAGCAGCATCTTCCAGCTCGTCAACCTCATTGTAAAGGACCCTGTCAAATGGCCCGAGGCCATAAGCCCGGTCTTCAAGGTAAGGGTGAATACCCTGTTTGTTGGGTGAGATCTGTTAATGTGATAGCAGCTTTGGCCTCACCTGCTGCCTGGGTAGGTCACTCTTAGGTTTTATGTCCCCTAATGGGGATTTCATAACAGAGAAGAGATGAGAGCTTGGCCTACTGGGTAGGGGACCCTTATCACTGCTGTCCCTCTCTATAAGCTGGGGCTGACAGCAGAAAAGTAGTTTACTTGGCTGGGAAGGGAGTGTCTTCTCATCTGCTCTAAGTCCTAGAGCTATTCCTCCCCAAGAGTAGGGAGCTCCTGGGTGTCCTCACTGGGGAAGACTGGTGGGTACACTGTGCTCACTGGTGGCTGCTGAGCATGTGTTGGTGACCCTGGCACTGTGCTGCCCTGTAGAGCTTTCTGCAGGGACTCCTAATGAAGGACCCCCGTCAGCGCTTGTCGTGGCCAGAGCTGCTCTCTCACCCCTTCGTTGCTGGACGGGTTACTGGTAAGTACCAGCACTTTTTCCAGTACTGGCCAGGGGCACTTCTTCCTACTACTGCCTAGAGCTTGGAAGGACCACCCTGCCCTGCTTTTTTTCTACCCTGTTCTTTGCCTCCTTCCTCTCAGCTTTCTCCAAGTGCTGACCCCTAACTCCTGCCCCTGGGCTTGCTCTGGCTCCCCTGGGATCCCAGAGCTGATCCCAAGGGAGAACTGCTGATGAAGTTCTCCCCTCGCCTCCCCAGTGATTGATGACACGGAAGAGCATGGGATCTCAAACCCCTTCACCACAAAGCTGCCTCCAGAGCTGCAGGCCCTGAAGGAGCAGCAGGCCCATTCTCTGACCCACAGGAGTGGCCAGTCCAGGATCCTGAGAAAGGCCCAGCTGAAGATGGCTGAGGAGGCACAGAAAAAGGTGGAGGAAAGTGTGGGATTCCTCTGGATGTGTCCCACAGTTGAGGCAAAGGACAGGCACTGAAATAGGACGTGGGGGGAAAGATAGAAGGGACGTTGATCAGACTGGGGTGTCAGCCACATACAAGGCAGGATGTGGAGTCTTCAGATGGTGGGGTCTAGAGGGCTCATCTGGTTGGCTGAGTAACACCGATCTGACCAAATTTCTCTGCCATCACCCAGGGGCAGCTCAAGGCAGGTGATGCATCTGTGAAGAACTTTGGCAAAGGATGCCCAGGGCATGGACCCAGAGCAGCCCTGAGGAAGGCAGCCACCATGGAGGGGGAGCCACCCTCTGCCTCCAAAGAGAAGAACCCCAGTGTTCTGCAGGGAAAGAACAGCATGGCAGAGTGGGAGTTGGAGGAACCTCCACCCAACCCACGGTGAGGGAGGTCTGGGGCTGGGAGAGGAGGTCCCTGGCTGCTCCTGGGCCTGCAGCTCGGGAAGCAGGGATAGTTCACTGACTGTACTGTTTCCTTGGCCAGGGAGCACAGCATCACTCGAGACTATGAGCAGGAGTTTCCTGGAGCAGGGGCCTCTCTGCAGCCTGTTGCTGGCAGGGCAGATCCCTGGCGCAGCATCGAGACCGTGCACCTGGAGAATGAGGTAAGACAGTGTCTTGTAGTGAGGACAGCAGGGTCCAGTTCCCACGGTCTATTAGAGCGACCCTGAGGCAGGTAGGGTCTGTGGCACCAGTCTTCTCCATGGCTAGGAGCTGGAGAGCGATGAGGAGTGGCAGCACCTGATTGAGGCCACGGAGCCGTCAACTATGCAGCTGAACACGCCGCTAAGCCTCCTGAGGGACCCAGCCTTCTGCCACCGTCTCCGGGCCCACCTGAGAGATTCTGCTCAGCAAGTGAGTGATGGCTGGCTTAGACAACTGTGAGGACATGGATGGCACCTTCTTCCCCAGGATTGGGTTGGGAGTACTGGGAGAGTCCTCAGTCCAGCCAGCAAGGGGATCCTCTGCTTCTCCAAGGAGCCAGAGCTGAATCATGCACTTAGCTTGCCATCTCCTCCCCTGTTGTCCCCTGCCTGTGGGGATGGAGGACTGCCATATGGCTGGTGATCATGAGGTCTTCTGGCTTCTCTGTTTCCAGGTGCTGGAAGGGATGCTGGAAGGAGCATCTCGGCTCCGTCTCATGCTTCGCATCACGGGCAACCTCCTGGCTACCCAGTGTGACTCTGAACTGCTGGACCACTTCTGCCGAGAGCTGAATGTGCCTCTGTCCCTGCTGTGTCTAGCCAAGCAGATCCTGGAGAGTGGTAGCACCAAGCAGGTGAGTGTAGAACCCCAGAGAAATTTGGGCTTCTTCCAGCCCTGCAGAGTGCTGGTGCTGAGGAGGCCCTGGTGTCCTGCTGGGGCTGTCTCGCTGGATTGGTACCTCTTCCAGGCCCCTTTGAGAAGAGGGAGGTTCTGGCAGTGAAGAATCCTGCCATGGTGGTGTTGGGATGGCCAGCAGACAATCCCCACTTGCTGTTTGTTTCTGGATCTTGCAGCAGCCTTGGTGTATTGCAGTGCTGACAGACCTCCTCATGGTGACCACAGTTTATTTCAGCAGTGAGTGCAGCCTGGAGGAGAGTGGGCAAAAGGACAGGTAGGAACAACCCTCTATGTTCTGGGGTCTCTTGTGGTCACTGTGGAGACCCAGCAGTAGGCAGGAGTGTGTTGTTCATTCTCTGTGGCTGGAGCTGTCTCTGTGGGGTAGCATGACAGACTGAGTACTTCGTGCCATGTGACTGTTCTCACAGAGAGGCACTTTCCATGAGTGGGACTAATTAAGGGGAAGGCACGGCTGATTGGAATCCAGTTGTGCTTCCTGCTGGCACTGGCTCACAGTGCTGGTGTGTACTATCTGCTCCATTACCCAGGCCATATGGACCTGGCCAGACCCTGTCCTCACAGCCAGGTCCTGTGTTTCTCTGCTCTCCTCTGCCCCTGCTGCCTCCCCCAGCCTGCAGGCCTTCCAGGAGATTGCTGGCTGCTTCCTAACCCTGCTGCCGGAGCTGCTGGCTGAGCCAGCTGACAGCGAGATGAGACTCTGCCAACAAAGCCTCATGGTAAAGGTGCCCCTGTCTCCCTTTTCCTACCCTGTAGCCTGGGGACAGAAGCTGTGGGGCTGGGTGTGCATGTCAAGGGGAATGCAGGCTGAGAACTCTGCTCCCAGCTATGGGGTCCGCTGCATTCTTGTCAGGACAGGCTGTCTCACCCACTAGGGGTTTTGAGGGGGTCACATGCAGAAACAAGATCTCTGAGGGAGCACCTTCCCTGGTGGTGCCTCTGTATTCCCCTCTCTCAGCCAGCATGTAGCCACATTTGGCTGCCACACAGTAACCCGCCTGGAGAATAGACTTAGAGGTTCCTGAAGCTCCAACACAAGTCCTTCTCCCACCTCTGCTGTCCACCTACAGCTTCGTCCTTCATTGCCCTTCTTTCTCCTCCCACCCTTGATCTGCAGTCATTGGACCCCTTTATATCTCCCCCAGTGCTTCAACCTGCTCTGTGAGAGCCTGGATATGATGTGCCCCTCCATCTCGGCACCCATCTATGCCAGCCTTCAAGAGGAGCATCAGCCTCTGCTGAACAGACTCCTCCAGGGATCCGTCTCAGAGCAGCCTGCTCCACAAGGTAGCCATGGTGGCAGCTCACGCTCTTCCCTCTCCCTCCTACCCTTGGGCTCCCTCAGAGCACTGGCTGCCATTGCAGTACTGTTGGCTGGAGGAGATGGCTGAAACTTATCTGCCTAAACCCCTGCTAACCAGGGCTCTCCGATTCTCTCCCTTAATCCCACATCTCACCCTCCTCACGTCACAAGTCTGACTTTTCCTTTCTTGGCCTCCAACCCCATCCTGCTGCCCCTCAGCATCCCTCACCCTTAGCATGTGGCTCCTGAGCTCTGTCCCTGTGCAGGTGCAGCGATGGAGGCCAAGTCAGCCTGTGACCAGAGCTCAAGTGTGGCAGACCTCTTCACAGCTGCATTGGCTGCTGCCTGCAGCATTCCCCTGGAGAGGAACGGCTGTCGGGAAGCCAAGCAGCAGGTCAGGCCAGCTGTCTTTGCAGGGCGAGGAGGTGTGGTCCCCACAGGGACAGCAACCCTTTGCAGGAGGGTCTCTTTTTTTCAGCAGTAGAGTGGAGGGCTGGGGTCCTCTGGCTTTGGTGGCTGCAGGGTGGTTTGCAGGCTGCTCCTTCTAGTCAACAACTGGGCTTCAGGAGTCTAAGGACTCCTAAGTTAATGAAGACACTTGCACTTAGGATCTAAACTGTGGGATGGGATAAGTAAAGAACTAGGCAGTGCAGAGAAAGATGAAGAATTCTTATATGACAGTGATGTGAACTGTAGGAAATCTAAAATTGAATGGACAATAAGAGGGTAAACAAAACTACAGACTTGCATTTGAGCCTTTAACTCAATTCTGAGTCAACAGGGAGGGAAGCAGAGGAGGAATCTCACCTCACTAATCTCAGCTCTGGGACTGTGCATCAAAGCCATACTGGTCATGGCAGATGGACATCCCTTTGTGAACACAACCCGTAGGAAGCAGATGCCATCTTTTGTTAATCTGTTGCTAGCATTGAATTCCTTAAACATGTGCAGTGCTTCAAGTGCCCAGGGTGTAAAACAGGCTGATTTCTGCAGGTTGCTCAGGAGATAGCTGCAAAGCTTACGGAGGAGGACAGCCAGCATCTTGGGAGGCTGCTAGGGAGGCTGGAGCGTCCAAGCTGCTCCTTCAATGTGCTCAAGGTAACGGCCCCTCCATTTATCTGGCTGCCCCCATGGGTGCCTGGGCCTTTGGTCTGGGGATAGGAGCATGGGGAAGGGGGAACTGGAGGCTCATCCCTCAATGACTCTCATCTCCCTGATCTCGGCTTTTGAATAAATGAGCCCATGATAGTCATGGGGTGCGACTGGGATGGGCCTGGTCACTTATCCCTGTCCCCAGGGGCTGGTATGCATCTCTCCCCTCTGCCTCACAGATCCTCTACGCTTGCTGCCATGCCAGCTCAAACTTGTGCCAGCACTTGGGAAGGAGCCAGCAAATATGGGGTTCCCTCATGCAGCTCTTGAAGGGCAAGGTAAGCCTGACCACAGCCTCAGCAGTGGGTTAAGAGGTGGGCAAGCAGGGCGTATTCCTCTGAGCGTTGCTTGGACCAAGCTGAGGGATGTGTGGAGAGAAGAGTTTTGGGGAGCTTAGTCTGGAGAGTGCAGCTCTCCAGGGCCCAGAAAAGTTCCTTCCTCTTCTGCCAGCCTTACTGTCCCTGCTGTGACTCCTGCTCCCTTGGCAGGTCCCCGTGGTGGAGGTGGCCCAGAAGGCAGCCTGTGAGGCCTCTCTGTACCTGCTGGCCCTTCTCACCCTTCAGCTCCAGGCCTCCCCTCCCAGGTAAGCACCCGCTTTCACTCATGGGTAAGAAAAGAACGTGCCCTGTCCTGAACAGCCCTCTGCCCTGCAGCCTGCCCAGGCTGGGCTTCTGCTGCCACTGATCCCTCCAGTAGATATATCTGCAGAGATTGGATAAGATGGGTGGGTGCTGGGGATGTGGTGAGGACCTAGTGCGGACAAGGAGGTGCTGTGAATGCAGGAGGTGGCTTACTCCTCCTGCAAGGTGGAGTAGGGGTACCCTAGGGGTATTGGGATACTGCTGCTCTGTGGGATGTGGAGCTGTGGGAACACAGTGCCTTTCTCTTGGCCCCTGTGTTTCAGGCTTGAGGAAGTGGCTACACTGGCCATGGATCTCATCACCCACTCTCCTGTTGTCTCCCTTGTGGTAAGTCTTCCCATCCTGCCAGAGCCATCACTGCAAGCCCTGCAGAGCCCCATGTCCCATTTGGGTCCTACTGTTGCTTGCTCAGGGTGGGATGGGCACAGGTGCAGCCATGCATTCCTCCATGCCCTGGGCTGAGGAATGAAAAGTCAGAATTGAGTGGTGCTGACCTCAAAGGTGCTGAGCCCTCCCTGCTCCCATAGGGTGCTGCAGCATTCCTCCTGACACAGCTCAGTCAACATGGGGTGACCTTGGAGCTCAGGGGAGAAGAGATCCTACCAGTGGTGACAAACACACTGACAGCATCTGCTGAGGTACGGGATGGGGACAGAGGAGCAGAGGAGCCATGCTGCCTCCCCACAGTGGAGACGTGCAAAGATGGGCTCAGAAGGGTGCAGTTGTGGTCTTGCTGCTCTCAGACCCAGCTCTTAGCTCCAGCTTATCCCCTACTCTCTCTTACAGCTGCAGCTCCCTCCACCAATGGATGCTGGTCTCTATGATGGGATGTTTTTCCTCCTGCTGAAGCTCCTTGCCCAGGTACCAGCCTGCCTGGTCCCTGCCAAGAGGTGTGGGGACAAAAAGCACAAATCTAGATCAGTCATGGAGGCTGAGACAAACCAGGGAGCTGGGGTGCTTTCACTGAGCTGTGCAACCCCATGAAAGTCACCTTATCTCCCTGGGCTTTTTGTGGAGCTCCAGAGGATTGGTGGGAGGTGGTTGGCAGGAATAATGGGCACACTGGAGAGAGGGCAGATATGCCTGTGGACTGGCACTGTCAGCAAGTGTGACAGAGATGCCAGCTCCCTGGCTTCTTCTCCTCTCCCTGGACTATGTCCATCCAGCCCTGACCTTACCAGGACCACAGGGCTGGCAGTGATGTGTACCAATGGGAGCCATGACGGACCAGGACGTCCCCCATCTTTAGGAGGACATGGCAATGGAGCAGGGCTTTGCTGCCTCAGAGCTGTGGAGCGTGGTGTGGCATTGTGTTGCTGTGGTGCTTCGTGTGGGCAGTGACAGGGCAGCGCTGGAGGGAGACACTCCAGGGGCAGACCACCCCGTGGCAGAGCCGGACTGGAACCTCCTCTCCCCTCAAGGTAGGAGCTGCAGGACAGCAGGGCACCTGCCCTGCATCCTGCCCTCAGACTTACCCATGCTTGTCCCCATCTGGTCCCTGAGGTCAGAGGGCTTGGGGGCCTTTTCTTGAGGGTTGCTGTTGTCCTCTGGGGAGAGAGGGCTGGGCTGACCCATGCTGCACCCAGTCGTCAGCAGCTCAGCTGCTGGAGGAGCAAGAAGGGGTGTCTGCTGGAGAGAAACATTCACCCTGGCAGGTGAATAGAGAATGGTCTGGTCTTGGGCAGGGAAGCACAGAAGCAACCCTGGAGCAGCCACTGGCAGAGGAGAGGAGACTTATCTGTCTTCCCTGGCTTTGCCCTTCTACTGCGTTGTTCCCGTTGCAGGCACCCTACTCTTCCTCAGCCTGGCCCTCTTCGTCTTCACTCGTGAGTCCCACCAGTGCCTGCGTCAGCTCACCCAGTCCCACGGTGTCCTCATGGTGACACTGAAGAGGCTGCTGTCCCCTGGCTTCCTGGCATGCCTGGCACAGACGTGAGTTGTGGGGGGAGCTGAAGCAGACAGAGCTCAGCCGCTGAACGGGGTTTGGACTCAAGCATGTGGAGGGTGGAAAAGTTTCTGGCCTGGCACTTGCAGGGTGCAGCTCACCTGCAGAACTTCTCCCTAGAGCTTGCCATGAGGAATGCTCTCTGCCTCTTGCCTTGATGTTTTTCTGATCGCCTTTGTATTAAGCTCTCTCTCTAACAAATTCAGGCAAGCAGGAGAGAACGGGGACCCTGAGCTTGTCCCAGCTGTGGTGATCCAGGCCTGCCAGCTCCTGTGCTTTCCTTTTGCCCTGGATGTGGATGGAGACATCTTAGCATTGGTCGTGGAGGCTGTGAGAGATGCCCAGATCCCTGCCCAGCTGCTGCAGGTACACTCTTGGCCCTGCATTTCTCTTCCACCCCATACTGTGGAGACAACTCCCCACATTGCAATCCCCAGTGCATGGCACCACCTCACACCGTGCTGGCGATTTGTGCCCACATAGGGATGTCACTAGCGTGCCATGCAGCCACCAGATCGGTTTGGCCAGCAGCTGAGCTCTGCACTGTCCTGCTGGCAGCCCTCAGCCGCTGCTTGATTTGGCCCACACCTGAGGACAGCGCACTCAGTGCCTCTCTCTCTCCTTTCTCTCTAGGTCTGCTCTCACCACCTGCCATTCTCATACACCGAGCTCCCTGTGAGCCTCTTGTGCCAACTCGTTGTGTCCGATGAACAGGTCATAGACCAAATGGTGAGGGCAGCCACCGCCTCAGAGCCTGTCACTGCCTTCTTGACGTCTGCCTTGTTTTCCAGCAGCCTCACGCTCACAAGTGACCTCCTGTCTCTCTTGACCCATGTGGCCCGGGTCTGCCCGGAGCACCTGCCCTTTCTCCAGAGGACCCTGAGGGTCTCAGATGTGGCTGACCAGCCACTGACCCGTCTGCTTGACCACCGGCAACACCTTATACGGGCCAAAACCTGCAACCTGCTAGGCAACCTGCTCCGACATAGCCACAGCTTTCCCCAGGTGCTGCAGAGCCAGCTGGGCTTGCTGGAGAGCTTGCTGGACTCCCTGCTGGACCAGGAGGAGAGCGTGCGGAAGGCAGCCAGCTTCGCGGTGGGCAATGCTGTCTGCCATGAGTCCTTCCCGGTGGGGAGCCTGGGCAGGGCCGTGCCCAGTCTGACGAAGCTGTTGAGGGACGCGCAGGCCAGGACACGCTGCAACGCGGCCTCAGCCCTGGGCAACCTGGGCCAGCGCTCGGCAGAGCTGGGGGACCTGCTGATCGAGAGCAAGGCCCCCCACGTCCTGCTGGAGGTGGCCTGCTGGGACCCTCGGGAGAGCGTACGGGAGGGAGCCCTGGTGGCACTGCGGGCCCTCAGCCAGCACCCCGGGATACAGCAGGTACCTCACGGGGACCCCCACTCCTTTCTGGGACCTGATGGGACAAGGGTGGGCAGGTGACTCCTGTCCCTCTGCTCTCTGCAGGTCCTGCTGTCCCTCAGAGCCACTGAGAAGCTGGCCTTGCTGGCCAGCAGTGACTCAGAGCCTGCTGCTGGTGGCAGTCCACGGCCGCCTTCTGCCCGGCACTGCGAGAAGCTCCTCCGCTTCCTGGCACCCCTGTGCGGCACTGGCGAGACCTGCCCTGGAAACGCCTCCGGACCTCCAGATCTTGGGACATCTGTGTCTCTGAAGCAGCACTGATGCTGGAGCTCAACCTGGCGCTGCCTTCAGCAGGACGGGACAAACGCTCTCTGCCTCTTCCTCGGGCCCCAGCCTCCCCGGGGGAACCCAGTTTTGCCCGCCCCGGGACAGGGATATCCCTGGGGGAAGCCTTTCCTTGTAAAGTGCCTATAGACCTCAAGAGACCACCTCTTTCTAAGTGGCCTCCCGTGCCGTGTCCGCCCACCGGGCGCCGAGGCTCTGCTCCTCCAGCCCGGGGCTCTGCTCCTCCAGCCCGGGGTTCCCTGACGGCGGGCAGCGGTGCTCGGGCTGCCTCCCCGCCAGGCCGCTAGAGGGCGCTGCCGGCCGTTGCGNCGGCGGGGGCCACGGGTGGGCGGTGAGTACGACAGGGGTGGGCTCGAGTGTGCCTCCTTTCCAAGGAGCGGGTTCCTTCCTTTCGTGGGGAGTGCGTGTCCCCTCTGAGTGCCATCCCCAGGGCCTACCCCGGGGCGTGGGGCCCTTGATCCCCTCCGTTGCCTCCCCGGCCCTCTCCGCAGCACTGCCTGCCCCCCGGCACCCACCTGGCCTCTCTCCCGGTCCCGAGGAGGCACCTTGCCCAACCCCAGGCCTCCCTGCTGAGGCTCGTCTTGGCCCTGCCCTGTGGTCCCTGTGGGGCACGCTGGGCTCTGTGGGGCTGGGAAACGGCACGGGGATGGTCTGTGGCATGTCGTGCTGGGGCTGGGGTCCTGGCCGGTGCTCCTGGGGCATCTCAATAGTGCCTTTGGCCTCAAAGACTGTCATCTGAAGAGATGAGAACCAGAGCGTGTTTCCTGGGTGAGAGTCAGCGAGGATGGAGCTGGGGTTGGCCAGACCCGAGCAGCATGCTGGGGCACTCTGTTAAACCTTCTACTGGGGTCTTGGCTTGGCTGCTCTGGTGTCATAAAAAGGAACCAATGGGTCTGAAAGGGGAATGTCAGAGCTGTGAGAAGAGTGGAGGTAAAACCGGAGCATTTCCTGAACGTCTCTAGGGTCTGGACTGGGCATGAGGCATGTAGGAGTGGGGAAGCCCTGGAGTGCTGTGCCAGCCTGCTGTCTCCCTGCCCGGCCAGGCTGCTGATACCTCGTGGGTGCAGGGGTCAGTGCCACAGCTCTACATCAACCCCCTCCCTTCGTGACTACTGTGATGCAGCTTCTCTTTTCATTGCTGTGTACTCCCAACTGAAAATGGATGTGGTGGTCTGGTGGCTCCTAACCCTAACCCTAGGGTTAGGAGCTTGGGGGAATTAACAGCAAGTTTGTTGGTCTGATTACAGTTTTATCTAATAATTTGTCCTTTGTTCTTAGTGGTTGTATCCAGCAGGTACCAGAACTTGTCCGTCCTTGCACTGTGCTCTTGCTGCAGTCCTTAAGTTTTGTGTTAGGTAAACTTTGTTAACAAATTAGTGCTTCTGCTCTTCAGTCATGCCTGGGGTCCTTCTCAGCATAGCAGGGCTTGCATTGCGAGGAGGGCACTGACAGGGCCAAATGCCACCGTCCCAGATAACGATGCCTGCCTAGAGATTTGTCACTGGTGCAGGTCGGGGGCTTTGGCTGCCGTGCTGGCCTGGCCGGTTGCCATTCCTTGGCATTTCCCAAGTTCATGCCCTGCAGCAAGTCTGAGACTATTTGTTGGCTTCATCCCAACTTGGATCTCTATTTCTGCTCCAATCCCTGAGAGACCACAATATGGAATCAGGTGGTTATAGTGCCTCCAGGTCAAGGCATGGAAGGGTCCTCATCACATACCGAATGATGGACCTGGAGCTTTTTCTTCCAGTTAGAATCATAGAATCGTTTAGGTTGGAAGAGACCCCTGGGATCATCAAGTCCAACCATCAGCCCTACTCTACAAGTTCTCCCCTACACCAGATCCCTCAACACCACATCTAATCTGCTCTTAAACACAGTCAGGGAGGGTGACTCCACCACCTCCCTGGGCAGCTGATTCCACTGACTGACCACTCTCTCCGTGAAAAACTTTTTCCTAATGTCCAGCCTAACCCTACCCTGCTGCAGCTTGCAGCCATTCCCTCTTGTCCTGTCGCTAATTGCCCGTGAGAAGAGACCAGCACCAACCTCTCTACAATGTCCNCTCCAGCCACACTGCCCCAAGCCTGTAGCCATGCATGGGGTTGTTGTGGCCCAAGTGCAGGACCAGGCACTTGGCCTCATTGAAGGCCATGCCATTAACATTGGCCCATCTATCTAGTCTATCCAAGTCCCTCTGTAGAGCTTCCCTGCCCTCAAGCAGATCAACACTCCCACCCAACTTAGTGTCATCTGCGAACTTACTAATAGTGTTTTCTATGTCCTTATCTATATCATCAATGAAGATATTAAAAAGGAAAGGCCCCAATACTGAGCCCTGAGGAACACCACTTGTGACCGGCCGCCAGCTGGATTGAACTCCATTGAGCACCAGTTCCAGATATGCTTCAGAAAAAAGTATCAAGAAAATGGGACAGATGAAGAATTTATGTGTTCTGAACTAATTGGCAGTTTTTTTCTCCTTGCTGTGTATTGATATTTTACGCTTGTTCCACTCACCCTGAGCCTTGCACCTGTATTTTATTTCTGTGCCAAAGGCTGAGGGTGTGGCCAGGCTGCCGAAAACCGGAGTGATCTGTGCTGGCAGCGTGTCGGTTCCCGTGCTCGTGGCCAAGCTCTCCCCTGGTCTTGCTGCGTAAACCTGGACCTTTTCTCCCATCGCAACGCTCGGTTGAGAATGCTCTCCCTTGGTTTGCTGCCTGCTTGGGTCTACAGGAAGGTGCTTTAGACCTCCTCACAGAAAGGCTGTAAAACACCCCATACTTTAACTAGTTGCTTTTAATCCAGACTTTTTTTCCCTACTCTTAATTTACGCTGCAATATAACTGCTCCCGTAGCCCAGATGATGAGAAAGTAGGAGTCGGAGCTGGCAGCGAGAGGAGGGGCTTCCCAGCTTTGCTGTCTGGGAAACACAGAGCTGTGTGGTCCACTCTCACTGCAGCAGGTACCCTTTGGTGGCCTAGGGACTCTGACAGGGTGGAAAAGTCAATATCCTTTGGTAGCAATGGGGACTCCGTGCTCTGGACCTTTCAGCCTTTGGTGTAGCCCCCACACTCTAGTCGCAGCCAGGTCAGCCCGCCCAGGGCGAGCACTGGGCCAGCCCTTTATTTCACATGTCCCTGGTGTTCTCTCTCCATGGCAAAGCTGCAGCACTGCATTTTTCTGCCTAACCGTGTTGGAGTCCACCATCTCATCCAACACTGCTCCGACACCCGGAGAGCTGCGAGAAGGTCACCTGTGAACTTGAATGGATGAGCCTTCTGTCCCCTGGTCATCCTGTGTGTGCATAGAGGGAGGCATTTGCTGCGGTGCAGAGTGAGGTGGTGGCTGAATTCCAGCTCTACCAGGGCTTGGTCCAGCACCCTGCTGCCCGTAAGGTCTGCCTCTCCCTCCCTGCCGCCTGGGAAACACGAGCCTGTGCCAGAGCTGCTCTGCTGCCCTTGCAGGGCAGCGCTCTGCTTAGTTCAGTGATCATTTTGGGCAGCCGTGCACTTCCCACGCCTCCTCTGTTCAGCGTGGAGGGGAGTTTAACGCAGACGTTGAGTTAATTGAAATGACTAATTGTGTGTGGCGCAAATGCCCAAATCCCGGAATGCAGGTGGGATTTGCTGACACATCCCGATGGTGGGTCATTTCTCACTGATACCTTTCTTTGACCTCAGTGGCTGAGCAAAAACTTGGTGTCTTGATGAGGAGAGAATTTGGTGATGATCCTGTGCCTCTGGTTTTGCACCCCAAACGTGGTTTTGGAGGATGATACTGGGGCTGACGGGGAGCAGCGATGCTTAACTGCGTGGCAAAGCAGCATGGCAGGCTGTTGGCATTTCCATGGTGGCCGAGCTGTCTCTGAGCTGCTGTGTCCCCATGGACTTCTCGTGGCCAGCCAGACCCTCTGCTTTTCAGCTTGGACTTTTGGGTGGCCTCATGTGCTGCTGTGTCTCAGGGTGTGACTGCATTTGAGGCCGCTTGTTTCCTGGAGCTCGAGGTGTAGGTGAGGGTTGTTTCCATGCTGTTGGAACACAACAGCCAGGTGTAAGAGTAGCTTTAAGGCACTCTCAGTCAGTCAGTTCATTTCAGCACAATGTGCTTGATCTTATGGAAATCTTTTACATTATTTTGAAGGGGTATAAACCATTCCTTTAAAATGTATACTAGTTTGAAAACAGGTTTGTTTTGCATTGGTGTTAACTCACTTGTTCAGGTTTTAATCAAAAGCCCTGGAGCTGCACGTGAGGGACTTGGTGTGAACTCGGGTCTCATCTAGAAAAAGATGTTATCCTTTCCACCTAATAGTAAAGAGCAGGAATTGCACCCTGCAGTGGCATAGAAAGCAAGAGCGAATCACGGTTGTACGACTCCCCCCCACACCCTCCCCCTTGTGACTTTGGGCTGTGCGAGGCTGACAGCACATTATCAGGTCAGCTTGCGGCTCATACATTTGCAAGCTCTTGTTATTTTAAGCGTGTCACCACACCACAGCTGCGTTTAAAATAATCTTCCCCAGCCAAACTCACAGGGTGGAGGGATGATGTGCACGCCCGGGCTCTTGCTCGCTCCTCCTTTCCTGCTAGAAACGGGTCTGCGAGGAGCTGCCATTAGAAGTGCCCGCCACGGGGAGGCTCGGGCTGGAAGAAGGGGCTGGGGCGCGTGGTGGCCCTTGCACGCCCTGGGATGTGACATCTGTAAAGGCTGTGGCCGCGCTCCAGCTGACGTCCCGAAGCTTGTGAGCAGGCTGTGCAATAATAAAAGGTGCTAGCGAAATAATGGTGAGCGAGTACAGCCGTACGGCCACTCCGACGGTGACAACTTGGGCCTCTAACACTGTGTGTCACTAAGTCCTAGCCAAAATCCATTAATTGCTAGTAATGATGTTTGGGTTTGACTTCCAGCCTGGCCAGTTTGCCCTGAGCTTTTCCCAGCTCGTGTTTCTACAATAAAATTTCCCAGTGTACTTTTATTGCTCCTGTGAGGAGCGGAATGGACTCCTGCTCCTTTGCCATAGGGTTGGGTTGGCAGAACTAGGGTTTTCATAAAACTGTGACCTTCCTCCACTCCAAAACTCTGACCAAGTCAAACATAAAGGGGAAACTTTACTGACTGGTAACCAGTGGGAATTTTCCTTGTGGCAGGTGACATGGTTTGTGCCCAGAGCCATAGGGACATGGCAGCTGCTGTCCTGTGTGCCCACAGCCTGAGGTGTGAAGGTGCCTCCATGTCTGCTGGTTCTCCTGGATGTTCAGCAGCTGTTTTGCTGAGCTGTCTTTGCAGTGAGAACAGGAGCCGGTTTGCAGACAGAAATCAGAGAAGTCTGTAAGACAGGAGGTGGGACAGGAGTGCGGACAGGGAGAAGGACAGGCAGCATAATCTGGTGCTGCCAGTCTGGATGTACCCTGACCTGCCCCGTGCAGGGCCATGTTCTTCCTTTCATCCTTCCTGCCTCTATTGCTGAGCTCCTGTGTCCCCACAGGGAAACAAGGGCAGTTACTGTCGGCTGACACAGCCCTTGCCTTGGAAGCTACAATGGCCCTGCTGCTTTCTTCTGCAGCCACTGCTTCCAGTGCGCCCCTGCCCCGTGCTGGCCAAGCTGCTTCTGCAGCTCCCCAGCAAAACCAGTACGGAGTGGGGCAAGCTCAGCATGTATTCCCTCTGCCGCTGCAGGGCTGGGGACCGTCGCTGCCCGAGCAGGCAGCAGGGACTGGGGCTGTGCCGTGGCCAGACCTCCAACCTGGCAACCACGACTGCCAGCGGTGCCCCCGTGCCTGTGCTGGTCTCATCTGTGCTGCTGTTGCAGCTTACTGCAGAGCAGGGTCACACAGGGCTTCTGCTGGAGTACTGGTGCCTGTGTCTAAGCTGGCTGCAGGATTCATGTCCGTTGTTACAGCTTCATTAGGCCAAATCACTTGTATTTTTATAGCAGGATGACCCACTGATCGCTGTAAAGCCGGGTGGAGATGAGGCACAGGTGGCTTTCACTGCAGGCTGGTTTGCAAGGTCGTTCACGGCCGGGTGAGAGCCCAGGCGGTAGCCAAGCTGGCAACACGCAGGGTGACACCTCAGTGACAGTACCCTCCGGGCAAGAACCTCAGGGACACTTTCATTCACCCCCTTATGTATTTTTATCTCACGTGTGCGCTCGCTGATGCGTTAGGGTCACTCTGCGGTTGGAGCGCGCTTGCGACCTCAGTGCGTCTGGGGGAATGGTGTGCAGATGCCGAGCCTCTCTCACCTCTTTGGCTGGGGGAAACCCGAGCCGGGCGGGTGGCGGCATCCGAGCCGCAACCTCTTTGCTCTGTGATAATCGCCGTGAATGTCACAACACGGCCGGGGTTGCTGCTGGGCACAGATCAGGTAGCGGTCGCATAGTGCGGTACAGCTCAGCTGTGTGCAGCGCGCAGGACTCCCTTCCCCGGGAGCTTGGAGCCCCTCTGGGCTGCTGCTCGCAGGGGGGTGAAGCCACCCAGTCCTCATCATCGGGAGTGCCAAGTGTGACGTTAGCGTTCAAGAGGTAATGAGCAGTGCGGTCATGGGCGTGGAGCAGACCTGAGCCCATCCATGCTTCCTTGCACAGCTCAGCAGGGCAGCAGCTCTCACAGAATTGCAGAGTATCAGGGATTGGAAGGGACCTTGAAAGATCATCTAGTCCAATCCCCCCTGCTGGAGCAGGAACACCTAGATCAGGTCACTCAGGAACGCGTCCAGGTGAGTTTTGAATGTCTCCATTCAAAGAGAAGGAGACTCCACAACCTCCCTGGGCAGCCCCTTCCAGTCACCCTCACTGTGAAGAAGTTTTTCCTCATCTTTAAGTGGAACCTCCTCTGTTCCAGCTTGCACTCATTGCCCTTTGTCCTCCCATTGGATGTTACTGAGAAGAGCCTGGCTCCATCCTCCTGACACTCACCCTTTCCATATTTATAAACATTTTAAGGTCGCCCCTCAGTCTCCTCTTCTCCTAGCTAAAGAGATCCAGCTCCCTCAGCCTTCCCTCATGTGGGAGATGCTCTACTCCCTTAATTATCTTTGTGGCTCAGTGCTGGACTCTCTCAAGCAGTTCCCTGTCCTTCTTGAACTGAGGGGCCCAGAACTGGACACAATATTCCGGATGAGGTCTTACCAGGGCAGAGTAGAGTGGGAGGAGAACCTTGAGGACATGTATAGTTCCTATGGAAACCTACATGAAACATTCCCACCTCATACAGCCTCTGGTTGGGACACTGCTGACCTGGTGTGCACTGGAGACTGGGCCTGATTCACAGGTTGAGAAGGTTTGGTAGGTATAGGTCAGTCTGACCCAGCACTGTGTTGGGCGAGAGCTGCTGTCGTGGTGCTAGAGAGCAACTCCGGGGTCTCCTAAGCTACACTTGAACTGCTGCACCCAGGGCTTGATTTCCCAGTGAGAAAGGAGTGTTGTACGAGTATTGCAAGAGCACAGTGATACTTGTGCTTACCCTGCCTTTTATACTTTTTTATGCCTTTTATACTTTTTTTTTTCAACATGGAAGCTTGTGAGAGCTGGAAGGTGGAAAAGGTGGAAAAGCAAGCCAGCCAGCTTGCTTGGGGTACAAATTCCCATCGTGGCTGTATCCAGGAGCCCTCCAGCTATGTGTTAAAGCAAGACAAATACCTGGCACATGGTTTGTTTTCGCTTTCCCCTCTCCCCAGGCAAGAGGATCTTATGGGCATGATGCAACAGTTCATTTTAGGAGGTTTCAGGATCATGTCTGCAGCTCTTTGGTCTGTTAGTTGCTCTTGCAAGAGGCTTTTCTGGAGGACTGCAATGGGGAGGAATGTGTGTGTGTGGTACTGCCAGTCTCTATGGGAAACCGAGGTGCTGTTAGAACAGCCCTGCATTTCCTCCTTGCTGCCTTATCAGTTCTGAGGTCTTTAGGATGCCCTCAGTCCTCACTGAACTTTTCTATGGGGTTACAAAAGTGAGAAACTTTTTCCTTCTAAAAGCAAGGCGTGAGGTTCTCACTTAGTTGTGTGACCTTGGGAACTGAAGCTTTAAGGAGTGGAGGAAGAAAAGGAAGATGACATTTTGGGGCTTGTGGTGGAGTCAGAGCTGATAGTGCAGCCCACAATGCAGTTTGAAGACACACACCAGTGGGAGTGGGCTTTGGCTGCTGTGCTGGGTCCGGGGCAGGTGGCCTCTCCTTGCAGTCAGGGCTGCTGTGCTGGGGCTGCTGACCGTGGCTCTATCTAGCAGTGAGACAGTGAGACACCCCTGCACGTTTCCAGGGTACAAGACAAGCTTTCCTGCAGATGGCACTTTTCCTAGGGCCATCTCTGCGTCATCCTTTGCATTCTCTGGTTTCACATGAGATGCCAGTTCTTCCTTTGACTTGGTCCCAGGAGACTCTTGGGGAGCTCAGCAGATGGAGAAGTGGTTTTTCATCCTGCAGGGAAAGCATCTTGCCCTGCTTCCCTCCTGGGGCACTGGGCTGGGTGCTTTGCTCTGCTGGGGTAATAACACCTTTCATGCTGTCGTCTTGTTTTAGGCCAGCAAAGATGCAGTAGATGACTGACTCACTTGTGCCTTGTGCTATGGCTCTACATGGCCTCTGCAGGACCTGAATGTGTTAATCTGGGCCCCAAACAGAAGAGCATCAGGCTCAAGTCAAGCACCCTTCCAGCAGGGAGAGCTCAGTCGCACCGGGCCTGGTACCGTGCTCAGCAGCAGGCAAAACCCATCTGGAATATAGAGAAGAAGTATGTGAATGCTTTCCAGGATTGTAACCTGCTGCCCTCAGGGATCCCTCTGCAGCAATCCTGCTTCTTGTGCCCACCGTCCCGATGCCACACACACCCTGGTGAACACACTCTCCCAAGCCTGCCTTTGGCCCAGCCCTGCCTTGACCTGGATGGGAGCTCTCTGCTCTACCAGCGCTCCTGTCTCAGACCCAAGCCCTATAGGTTTCCTTTCCAAAGCCCTCTGGACAACAGCTCTGCCAAGGGAAAGGTGATGTCTTCCTTGCTGATGGAGCCCTGCCTGCTGCCTGCGCTGGTGGAGGAGCACTCTGGGACTGGGGTCAAAGGCTCTGCCCTCAGCTCAAGTCGGCAGCCTTCCAGCTCCTATAGACCAGTGCTCAATAATAACTCCTTCCTACGGCCAAGCAGTGCTAAAGTGCCTTTGCTGCAGTCACCAGAGATCAAGAAGGTGAAAACCAGCCACATCCTCCCTGCTGTCTCATGTCCCTGCTCTGGGGACGATGGAGACAGCTTCACTGGCAGCCTGGTCAAGGGAGTAGTCAAAAGCAGTGACCCTGTGTTGGAGCAAACCACAGTACCTTCCCTAACTCTTGTCCCCAGTGGTGTGATCCTCAGGAAGGATCAGTGCTCATGGGAGGAAACTGAGAGTAGAGCACGTGGCTTAAAAGAGAAGGAGCCGGAGGTCAGCCTCACAGAGGCTGGGCAGCAGCTCGCTGGACAGACTGCCACCTGCAACAGCTTCGGTTGCGAAGTCGAAAGCTCTGGCCTTACCAGTGTGGGCAGCCTGTCCAACTGGAACAGTGGGTGGGGGCAGCACATCCTAGCACAGCTCAGCCCGAAAGAAACCCTGGCTCCGCTGAACTCGGAGCTGGGTAGCCATTGCCTTAAGGGTAACTCGAGCCTTATAGGCACCAATGGTGCCGTCGTCTGCACTAAGCGCATCAGTGTCCATCTCCTGGCCTCGCGCGCTGGCTCTCCCGGCCGCAGCGCTGACTGCCAGCTTGTGAGCACACCGAGCTCGCGTGCTGGGGACTGGCTGACAAGAGCAGAGCCTCCCTACCTTGCTGCTGTCTCTGAAGTGGCAACTCAGATGTCCACCATCCAACTGGAGAAAGACGAGAAATGGGCCCAGACTGTGCTCCCGGGAAAGCTTGAGTAAGTAGAGCCAGGAGGAGGAGGGAGGGCGTGGCAGGATGGCCCTGGGCTGGCTGTTGTGTCTTTGTGTGTTGGGAGAGGATCCACTGTGGGCACCGTGGGTGTGTCCATATGGGTAACCCATGGGCTGTGTCCCTGAGCAAAACCCATCTGCAGCATCCTGCTGCAGGGGGAGCCTTCCTGTCACCTGCAGCTTGATGCAGGTACTCAGGGTGGCTCTAAGCCCTTACACTCTCTCCTTCACCCACAGCGTGGAATTGTGTGGCATTTCTAGCTCATTCCCCACACAGTCATGGAGCCCTACCTGCTGTGACAGGCTCTGCATGTATGTTGGGTGAAGTCTGCTCTTGAGCCAGGTCCAGCAGGCCTTTCCTGGGCAGAGACATGGGTTCCTAAGGGAATGCAGAGCTGATGCAGGACAGGAGGGTGCAAGGACATGGAGCTCCTGCTCCTGCTCTCCTGCTGGGTGTGAGTGTCCTTGTGCCTCTTTCTTTCTGGGCGCTTGGGAAACGCTCCCTTTCAGGGTGCCCTGAGGCCTCTCTACCTTGATAGCTTGAGAAGAGTGCTTGTACAACAGCACTGGGCAGGGCAGTGCTGTCACTCCCCTGCCCATGTTGTCTCATGCTGCCCTCGTGGGCTTCTGGATATTTTGGCCCCTGGAAAGCGTATGCCACTCCTTCTGATGTGATGTCCTTTGTCCCAGTGTCATTGCTGAGCAGCCACTGCTGGAGCCAAGTCATCCCCAGGATGAAGTGGAGGAAGAACTTCCTGATGGCCTGGATGAGAGCTGCAGTCAGGAGGAGGATGAAGACAGTGAGTGGTGGTTCCCTGGGGAGAGCTGTGCTCTGTGCCTTGAGGTGGGGAGTGTGAGGGCCGTCTGGGAGCTGGGGGCACGCACAGCTGCCTTCCTGTCTTACATTCATGCTGACATTTCAGGATGACCCCTAGATTGTGCTGAACCCAAAAGCAACATAGCAGCAAAGAACAACTGCATAGCTTCTGAGGGAGCAGGCTAGGGTTCACCACTGTCCTGCTTCAAAACTTACCTATGTCCTCTCTGTGCAGGGCTATCATTTCCACCCCCTGTCCTGACTTTTATCCCACCAATTAGCAAGCAAAACTCAGAAACCAAGGACATGGGGCAGCTGGGAAGGGTCTATCTGCTGGAGCTTTTGTTTTCTCTCTTCCCTTAACATTGTGTGCTTTCACACCCCTCAGAGACAAAACATGAGTCTGTCCCCTCCTGCAGGTGACTCAGATGCTTCCTCTGTTGCTGGCGTGTCATCCAGTGGCTCTGTGGCTCTTGTATCCAGGTTAGTAGCTGCAAATACTGCATTGAACTTGGCATCTTTATCCAAACCTGTCTGCCTTTGCCTTCCCCGGTGACAGAGGAGAGCTGTAGCGTGGGGGGGAATGGCGTGAAGGCAGCAACAGGATCCCCAAACAAAATGAGCGTCTGTGCTGCCCTGCAGAGTGAAGCTACCTCTCTTGCTGCAGACAGCAGCCTGCAAAATACAGAGGGTGCAAAGCAGGGGTCTTAATTTCACTGCCACTGCCAGTTGCTGTGTTAGGTTTACTGGATTAAATCGTGTTCTTCCAGTGCTGCTGCCTTGCAGGTGAGGCGAGGCCGGGCAGAGGCGTCCTGAGCCAGAGATTGCAAATGCTCCTTGGGGGATTGCATTGCATTGCATCCTAGGAACAAGTCCTGGAGCCTGCGTTTTTCTTTAGCTTTTGGAAGGAGGCTTCTCTGGGAAGGACTGGTCAGGCTGTGGTCATCTGAGCCCTACTTTCATGACTCCTGGCAGACATCTGTGGGACCTATTCTTGCCCATCCAGCAACAGGAGCTGGTTCTTGCAGCTATGCTTCTCTTTGCACCAGGGCTGCCTCTGGCTTTGCTGTCTGCCCGACAACTTGCTGGTTTCCATCATGCCATTACTCACCTGGAAGATGAGGAAGGCTTCCTGTGAGCAAGTGCTGGACCTCAGGGTTCTGCAAGGTTCCAAGTGTGCACGTGTGGAACTGACACAAACTGTGTCACAAATTAGACCAGCAGCTGTTTCTGGCAGGACGTGGCTGGTTGGCCTCTGGGGTTAGATGGGAGTCAAATGCCTCCTGCGATGGGCAGGGCAGAGGGGGATATTGGCCTATTCTCTGTGCAGGCTGTACACTGGGCTGGCCTCGAAGCCTCTCCAGCTATCTCCTGCCTTCAGTCTGTTGCTGGCAAAAGGAAGTTTTCTATAGTTTAATGCCAATTAACAAACTTAAGTTACCAGTTCTGGTATTGAAAAAAAAAATGTACAAGGATTTAGGGAAAACACCTCTTCTTCCCCCATACTTGTCTCCAACTTCCTCACCTCAGGCTACACTGAGTCCCTTCAGCAAGGCAAGGGGTGGCCTGGGAGATGGGTCAATGTGTTGTGGTTTCTTTTCTTTTGCTGCTCTGTTCCTTCATGGATTGCTGTGGTGTGGCTTCTTCCACTGGCTGCAGTGGTGTATACTTGAATATAGGTTCGTTATAAGCTCTACCTTTAGTGTCATCACAACCGTAATAGATATTTTATAAATTCTACCCTTCCTCCCAGGTGTTAGGGTTTGCTGTGTTAAGAGGGTGTACATACAGTTGGTAAAACTCCAGCCCTCCTCCCCATAACACACCAAAACTAAGAGGGTTATAACAGCTGAATCATATATGCATTGCAACCTCCACCCCTTGTTCCTGTGGACCAGGCTATAGGGCTTGTCATGTAACAAACTCTGCCCCTTGTCCTGGCAAAACACAAAACCCTTGGAGGTTACAACCCTTGATATGTGTGTTTGCTGCAAGCTTACCCCCTCATCACTGCAGACTGGGTTACTGGCCTTAGCACCCATTGCTTGCACCAAATTGCAATGATGGAAATTCCTAATAGCAGGATCGAGGCTCCTCCCGGCTTCTCCCTTCCTCCCTGTGCTACAGTTTACCTTTAGCCAACTGCCTACTGCTTCATCTCTCCTAGGAACTGCACTGAGTGCCTGGCCCAGCCTGCTGAGGCTCAGGAGAAAGTACTCAAACCAGCCCTCGTCTGCAGTTTATTCCCTAATGTGCCTCCAACTATCTACTTCAGTACTCGGGATGAGGCAGGTGAGCTGGGCCTGTGTCTGTGCAAGGCGAGAGCAGCCAGCCTGTTATTAGCGAGCACTGGTGCCAGTGCAGAGCTGGGAGCTGGCTGGCAGCAGCTCCTCTTCACCCTCCCCACCGTGACACCCAGCACCGCTGTGAGGTCCGAAGGGCTGGAGTAAAATGATGGCTGCTCCCAGGGCCTGGAGCATGAGTCAGGCTGCCACCAAACATTCCAGCATCCTGGATCTCCCCCAGCCGCGGGGTCTTCTGAGCCATGCTTGTTCTGCAAAGGGGGCTACACACCCTCCTCTGAAGGCCTGGTGCCTGTGCAGCAGAACAAAAATTTTCCTGGGTGAAGCTTAGAAAATCAGGCTATTGTGTTTGATTTCCTTCTGTCCTTATCTTTTTGCCTTCTTAGTGGAAAAGCTGCCTTGGGAGCAGAGGAAGCTGCTGCGATGGAAAATGTGCACAGTCACACCGAACATAGTGAAGCAAACTGTTGGCAGGTCCCACTTTAGAGTCAGCAAAAGTAAGTTGTGGGAGGCTGGCAGCATCCAACACGTCATGTCCTCCCTCGTCTCCAGCCCGTGGGTGTGAGAAGGCAGACTGCCTGTGAAGAGCAGAGCAGGAGCAATACAGGCTCAGCTCTGCAGAATGCTGGGTTCCCGTTTCTGCTCATCTGACCCTCAATATTTGAGCTCTGTGGGTCCTGGCAGGGCCTGATCTCCCTCTTGGCTTGACCCTGACGTAGACCACAAGGGCTTAATTCTAGATTGTCAGGAGCTGAGGCAGCTTGAGAGGTAGCCAAGCTGTGCTCCAGCTTGTTTGAGCTGTGCCTCTAGATGGTGCTGCCACTCTAAGGAGGCTGGCACTCATCTGATGACATCCCCAGCGCTGCTGTCCCTTGTCCCCATGGACTGAGGAAGAAGCCATCCTCTCTGACCATAGCCAAAGATGTCTCAGGGTTAGGATCTTGTCACTGAAGAGGCGTGTAGGAGAGGTCTGGGGAAGTACTGAGCATTTGCCGCTGTGATCCATACCCTGGCGTGTGGTCTCCCAGCAGTACCCACAGGCTCCTGCATGTGTCAAGAGACCTCTGCACAGTCTACAGAAGGGACTATAAGGGGACAAACAGGGCACAGCAAGACATAGGAAGTTATGCAATCCTACGTGTTTGCAATGCTGTGCTGATTAGCCAGCTGCTTCATTCAACTGCTGATTGAAACCATTCCATTGACCCTGTGCCTGTCCAGATCCTTGTAACAATGATGCTTGCAAGGGTGTGACTCACCTGGTTAACTGATTCACACTCACAGCTGGTGGTTTGTTGCTTCACAGTGGCCAGTGTGAGTGCTTTATGCTATTGCTGTGCAGCATCCCCGGCACACTTCTGCTGGCCCCAGGAGATGGAGTCCTGGTGGGTTGAGAAGGCCTTGTGAGTGGTAGGGTATAGGGTACTTGGTCATGGACTTTTCTGTTTTTTCTGCAGAAAGCAATGACTGGCTGGGCTGCTGGGGCCACCACATGAAGTCCCCTGGCTTCAGAGCCATCAAGGAGCACCAGAAGGTAGGACATGTTTTGTGCTGACCTCCTTCACATGTGTGGAGAGTGTGTTGGGAGCAGTTTGGGTGCTCCTCTCTTCAGGGCCAGGGGCTTGCTGTGCAGGGTGTCCCTGTCAGAGAGTGGCAGCTGGCATTTAGGCCTGGAGAATAAATCTTACAAGGAACGATTGAGGGAGTTGGGACTGTTTAGTTTGTGGAAGAGGATGCTGAGGGGAGACCTCATCACTCTCTACAACTGCTTGAAAGGGCATTGGAGAGAGGTTGGTGCTGGTCTCTTCTCACGGGCAATTAGTGATAGAACAAGAGGGAATGGCTGCAAGCTGCAGCAGGGTAGGGTTAGGCTGGACATTAGGAAAAAGTTTTTCACAGAAAGAGTGGTCAGTCAGTGGAATCAGCTGCCCAGGGAGGTGGTGGAGTCACCATCCCTGACTGTGTTTAAGAGTAGATTGGATGTGGTGTTGAGGGATATGGTGTAGGGGAGAACTTGTAGAGTAGGGCAGATGGTTGGACTCGATGATCCCAAGGGTCTCTTCCAACCAAAGGATTCTATGGTTTCTGTGCTGGGAAATGAGCCCAAGAGTCAGGCACAGCTGGATGAGCATCCCCTCTGTGAGGGTGGCTCTTGTACAGACTGAGGCTGTAGCCAAGCCGTGTTCACTTGTGAGCTTGTCTAAATTCAGTCATTACAGCAGTCCTTCCTCTGGCAGAACTGAGTGGTAGGACCAGTGCCCTCCCTGCCAGCGCAGCCAGGGGGGATGTACCTAACTCACATCATAAAAGAGTCAGAATTGGCCAATGGCTTGGGGAACGTGCCAGAGGTTTGATATGGACCACACATGCACGTTTGCTCTGGAGAGCTGTGATGCTCCAAACTGCCCAGTGTCGAGGCAGCATCCAGGGTTGGAAGCTAGCAACCTCCAGCCCTGTTCCTGTCCTACTGCAGAGTCTTTCCATCCTGAGAGCCTGTGTTGCATGAGCAGGGCTCTGGTATAGTTTAGAAGAAAGCTGGAAGCCACTGGGGTGTAAGATAACTGTCAGAGGAAGCTCAAAGGGTGGGAGTTAGTGCCCTGCAGCTGCTCAGTCATCCAAAGGGACAAAGTGGCAGCTGCTGGCTTTGTAGCCAGTGTGGGTCACCTTACAGGTGTTTGTCCCTGCAGAGCTTCAGGAGCAGGTGGGTTCTGTCTTCATGCAATCCTGGGAAGGGAGCAAGGAGTGTTGCCCTGCAGCGTTCAGAAACGGTGCATCCCCTGGCCAAGAAGCAGCAAGGGGTGGGCAGGGAGCTGGGAGAACAGGGAGGTCTCACAGCATCTGGGTTCCTTTCCAGCTAAACCACTTCCCTGGTTCATTTCAAATTGGGAGGAAGGACCGTCTGTGGCGCAACCTGTTGAAGATGCAGGCTCGCTGTGGGAAGAAGGAGTTTAACTTCTTCCCGCAGTCCTTCATCCTGCCCCAAGACATCAAGTTACTCAGGAAAGCATGGGAGGAAGGAGCCAGCCGCCAGAAATGGATTGTGAAACCAGTAAGTGGAAAGCAGAGCTCAATCCTTTGTCCAATTGTAGTTGCAGGGAGAAGGTCTGACCCTTTCTCGTTTGTGTTTTGCAGCCAGCATCAGCAAGAGGCATTGGTATCCAGGTAATCCACAAATGGAGTCAGCTCCCCAAAAGGAGACCGCTGCTAGTACAAAGGTGAGTGAAGGAAAGCAAGGTTGACAAATGGCCAGGGACCTCCTAGTGGGTAGTCTCCATGGCCAGGTCTCAGCTGCTGCCACTATGTGGCAGAGCAGAAGCACGCAATTTGCATCCAGAAACTTCTCGACTGCCTGGGTGTAATGCTGCTGCTGGAAGTCTGGCTCTGTCAGCTGCAGCTGGGCTTACTGGAGTGCTGCTTTCTGCTTTCTCTGCGTAGATTTTTTGAGGTCTCAGGTACAAAGTGGCCCACAAGCTTTCTGGAGCTTCTGTCTGCCATGTGACCCAGCTTCAGCTCTGCTGTGATCCCACTCCCACTGCTTTGTACTCTGTGGTTTGGGATCTTTGGAGACAAATGAACTTTATCCAGTGCCCATAAGCACTGTGGGAAGAGAAGTCCCAGGAAAGAGGTGGCAATTGTTGAAGATTTGTTCTTACCCAAGTTAGAATGGAGCAGAAAGAGCCTCTGTGTGTGTGTGGATGTTAGGCAAAGGGTTTTCTTGAAGCACTTCGTAGGTAGTCCTGATATGATGTGGTCATTCTTGTGGGTGAGGAAAAGCTACTGTGGGTGGAAAGGGAACTGAGCAGAAGGGAATACTGCTAGTGTGCTGCAGGTTCCCTGCATGCATGGGAGGGCTTTTTTTTCCCTTCTCATTTCGACTGTGATGCACTTAACTTAGAAACACTGTGCAAAAGGGCTTCTGCATTGGTCTGTGGTTTTGCCAAGCCTTCTGAGGGGGCTAGAGATGCTCCTGCCCATGGAAATCATAACGCTCTTCTGGTGCTCTGCAGGTATCTGCACAAACCCTACCTCATTGGTGGGAAGAAGTTCGACCTGAGGATCTACGTTTACGTCACTTGCTACGATCCCCTCAGGGTCTACCTGTTCAAGGATGGATTGGTTCGCTTTGCTAGCTGCAAGTAGGTCATGTGGGAGAGCAGTTCTGGGGGGGCTGCCTCAAGAGCTGAGGCATGTCTGGCTATGGCACCCACCTCAGCTTGGGCAGGAGGGAGTCCTTCTGTATATGATGGTACTTAAAGCTGTAGCTTACTTGCATAAGAAGCAGCCTGGAAACACATGAGGTCACTGCAGGTGAGAGTGTTGAAAGGGAATGTGAGAGGGTGCTTCATTCATCCTCCTTTCCCAAGGCAAGATCAGCTCAGTGTAAAGCAGTTCTTGAAATATGCTGTCTGTGCTTCATACTGCAGAAGAGCTGGTGTACCAGAAACTGAGGTGTTTCTACCAGTTTTGACTGTGTTGCCATGGGCTGCTGCAGTTCCGTCAGTGCTTTTGCTTACTCATGCTGTGGACTTTTCTTAAGGACATGCTGCGAGGGTGGGATTGCATCCCACTGCTCCAAGGCAGCCTGCTTTATGCCTCATGCTTTGTCCCATCACTCTGGGCCTATGGGGACAGAAAGCTCCAGGCAGCCTGGGAAAGGGAGTCATCAGAGCTGGTGGGTGGCCAAGAGTGGTCTGAGATGAGAACAGAGTTTCTGCCTGCTCCGTGGACCTGAGGGCATCCAGTTCAAGCTCAGACTGCTTGTGCTTCTGTCACCTCTTCCAGGTACTCTTCTTCAATGAAGAGCCTCAGCAACAAGTTTGTGCACTTGACCAACTACAGCGTGAACAAGAAGAACACAGAGTACAAGTCCAACTCGGATGAGACTGCTTGTCAGGGACACAAATGGTAGGTGTGCTGCTTTCAGGGCACGGGGCAGCTCTTTCAGACTGTGAAATCAGGCTTTTTTCAGCATTCCTACCCAAAATTTGAAGATGCTTCTCGTGTTGTCTGCTTCCGCTTGGGGAAGCAGAAGGAGCAGAGTACTTTGGGCATGGGTTAGTGGCGATGGAATCTGGATGGTCTCCCTGGCTCGTGACTCATCCTGTCCACTGCTGCTTCGGCTGTGGTTGCCGTTCATCCTGCCCGTGTCTGTCCTGTTCCCGGCTTCCAACACAGCTCTCGTCTGTACTCATGCATCCCCATTGCCCTTTGCAAGGGTGATGGGATGTGCTTAAAGCAGAATCTGATTTTTTTCCTGTTGGAACTTGAATGGGTGATTGTGATGCTTAAATTGGGCAGGAGCTCCTGCCCATCTCACTCTTGACTTCCCTGCGGAGGCAGATAAAGGGTCGTTGCTGGTGCAAAACTGGTAATTTATGTGCTCCTCTGAGTGAATAGGAGCAGCAGTGCCATTTCTACGAATTTGAGAGGAGGGCTGCAGTTTTGCAGGACTTCCTGTTCCCTGCTGTCCCATGGTTGGACTGATCCAAGGCCCAGACACTTGTCTCTGATTCCACAGCGATGTTTGAACTCTTTTAAAAATAGTGCAGGATAGAGTTCTCAATTTGTGGGCCTGGACAAGGCTACTTCACTTCAAAGGGAGCTGCAGAAGGTGGTTTGCTGTGGTAGGATTGCTTTCTCAGACCTGGACCTGCTGTGCAGCTGTCTGTTCCTCCACTGGAATGTTGAGAAGGGTCTGCTGTTCCCCAGCAGTTGAAACCCCATGGAAATGGGATTGTGTGGGTTTTTGGTATGGCCGTGCAAGTCAAAGCTGGCTGCTCCCACGTTGAAGATGACAGTGGCTGTAATCCACTCCATCTCGCATGCAGGAAGCATGACCTTTGGATTCCTGGCCATTAGCCACACAGTCTCACTTGAGCATCCTTGGCTGAGTGTCAGGGTAGCTTGCAGCGCTCGGTGTGCTGTGGGAAACTCCTATAAAAGCAGAGACCTATGAAACTCCTATACTGTGTACAAGCTTCCCCCTACCATCTTGTTCTCCACGTTTTTAAGAAATGTTTCTCTGCCCCTAAGGCCTCAGTGAAACGGCTCTAGCTAAAAGATTTATGGGGGTCTTGCTGGATTCCTGCTGAGCTGCTTTGCAGTGCTGTGGGGGAAGGCCTGCAGGAAGGGGAGGTTTGCTGAGGACATGGAGGGGGAGGGAAGAGAAGAACTGGGCCTAATATACCTTGCTCGTGCTAATTTGGGACCTATTACTCCAGTGCTGGGACAAGGCCATGACAGATTTATGTTTCTAGTAGCTTGGGCCTACAAGATCAGGGGCCAGGCTGGGGAGGGCAGCAACTGGGAGCTGAGGGGTTGGAGGATGGCAGAAGGGTGGCCCTGCCAGGGAAGAGCTTTGTCAGGGCTCCTCGCTGCTGCTTTCACTCCCCTAGCAGGGCTGGGCAGCAAGGGGTTATGGAGCTACCTCCTTTCCTTTCTCTCTCCCAGGGCACTCAAAGCTCTCTGGAGTTACCTGACCCAGAAGGGAGTTGATAGTGAGGCCATCTGGGAGAAGATTAAGGACATCGTTATCAAAACCATCATTGCGTGAGTCCTGGCACCCCTTACTCTGTGCCTGGCTGTGGGGTGCACCCTGGCTCCTCTGGCTCTCCAGTTCCCTCTCAGCCCTCTCCAGTTCCCTCTCAGCCCAGTTCTTTTGCTCTTGATCTAAACACTACTGCTGCTGTTGGCTTCAATATTTCTCTCGGGTTCCTTCCCTTCATCCCATTACTTACACTCATGCTGCAGTAGCTGCAATGGGTAACCAGATCTTACATTTCCTGGGTCTGCCTGCAGTGCATGGGGGGAGACCAGGAGGGTTTGGTGTACCCAGGGCTCTGCCCAGCTTGCCACCTCACTTCTGCATGACCAGGGTGCCTGAGAAGAAAGGTCCCTTGGCGCAGAATGGATCTTGTGTTCAGAGGTGGATCCTGCCTGATGGAGGAGGCATGCTCAGACTGCAAAGCTGAATCCACAGGCAGCATAGCAGCAGCAGCAGCAGCAGCTCAGAGGCCCGCATTGGTCTCAGCCCACCCACTCCCCCGGCACGTGGCTGCATACGCTCTCAGAACAGGCAGCGTGTGCTGTGAACGGCCAGGGCTCTGCTGTCTGGCTGTTGGAAACAGGCATTTTTCCTTGGCTTGCAGATCTGAGCCCTATGTGAACAGCCTGGTGAAGATGTATGTGCGGCGGCCGTATTGCTGCCACGAGCTGTTTGGGTTTGACATCATGCTGGATGAAAACCTCAAGCCCTGGATCTTAGAGGTCAACATTTCCCCAAGGTAAAGCAGATTCTGAGCCACAGCAGAGTGGATAATGGCCTTTCTTTTACCACAGAGTGAATTTGGCTCGTGATGTCCCCTGCACGCTGTGCTGAAAGACTGTGGGCTTTGAAGCCTCCCTCTCCAGATTGCGGGAATCAAAGTCCTGCCTGTCTGTGAAAGCAACATCCCTCCACAGCTCAGCAGCCTTTGCTGGGCGTGCTCCAGCTAGAGCCAGGAGAAGAGTACGGTAGAAAAGGAAGGCCAAGGAGGAATGTGCTGTGTAGGGAAGGGGTGATGGCAGAGATTTCTCCTTTGTGTGGGCCGAAGTGATCAGTGGCTCTGCTGCCTTGTGCACTGTTCCCTGCTTGCTGAGGGCACCCGGCCGTGTGGCGTCGGCTGCGCAGGCAGGGCTGGGAGCTGCAGTGTGCCTGAGCACGGCCTCTCACATCCTGCCTGCCAGAGTGGATGGGCAGGAGCTGGACATAAAACTGTGGTCCCACAAGGGGGTCTGGGGAGGGATTTGCAGGTTTGGGAAGGGATGGAGAAACGAACCATTCCTGGTGGGGAGCTACCATTCAAAGAACCGGTGTGAGCATTTTCCTCTTAACGTCTGATGGCTGTCTGTGATGAGGCGAGGGACAGGCTGGGTTTTGTATCCTGGTCACTCTTAACCCGGGAAGTGATGCTGGGGCCATGAGGCACCTCTGTTCTAGCACTCAGACTTCTTTCTCCCTGCAGCCTCCACTCCAACTCCCCGCTTGACGTGAGCATCAAGGGCCAGATGATCCGGGATCTCCTCAACCTTGCCGGCTTTGTTCTGCCCAGCATGGACAGTGTGGCCTCAAGGCCACAGACAAGAAGTGGCTCTAACCCCAGGTCAGACTCCTTCTCTGTCAGAGCAGCAGGGCAAGACAGGCTTTTTCCTTGGGGAATTTCATCTGAGGACTAGCAGCCCAGCAAACTCTTTCTGTGCTGTTGAGAACCTGTGCTTGCTGGTTCTTCAGCTGTGGGTCTGAGAGACTTGCATTATTGCCTGGGTGTCTGGTTCCTGCAGTCTCTTCAAGGCAGAAGGATTTGTGCCCTCTCTGCAGGTCCATAGTTGGAAGTGTGGTCAGTATAATTTATGCTTGCTCTGCAGTTAGTCAAGCCGTGCTCTTTTCCTTCCTTCTGCCAAAGCTAACGTGATGCTGAGCTGCACTGCCTCTTCATTTGCTTGGACGGCTGGCTGGCTGTCTTGGGGCTGGATCTGCTTACCCTCTACCCCAGGAGTGACGTGCTGCTGCCTTGAGCAAGAGGAGCACCTGTTATTTTGCAAAGGCTGGAGCAAAGGCTGTTTCTTAGGCAGGACTGTAGAAGCTGTAGACGTGTGGGTAGGGGTGTGAACAGTCTCACCTTGCAGCTAACATGACTGTTTCTTGCATAAGACTAATTCCTGGGCATGTGTCCACCCAATCCCTGCTCCTTCTGTGTTTCACCACATCTTGGGCTTATACTGGTTTCAAACCTGATGATGGGGGGGCAATCAGTCCTGTTACCTGCAGCAGGGCAGCTATGTCACTGAAGGAGCAGCTTGCTGGGCTAAGCACCAGGATGATAAGCGGTGATGCGTGGACACACCGAAAGATGGGACTCTTGCCCTCCACCTGCCCTGCGCCTTCAGTGAGGGCGGGAGCTTGGAGCGCAGGCCCATTCCAGCTGGGCAGCTCTCGCCAGCTCCTCTGCAGGGATTCGATCTCACATTGGTTTGCGGCTCGCAGCGCTGGTTTGCAGCTTGTGGCGGAGGTGCTGAAGGGCAGGTGTCCTCAGAGGGACCTGCAGGGAATTAAGCAGATACTTAACATTGTTCAGATGTTGCATTACCAGAGTTCCTGCATCCAGGGTCAAGCTTACTTCCCCATATCTCCTGCTGTGGGAAGAATACGCAGGGTTTTTTTTCCATATGGGCATAATTCCAGTAGACCTGTGTGTTCCCCAAACACCATGCAGCACAGCCTTGAGGCTCTGCTCTCCCTGTTTGGATCTGCACACAAATAATTTTTGCAGCAGCAGAGCAAATTAGCTGTGTTGATGTAAGCGTTCAAAGGTGTTGTACAAGTATCTCCCAGGTTCTGGCATCCCCAAATGGTTCAGTTGCGTGCTTAGAATAGTTCAGGTTCTTGCTGGTCTGATCATACAAAAGGCCAAGATTTCCCATGGCATGTGGAGCTGGGGCTGAATTTGAGTCTTGAGAGTTCTTGGCTGTTGCAAGAGGAAGTTCTCTACTTCCTCGTAAAGTACCAGTACTGAGTGCTCCTACTCCTAGCCCTGTGGTTACAGTTAAGAAGCTGTGTTCCAAGTGGAATGTAAACATGAGATCCCACCAGACTTCAAGTGCTGTGAATCGGGTCATGGTGTGTCTCTGGCCCTCTTGCATCCTGTGTGGGTGTGAGATGGTGGTTCACCTTTTGGAGGAAGGAATGCTGAAATGCCTTAGTAAAGAGTTGAAAGGCCCACCCCATTCCCCTGCTCACATCCTTCCTGGGTCCTGTGCATGAGGCTGTGGGTGCATCACTGATCTCAAAACTAGTGAAATCCCTGGAGATAGTGTTCTGTCCTCCGTGGCATCTTCCTGAGGGTGTCACTGCTCGCACAGAAGTTGCTGGGAGCAGCTCTGCCATGACAGGAGTCTTTATCTTCTCTGCTTAAATGCTCTAATGCCTCTTCTTGTGTCCTCAGTCTGGGCAGTACTTTGAAGGAGAAGGCCAAGCCAGGATCTGAGCATTCCATAGCGGAGAAGATGAAGGCGGCATATTACTTGACACAGAAGATACCTGACCAGGTATGACACAATCTCCTCTCATACTTGCGCCATCCTGCCAAGCCACTGTCCCAACCAGTCCCACATACCTGTTCCTTGTCTCCCTCCAGGTTGTGCTCCTCTGTGGGGACAGCCAGATGATGGGGTGCGCTTGGGCTTCAGTGGGTTTACAGGACTGATGGTTAGAAACAAATTTGGTTTGCTTAAGGCACTCCTGCACCGGCTTATTGTCACGCTAAGATAGACACGTGCTTAGAGGCAGGTTACCCAGCAGTCCCCAAACAGGGTCTAAGCACTGCCCGTTCCTCCTTCTGTCTCTGTGCAGCTCTCATAGCCTTTGTGTGCTGTCCCTGTGCAGGTTAGCAGGGATGCTTGCTTTGTGTGCCACCTGGCAGTGTCTGTAAGAGAGGTTGGGTAGCAGAATTGGGGATCTTCTCGGCTCTGTGCAGCACAGATGTCACCACTGAGCCTAGATTTCATTTTCCATGTGGTTTCTGTCCCAGAGATCTCAGACATATGGAGACTTCTGCCTGAGAGACTTTGAGGAGTGGAGAGGTGGGAAGGGTGACCAGCAAAACGTAGTTCACTTCTCCTTGACCCTGGGTTGCTCTTGTCTGCAGGACTTTTATTCTTCTGTCTTGGACATCCTGACCCCAGATGATGTCCGCATCCTGGTGGAGACAGAGGATGAGTATTCCCGGCGTGGGCAGTTCGAGCGGGTGTTCCCCACCCACGTTTCCATGCGGTACCTGCGCTTCTTCGAGCAGCCTCGTTACTTCAACATCCTGGTGACCCAGTGGGAGCTCAAATACTACTTGAATAAACACAAAGGTAACTGCCACCCGAGAGCCTGGCACAGCCACCTGAGTCAGGCAGGCTGCCTGCTGGCGGTCGTGGGAGACTTCTGAGCTACAACTATTGAGGGGGAGCTGCCTGCCTGCGCATTAGCCACGGGAAATGTTACCTTCCCAGACTGATCTAAATACCACAAAGAGCTTATTCTGAGTTGAGCAAAGGTGCTGACTGCTCTGGTAACTGCAGCACCAGCGGGTGCCCTGGGGCTGAAGCAGACTGGGGTTCTGCCTTCAACCTGTATCTGTGGCCTCTTATTGCATTCCTCTGCCCTGTTTTGAGGGAGAACCAGCTGGAGTCACTGGGCTTTGCTCCTTGCAGGTGATCTGTGAAGCGAAAGAAAAATCGGGCCTATTCCCTGGTCTCCTGCTGCTTTCTAATTGATGAAAAACTGCCAGTTTGCACAGAGAGGAATTTTTCCTAAATGCTAGAAATCTAGCAAACATTTCCACCTTTCCAGGACACAACTCTGTATTTTAATAAAAAACATGCTTTAATGAGGCATAGCTGGGCTGGACTAATTCCTTCTCACGCGGGGCTGTCTCTGTCAGGGCAGCAGTAGAGGCTATTTAGGAGAAAGAATCAGTGAGATCCAGAGTGAAGGATTAGAGAGCATAAAAAGAAAGAGGCTGTGTCTCAGGGCTCTCCATCCAGCATCTGACCCAGCTGGAGAGGGTTCTGCAGGAGCTGGCCCTCCACTGAGGTCACCATATGTGTGCTCCTACCCTGGCTGTCATGCAGAGAAAGAAAAAAAAAGCTTTTGTCACTTTTCATGGGTGCTAAAGCAAATATCAAAGAGGTCTTTTACAGAGAGACAGTCACCGCATAGCCCTCTCCAGCTGCGCTGTCAGCATGTGTCATCCTTTGCCTCGCTAATACCGTTGCTGGATGCTCTCCTGTCAGCTGGAAGGAAGGTCCTGTCATCGTCCTCACTGAAGTGCTGCTCTGAACTTTGCTGCTCGGACCGGGGTCCTGGTTCAGCGCTCCCACTTTCCCAGGGCACCCAGCCGGCAGATTTGCTCTCTTTGCAAGGCTCAAAGCCTGGGCTGGTGCACAGGGTTGCCATGGTGCCCTGCTCCCCTCAGCCCCCAACACATGGGGCTTTTTTTTCCAAAGTCCTGGTACTTGTTTGAAAGGTCATGGAGCAGCAGAGTTTGCACAGCAAGGATTCCTCCTAAAGCCAGGGCTGGTATCGTATAGCAAATCCCAGTAACCTCAGCTGGATAGCATCAAGTTCCTGGCCATTGCTCTGCTGGTTCTTAAGTCTCAAGGCACCTTAGCTTGTGCTGTGGCTCTAAGGTTCTTAAAAAAAGAAAACAAGAAGGGAGGAGTCCTGGATTTCTCCATATTTCTGGGTTAGAGAGCAGGGAGCTTGGCTGTAGTGGAGGCTTTGCAGGAAGTGGAGCCTGACCATTACAGCTGGACACATGGCTCTGCTTCAAGGTGACCTCTCAGTGCTCCGGCGCAGCGCATCTTGGGTGCTGCTGGAGGAATGGTCCCTTCCAGTCACTCTGCTGGGAGCTTGGTCCATGCCAGCTGCATCCACTGTCAGGGCTGGAGACCAGGTCTCAGCCCGTGTCGAGCTCCAGATGGATCCGTGCAGCAGAAGGTGATGCGCTGGGATGCTGCAGCAGCCGATCGGTGCTGGTGCAAGGAGGAGGTTGCCTGAGCTGCCCTCCTCTGGGAAAGGGGCTAGTGACAGCAAAGCTGCTCTACATTTGCACTGTAGGAACTTTCACTGGTGCAGCCCAAATCAGGTGCTGCCGTTGACAGGCGCCAGGCTCAGGGGGACAAACCAGTCTGGTCTAATTTGGCAAATCATGTGTTGCCCCAGTTTTCCTGCTTAGCTGAGCCTGCTGCACAGCGTGTTTTGGCTTCCTGAGAGGAAGGCAGGCTCTGTAGCAGCCCACGTGCTGGTGCTCACTGGTGTTTGCTTGTACAAAGGGTGAATGCCCTTGGTTTACCCCATGTTTGCTGGGGCTCAGGCACATGTTCAAGTGGTTATTTCATAGCATGTGCTGCATGACCGGTTCACTCTGTGCAGCATATTTGCAAGCTGGGATGGCTTAACTCTCTGCAAACTTGGTCATTCATCCTCGCTTCTTGTCTTTTCTGTCACTGCCTAGGTCTGGAGCTGCTGAAGAACTGGTGTGTCAAAGGGTACCACACTGGGGCAGGGACAGACTTGGCCCAGGCGGTGCGTATGGCTGTGGGTAAGGTAGGGGTGAGATGGTTGTTTGCCAGGGCAGAATTGGGTTGTTTGTTCTGCTCCCTACGGCTCCTGCCCTACCTGTTTGCCTTCTTCTTCCCTCTCTGCCAAGGCCTGGAGGAGTCTGGAAAAACCCACGCTTCTCTATCTCCCACCAAAATGAAGTCCACCCAGTATATCAGATCTGCAAGCACTTTGCATCTGAATATCCTTGGGCGCGGTGGGCACGGCCCTGCATATTTCACACCTGCCTTCCCGGTGTCCCCTCTGCCAGGAAACCATCTCCCTCTGTCACTTCTGTGCCTTACAGCAGGCTGATCCAGTGAAAGAATCCCACTCTTTTGACCTCGAGATGCTCTGCTCCCATTTACAGCAGAGGGATTCATTAAGCAGAGAGCAAAGACTGCTCTGTTTGCTATTCTGGGAACAGTCTGGTGGCAGTGATGATGCACAGCAGCGTGAGGCGGTGGAAGCTGAAGTGCACTAGGGCAGCCTACAGCAGAGCCCAGCAGGCTTGAGGGACTTTTGCCATGACTTAAATAGCCATTTGGTTTTCTTTCTCTCCTCCTACAGTGGTCATTGCCAAAGTCTTTCTTCCTCCAGAAGAGCAGTGTTCAATCAAATGGCTTCAGTAAACTGGAACTGGGCAGACTGGGGTGAGTTTGCACTGGCTGTGATGCGTGTGACGTTCACAGGACTGGTGTCCTGAGAGAGAACTGGCAGCAGGGAAAGGAGCTTTGTTTAAGGGGAGAGGAACAGGTTGGCTTGCTGGCTCTGAAGCCAGCCTCTGCTCTCTGCAGAGCCAACTGGTGGGGCTGGCATGGTGTCTACACGACTAGGCATGTCTCCTTGGCACCGTATGCCCAGCTTAGATGGGAGTGAGGCTCAGAACAGCTGGACTGGGTGACATGTGGTGTTGTCATGGTCAGGACATGCTGACAAGATGTTCCCCACAGGGACCTACACTACTCCTGTGGGCTCTGATGTGGCCACAGGTGCTGGGGGAGCAGTGAGGCCTCTGGGTTGGTTGCACTCTGCCAGCATCCATGAGCAAAGCTGGAGTGCAAAGTAGCTGCTGCTGACCCCAACAGCCTCCTGCAGAGAGGTGGAGGACTGGGGTTCACTTGGGTGAGCCAAAGTGGAGGGCAGGCACACCCCTGGTCTCTGGTGTTAAGGGAAGGAGCAACCCTCTCCTGTGCCCAGGCCAGGATAGAGTTAGATTTACATACAGCCAGGGTGGTCAAGCTGTGACCCTAAGGTGCCATCACTGTCTTGGATGCCAAGTCTTGGGGTGACTAGCCCTGCCCAGTGTAGGGGGTGGAGTAGGTGAGCCTGGCAGTCCCATCTCTGAGCCTGTGCATGATGATACCACAGGTGATGATCTTAAAGGTCTTTTCCAACCTAAGTGATTCTATGAATGTTGCACTATGGCCCTTTTGATCCTTTCTTGCTGTCCCTAAGCAGCATGGTGTCTCCTTTCTCCTGCAGCACACTCCTCCCTTCAGCTGATGAGGACCTCACGAGATGCCTGGAGCCCAGCTCTGCTCAGAGCTTACCTCTCAACAAGTGCACTGGTGGAGCCGACCAGAAACCTGCTGCCTGCCTCTCAGACACTGCCCTGGTGATGTGACCAGGCAGCTGCCGTCCCTCCCCGGGGACACCTTGACCTACCTCAAAGGAAGAGACAGGAGCTGGCTCTGGAGAGCGAGGACTGTGGGAGCCCCCTGCGCTGCACACTTGCTCCTGGGGCTGTTTTTGGAGAGGGATATTTTACTGGGCAAAGGGGAGAGCTGTGTGACTTCCATTTTTAACAGAAATAGCAAAGCCTGGGGAAGCAGGGTTTGTCTGGGTTTGTCCTGGGCTGCTCTTAAAGCCTGATGTGGTGGTTGTGGTTTCTTTGCTGTGTGGGAGCTGGCTGAACTTGGAATCAGCCTGGCCTTCCTGGCCACCACCAGCATAGGCTGAGCCCTTGCTCTCCCATGTCTCTGTGCTCTTGTTCTGAGCTGCTGGGAGCTGAGCCTGCTTCTGCCCTGCTGTGGCCTGGCCCTGGAGAACAGTCCCCAGCCACCACTCCACTTCTCCAGAAGGAGCAGGGTTTGGCACTTTCAGCTGACCTCTTCATCCGTTCTGAAGGCCTGTGCCAACATCCTGTCCTTCCCCAGCCTCAGGGCCTAGGGAGAACCTCGGGCTTGCACATTGCTTCTCGAGAGGGACCACGGGTACCAGCAAGGCTCTGCTTTGTCATGGGACAGGAGGTCTGCCAGGGAAGGAGCATCCTCTCGAGGCTGTCGGCTCTCTCGGCAACATGTGTGCGGGGACTGCAGGCGGGTGCTCTTCTCTGGGGCTCTGCTTTCTGTTTTCCCTTTGTTTCTCAAAGATTTCTATTAACATTTAACATTTAGCTGCTCTCTTGGCCTCCACCTGCCTTTGTTTCCCTGACCCCTTGGGGTCTGCAGAGCAGCTTGGCTCTTCCCATGCTTTGCTGTGGGCTGGGGTACAGGAAGGGCTTGTGCTACCACCCTGCTGTTCATGGGCTTGTTCCTGCTGCCCCATGGGCAGGTAAGTGTGCACCCCTGCATGGGGGAGCAGCTCCCAGTGCAGCTGCTGGTATCTGGGACATCATAAGGAGGTCCTGGGGACTCTCCTGCAGACCCAGGGGCACAGAGTAGCCCAGCTTTGCAGCAGGGGAAGGCAGGCTTGGGTCCCCTGAGCTGTCCCTTTTCTATTTTGAGTTAATTATCCTCAGCCTGGCATGGGGATGCTGGGCATGTGGGTGGGTTTGGGGGGGGCCAGGGGAGGTGTTGAGCCCATGTGTGGGCTCCTGGGGTTTGCAGAAAGCTCTTCCCTCCCCTCTCCCCTCAGCCCCCCGCCACCCAGAGCTGAGCCCTGTTTCTTCGGTCTCCTTGGTGACAATCTCAGCGCTCCTCGGCTTCTCTCCAGCACCTGAAAATAGCCACCGAAAGTGGAGATGCCTTCTCCCTTCCCTGCTGCCAGCACCCGCCGGTGGCCAGGCTGGAGCCCGGCTGCCCGGCTCAGCGCAGCTGTAAAGGCCCGACCCCATCCCACCCCCTGCACCGCTGCGGGGCAGGGGCCACCCGGGATTGGGCTGGCTACTCTGTCCTCCTGTCACCCCAGCCCTGCTGGCCTGTCCCCAGCACCCAACCTCCCCTCCTTGTTTTCCCAGCCTTGGGGTGACACCAGGGGACAGGGTTTTTTTGCTCCTTGAACCCCGGCATGGGCCAGGGCTCAGCTGTCCCTTGGGAGTCTGCTGGAGCCACTTTGTCCCTTTGGCCCAGCAGCCACCAGCCCACTCGCCCAGGGCTGCTCCCTGGCCACCAGGGCAGCCAGCCAAGGGGTTATTTGAACCTTCCTGAAATAGCAATGGAGCCGAGAGCGAACAGAGGGCGGGCGGGCAGCAGCGGGTGGCCCGGTGGGCAAGGAAGGAGGTTCCCTGGCCATCGAGGGCTGTCCCCACCGTGAGACCCGGGGTGGCCAGGGCAGGCAAATGGCAGCAGAACCCTGGACATGGCCAGGGCCGCGGCAGCATGGGGGACAACGGGTCCCGAGCTGCTCTGGTCGCTATGCGGCCCTGGGACAGATCCAGCCCTCCTCCAGCATCCCCAGGGCCAGCGCTGTCCCGTCCCCAGGGCCACAGCCATTAACCCCCACCCCAGCCTGGTGCCGGGGGGTCGCAGGGTTGCGCGGTGGTGGCGGTGCGTGTGTCTCGTCTCTCCCCCTCTCCGCCCCCCGCGGCGGCAGTGGCGGGGGCATGGCTGGCATTGGTCGCTGACACCCTATCTGCCAGGGCCCCGCCAGCCGCGGGCCCAGAATAGCAGCGCTGCCCCGCAGTCAGCATGGAGCGACTCCCCGGCCCCACCGCCTCCCAGGTACCGGCCAGGCGGGTGAGGGGTCCCGGCCCGACAGCCCCCCGCTTGGGGACAAGGCACCCTGGGGGTGGGGGGGTGGGGGGATGTGAAAGGGCTGGTTGTCCCCCTTTGCACGGCCAGGCAGCCGTGGGGACAAGGACACGGAGCATAGCCTGACCCCCCTGCCTGCTCCAGCTGACCCCAGCCCCTCGGGAAGGGTTGGGGTTTTGGGGGTGTTGGCATAGGGTCACCTTTTTCAAGGGGTGGGCTCTGGACTCTTCAGGGAGCGGCCCCCGAACCTTTGCTATTGTAGGGTGGTTTGTAAACACTGGCTCTGCCATACGCTCTGGGGTTGCTCTGCCCGACCCATGTGCCACTTTGTTATGGTAGGGTCTCCTGGGGAGCAGAGGGCACAAAGTCAGCTGGACAGCTGTGCTCACCTCTGTCCCACCTGAGGATGCCTGTTATTGTAGGGTCTCCTGGGGCAGACCTGGTCCCTGGAGGGCAGGTGGGGCTGGCGGGGCTCCCAGCACGGGAGGAAGCAGGACTGGGATTTACACCTTGGGGTTGGAGAAGGGAGAGGATGGGAGTGGAGCTGCTGTGGGATGCACTTGGCTCTGATAGCGGAGAGAGGAGCCAGGGGGTCCTCCCTGCCCTGATCCAAGGACCCCTGCTGCCCCCCTAGAGTGCAGGGACAAGCTGGGTGTCCTGGGCTGGAGCCACCAGAGGCAGCGGGCTCTGGGGGTCTTGGGTGGGGGATTCCCCAAGGGGACAGGGGCTGAGCCCAGCCTGCATCCTCACCCTGAAAGGATGGTCCCCTCTGCGCGGCTTGAGGGTGAGAGAGAGGCCGGGCTGAGCTTCTGCTGATTCCCCCTCGCTGTGTGACCCTCCAGGTGGCGTGTCTGGATGCTGCTGCCCGCCCTGAGGAGGAAGGTGGGTAGCGGGCAGTGCTGAGGTGTATACGAAGGTGGGGAGCTGTCTCACTTATGCAGTTAGTGTGTTGGTCCTCTGCCCACCCTGCCCATACCCCTTGATGCCCTACTCCTCAGCTCCTTCCCAGCAGCTCCCGGTGCCCCCAGGCTGGAGAGCTGCAGTGCTGTGGGCTGTCATTGTGGAGTAGGGAACAGGAGAGTCTGTGGGAAGCACCCTCTCCCTCAGTATCCCCCCTGTGCTGCCCCCAGGCAGGAGGGCACTGTGACCTGGCAGCTCAGCTTACTATCCAGTGCTGGGGCGGGTTTGCCCACAGGGTTCCCAGAGTCCCTGTACCCCAGGGAGGATGAGGAGGAGGAGGAAGAGGACAAGCAGAGGAGCCTGAGACCTGTCACCTTCACACTGGGCAATGAGATGCTGGGGCTGGGCCCAGGCCCGGAGAACGAGTTTCAGACCCCCGATGCCGAGGTCTACATGCACTTCCTGAGGAGCCACTGCTGCTATGACGCGGTCCCCACCAGCTGCAAACTTGTTGTCTTTGACATCTCCCTGGAGGTGACAAAGCTGGGCATTGGCAGAGCCAGGCAGGGGGGCAGCAGGCTTGGGGATTTTCTGACTCCCTCCCCACTCTTCTAGCAGATCAAGAAAGCCTTTGTGGCACTGGTGGCCAATGGGGTGCGTGCCGCCCCGCTCTGGGACAGCAAGAAACAGAGCTTTGTGGGTGAGTGTCGGCAGCGCCACCTGGCCCCTTCCCCTGCCTGGCAGAGAGGGATGTGGGCAGCGCTACCAGCCCCACATGTCTCTGCAGGGATGCTCACCATCACCGACTTCATCAACATCCTCCACCGCTACTACCGCTCGCCCCTGGTGAGTGTGGTGGGGAGGGCACCGATGGTCAGGAGGCAGCATGGGGCAGGGATGGACTGTCCCCACGTCTCCTGGGCCACTCTTCCCTCTCCTGGTCCCCTCTTCCTCAGTAGACTGTGACTGGGGGATGCTCTGGGCCAGCCCAGTGTCTGTTTGGTGCCCCTCTGCCTGGCACCCAAGGTGTGATCCTGTGCTCAGGGTGATGGGATGGGATGCTGGGGAAGGGGGCAGAGCCCCAGAGTCCCCCCAGTCCTCCATAGGTCCACCATGACCAGGGCATCTCCCTGCCCTCAGGTTCAGATCTACGAGGTGGAGGAGCACAAGATTGAGACCTGGAGAGGTAAAAATCTGGGAGTGATGGGGTGGCTGGGCTGGAGATGTCACACAGGGCATGGAGCTGGGTTCCAAGGTTGCAGGAGACCCCACCTCTCTCTCACCTCTCTCCTTTGGCAGAGGTGTACCTGCAGGGCTCCTTCAAGCCACTGGTCTACATCTCCCCAAGCAATAGGTGAGCACCTGCATACCAGGGGAGAGCACACCTCGTGGTGTGGGTGTGCCCAGGATGCAGCCCTAACCTCCCATGGTGTCCCTGTCACCCTCAGCCTCTTTGATGCTGTCTACTCCCTGATCAAACACAAGATCCACCGCCTGCCCGTCATCGAGCCCATCTCGGGCAATGTCCTGCACATCCTGACTCACAAGCGCATCCTCAAATTCCTCCACATCTTTGTGAGTGCCGAGGCCGCCTGTGCACACACATGGCGGGTGTGGGGGGGCACAAACAAGGGTGTTGGGTTGCGTGTAGGTGCCAGCCCAGCCCTGCCCTGGCACAGGGGTCCACCATTCCCAAGCCACGCTTCCTGAAGAAAACAGTGCAGGAGCTGTGTGTTGGCACCTTCCGTGATGTGGCTGTTGTGCCTGAGACTGCCCCCATCTACACCGCCCTGGAGATCTTTGTTGACCGTCGCGTCTCTGCCCTGCCTGTCATCAACGATGCTGGTACCTGGGGAGGGGACCAGTGACACCCTCGTCTCCCTCTGCCAGTGGCTCTGGCCCTGTCCCCACCCAATAACCTGCTCCTGGTCCTTGGGCTGCCCCTTGGAGCGCTGGGGGAGCACAGCGGGTGGTCCCCAGGGCCCCTTCCCCAGCTTCTGCACTGTCTCTCCTTGCAGGGCAAGTGGTCGGCCTCTACTCCCGGTTCGACGTCATTGTGAGTACCCTGTGTGTTGGCATGCCTGGCACGAGTGTGGCCCCTTGCAAGCTGCTGGTGGGGTGCTCACACCTGCCTGTGCCTGTACAAACCCACCCCAAGTATGCCCATACTCCTGCCAGTGTAGATCTGCCCTCTGTGTCACTGGGGCTTGGTGTCAGCACAATGGGGATGTGAGGACATGTTGGGGTACTGAGAGGAGCCACCTCTCTCCCACAGCACCTGGCAGCCCAAAAGACCTACAACAACCTGGACATCAGTGTGCGGGAGGCGCTGCGACAACGCACCGTCTGCCTGGAGGGGGTCCTGACCTGCTACCCTCACGAAACCATGGAGGACATCATCGACCGCATCGCCAAAGAACAAGTGAGCAGCGGGGATGCCTCATGCCAGCAGCAACCCCCCTGCCCACTGCCTGAGCTGCCTGTGATGCTCTGCCTGCATCCACAGGTCCATCGCCTGGTTCTGGTGGACGAGAACCGATACCCGCGGGGCATCGTCTCCCTCTCCGACATCCTTCAGGCCCTTGTGCTCACACCCGCAGGTATCGATGCTCTTAACTCTTAGCCTGTGACGCTCCATCTTTCTCCACTTGCACCCTCCATTTCTCTCCACTTCAGGTAGGCGCCGTCCCCTGCCACTGCGTGCCTGTCCCCTCCCCACCCCTGGGTCACCCACACCTCCCTGCTCGGGCCATCAGCCTCCAACCTCAGCCAAATCGGCCTCAGGGGATGGAGGAGGCTGAGGTTGGGGTCCAGCAGCCCAGGTCCAGCAGGATCTGGATGCTGCTTGTCCCCAAGGACACAAAGATCACAGGGGATCCCTTCTGGTGTCCTGGTCCCTGGTGTCTGTGAGGAAGGATGTGGGCACCTGCCACAGAAACACCCCTGGCCCCCTTCCAGGCAGCATGTGGGATGATACAGGTTTTGCAGGTCCCAGGCTTTGGGCTGGATGAGGGTTTTAGTTTGTGATGCACCCCAAGATGAAAGCCCTTTTGTGACCTTTCTCCTCCTGAGCCCTGAGCCCCTCTGGTGCCATTCCTGGGGGAGGAAGAGAGGCCAGACCCCTCACTTGCACAGCCTGAACATGATGCCTGCCACTGAGCCATGCGTACAGCATGGTTGACCTATGGGCCAAGGGCTGGCAGAGCCCGCTGCCCTGTCTGCCCATGGTGGTCCCGAAACTGCTTGTTCTGGAAATGGGGCTCACTCCTGGGCTGTGCTGGGACTGTGCTGCCCAGCCACCTGCACCTGGCTCTTCTTTCCCACTGCCTGGTGAGTCCTCACTGGTGATGGGTGGGCACAGTGCTGGCACCTATTAAGGGGTGAACTTTGGAGGAGCTGGCCCGTGTCCAGCTGTTTCCCAAAGATAATGATGCTTTTTGGGGGTGGTGGTGGGGAAAAAGCTTGGGTCACTCCATGCCCACCCTCTCCCTCAGCAATGCCCAGTTGCTCCATACAAAAAGGGACTTGGGGATCATGTGTGTTGACACACCAGATATGGGACACACCTCTCCCCATTTCCCCATCATGGTGCCTTCACTCACCACATCCCGGCTGCTGTGCTGGGAGCTGCTGGGGGGACACGGGGATGCCCCCCCTTCAGGCCAGCATCCCTCTCCTACTCCAGCGCTTGCACCCAGGGATGGAGGCAAGACCCTGCTGTTTCTGTGGCCACCAGGGCAAGTCGGAGGGTCATGCTGCGGGGTGCACGACCTGCTGCAGCCAAGCACCGGTGCCAGTCAGGGACTTACAGCCTCATGCTCTCTCTTGCCCCTCAGGCATCAACTGATTCTCACTCTGAAGACACCAGGGAAGTGCCATCATCTCATCCAACACAGGGGGTCTCTTGCATGGCCCTGGCACCATGGAAGGAGGCTTCAGCCCTGGAGGCTCTCTATGTGGGGGGGCAGGCCTGCCTGCCCGCCCTGGTCCTGGGGCTCGTCTTGAGTCTGGGGCCAGATCCTGCCAGCCTCGGGGAAGCAGGGAGCAGGGAAAAGGGGGCCTGGGGACGCCTCCTGCCAGCGAGCACAAGGTGATGCTCAATGGGCACCATGTCCATTGAGCTATGCCATGCCTGCAGCTGGGCATGGGGACTGGCAGAGCCCCAGGGGACTTGGCTACCCCACTCCCATCCTGCTGCCAGATTCAGCTGTGGCTCCCCTGCGGTGAGCATGGTCCTGCCGGCAGCACCCAGTGCCTGGTAGCACAGGCAGAGCTGCACACACAGGCTTCATTGTAGGGTCATGCAGGGCTGGAGCACCCTGGCAGAGGCACAGCCTGTGCCAGAGCTGGTGCCAGGATGGGCACTTGCACGGGGACCCNCGGGGGGGTATTTATTTATTTGCCAGTCTGTTCAGCTTTGTAATAAATAAAGCAACCTGCTCCAGGAACCACTGCCTCACTTTTCAGGGGTGCAGCTGGACATGGCTCCTCCAGAGAGAGACAGTCTGGGGAGGGGGTGCTGGCTGCTCGTTGGGGCTGGGGTACCCAGCTTGGGATGTGCACCGGGATCCGCTTCATCGAGGGTGGCACGTCTGCCAATCTGAGTAGAGCTAAGGGGCCAGGGGACATTGCCTCACCATAGGTCATGGAATCACTGAATTGTCAGTTGGAAGGGACCTCTAGATATCAGCTAGTCCAACTCCCCTGCTAAAGCAGGATTGCCCAGAGCACATTACTCAGGACTGCAGCCTTGATGGCACCACCATGGCAGTGGTTAGCCAGTCCCTTCAGGGACACACTGGGCATGGCAGCCTTGGTACCAGCAAGGTGTCTGCCTGCTGCTTGCCCCAGTCCAACTGGGGTCCCCAGCAGCAGGAAGGTGAGGGGCATTCACCATGGGGGTGCCGAGTAATCCCAGTCCTCCAGGAACTCAAGCAAGTAGCAACACATCCCTATGGCTGCTGCCAGCTCCGAGCCTCTGCAATGGCACTGGGTGACAGCCAGCTTGGCCACCGGGGGGGAACTGAGCCCATCCTCTCTGCTGATTTGCTCAGAGCGAGTCCTGCCCTTGTTCCTGTGCCCCCATATCAGCATCTCAGTGAAATAACGGCTGATAGCAAAAGGTCCCGGGGGCTCCACACCCCCCATGTGCTGGCTGGCCCTGCCAGCCCTGGGTGGTGACACAATGCCTGTGCCAGGTGGTGACAGGCCCCCTCCCCATCTCACGGGACATTCTGTGTTATTGCTCTGCTGGCCCAGGGCTAGGGCTGGCTCCATCCCTTGGGATCAGATGGAACCCCCAAACCCCCACTGGCAGCTCAACCCTCCCCGGGGAAGCAGGGGGCAAACCAAGGCACAGAGAAGCGGCTGAGGCCAAGGTCAGCTGTTCAGAGAGGACCCAGGCATCCTGGCTCCAGGCACAGATCCACGCGCAGCTACACAAGAACGGGACGAAGGAGACACCGAAAGGCTGCAAGCCCCCTCCCCGCATACCCCCCCAACCCCGGCAGAGCTCCCGGCTCCCCGACACAGCCCAGCTGGGCATGGGATGGGGGGAGACACAACCCCTCCCAGCATGTGAAAGGCACAGCAGTTCCCCAAGCCTCCTGCTGATTTGGGGTGGGGGGACACTAGTGCCCCAGGGGTAATTTGGAGGCATCTCTCATTCCTCCCCACCTTCCCCACAGTGGGGCTGGGAGCCTCCCAGCCCCAGTCGGGCAGGGGGTGGGTGCAGGGACGGGTTTGTCTTCCTGTCCCCTCTTCATGGAGGCACCCAGTCAGGGGGCTCCCGGGCGAGCAATGAACTCCAGGTTGATGGGCTTGTCGGCCACCAGGACGATGCGGGACACAGATGTCACCTCCACACCACGGGGGTCTGGCCGCACCTCAAATGCCTGGATGATCTGTAGGAAGGAGAGGGTGGTAGTGCCTCAGGGACCCCCCTGGGGTCCCCATCTCAGCTTGGGGTGACTTACCCAGGGTGGGGGAGTCCTGGGTGGGGGTGGTCCCTACTCACCCTGGCAAGGGCCAGGTGCATCTCCAGCTCAGCGATGCGGCGGCCGACGCAGGCGCGGACCCCATAGCCGAAGGGAATGGAGCTGAAGGGGTGGTGGGGGGAGCCATGGCCCCGGAGCCAGCGCTGGGGCAGGAACCGCTCGGGCTCGGGAAAGTAGGTCTCGTCGTGGGACATCGCATAGTGCGCCAGGACAAAGAGGGTCTGCGGGGCAAGAAGGGGAAGCGGGGAGGTTAGTGACACCTACCGGGCCACACGGAGAGCAGCAGGGGGTCCCCATGGCACAGCCTCATGGTACTCACGTTCTTGGGGAAGAGGTAGTCTCCGATGACAATATCCTTCTCATAGAAGACCCTGGCATTGGTGGGCACCACGGGGTAGACCCTGGGATATAGAGAGAGTTCGTGGGGGAGCAGAACTCATCCGGGGAACACCAAGGGGAAAGAGCCAGAGGCAGGACAAGGGGGAGCATCTCCCACTGCTCAGCAGCTGTGTCCCTCTCCCCAGGGAGGAGGTGGGTGAATGAGGTCCTGAGGGACTGAAATTCAGCCCTGCACCCCACTTTACTGGTGCAAACCCCAATGTGGGGGGAGAAGGGACTGCCTCTGGGGAAGGGGTCTGTGACAGGGACCCCGGGGCAGGGGCAAGGCTGGGCTGTACCTCAGCGTCTCCTTGATAACAGCCCGAAGCATCGGCATCTTGGGGATATCCTCAGCACCAGGATACCGGTCAGCGGGCACGACAGCTTTCAGCTCCTGGTACAGGGTCTCCTGGATGCCTGGATCTCGGGAGAGGTGGTACAGGGCCCAGGACAGTGTGTTGGAGGTCTGGGGGAGGAGAGTACAGAGGGGAGTGAGGAAGATGGGACCAGTACCCAAATAGCCCTGTGCCAAGTGTGGCACCAGGACGGCACCAGGCAGCCCCTGCCCTGGTGTGCAGGGAAGCCAAGGGTGAGCGGCAGTGAGCACAGGGGAAACTGAGGCAGGGAGCAAAGTAGAGGACATGATCTGTGCTGACTGATCCCTGAGGGTTTGCCCCCTGTGGGGCATCTACCAGCCCCACAACTACCGGCCCAGAGCTCCCAGGGGCTGGGGAGTACAGTTGAGCATGGCCCCATGGCTCCTCCCCAGCACAGAGCTCAGAAGGGATCTCCTAGGTGGCAGCTGCCTGGCTCTCACCGTGTCCACACCAGCCAGCAGCAGCTCGGCCACGCTGCCATAGACCTCATCCAGGCTGAGCCTGCCACTAGCCAGCAGGTAGCTCAGGTAGCCAGACACCTCCTTGCCCCGCTCCACCTGGCCCTCCAGCTCCTCCATCTTTCGGTCAATCAGGGTCTTGCCTGTAGGGACAGAGAGAGGGCCCCAACACTGACAAGAGCAAGGGCGGCCAAAAGGAACTTAGCTGGGGTCTGCCCCACCTTTGAAAGTCCTCAGGGAGTCCCATCCCACCATGCTGGCTCCCCATCATCACCACTCACCGAAGGCGAAGATGGTGTCCCAACTGTTCAAGTAGCGGTCCCAGTACGGCAGCACCTTGCGGCTCCATCGGGGCAGGACGGTGGCAAAGATGGAGTTCTTGAACATGAGGTTGATGGAGTCGATGAAATGCTGTGTCTCAGCGGGGACCTGCTGCTTCAGGCACCCAATGCGGGTCTCGAAGAGGATATAAGAGATCCCTGGGGGGGAAAGGCCTCATCCAGACCCCTGCAGGGATGGGAAGAGTGGGGCGGGGTGGGGGCAAGGGGGAGGACCCCCCTACCTTCCAGGGCGAAACGGTAGAGCAGGTTGGCCACGTCCCCCACCAGCACCCCCGAGGGGCTGCGGCTCCGCTCATCCCGCAGCCGCACCATCAGGTCCGACACCACCTCCCCGATGGCATCCGCGTACAGCACTGCCTCCGAGGGCTTCAGCAGCCGCTTGTTGAGGACCTGGCGCAGGCGGTACCAGCGCTCCCCTTCCCTGTGTGGGGACTGGGCTCAGTGCCGGGGGCATGGCCGGGCAGGAGGCAGTGGCTGGCAGCAGTTTCCCAGTCCCTGGGGGCATTCTCCCCACGCCAGGCTGGAACCACCCAGAGGGTCTTTCCGCCCCCGCCATGGCCATGCCCGTCTGCTTGTGGGGGGAACACGCTGCTTGCAGGAGAGGGAACAATGCGAGCTGCCACCTGGGGAAGGGACAGGAGCCACATGCCACCCCGCAGAGCGCAGCTGGGGCAGGACTCACTCGGTGAAGGGTCCATAGGGCAGGCGCCGGGTGTCCCGGTGCTCCTTCCACAGGGCCATGTCGCTCCGCATGGGGTACTTGCCCTCCTGCCGTAGCAGCTGCTCCAGCACCACTGGGCTCCCGATGTTAATGTTCTCGTAATGCCCGAAGGTCGACTTCCAGATAGGGCCATAAATGCGCCGGGACATCAGCTGCGATGCACCAGTGCACAGCAGGGTGAATGGGACGGGGCCAGCACTGCAGCAGGATCAGTCCCTCCATGCCCTGATGCTGCCCTGCATGTGTCCAGTGTGCCCTGCACCCATCCTGGGGACCCTTCAGTACCAGCTGGGCTCTAGCTCTGACCCGCCCCCCCCAGGCTGGCATCATCCTGGAAGTACTCTGTAGGTGGCTTGGGCTGGTGCCTCCAGGCTCATATCCTCTGCCAGCACTAAGCACAGCAGGCATTGACCCCCAGCACAGGTTGGCACATCCCTCACCCACCCCAGAGATGTACAGCTGGCCTAGTGGGTCTTGTGGGCAAGCAAGACCAAGAGGGAACAGCAGGGACAGGGACAACTGCCAAACATGGGGCTATGCGGAGATGCAGGGACGTCACAGTGGCTGTCAATAGGTTCAAGCCCCACTGCTTCCAGCATGGTGCCAGCCATGCTCTGCTCAACCTGGGGACAACAGTCTCTATGTGGGTCCTTGAACCCACCACCTGATAAGGGTAGTTAATGATCAGCAGTGGGAGGACAGGACTGGGCTGCTCCCAGGGCAGGCTGCCACCCCTGGGGCATGGCCCTGGGGCCATGGGCTCACAAGCCAGCTAAGGGACATCCACCAGCCCCACTCTGGGCTCTGCTGGCCACAGAGCCCCTCTCCTCAGCCGCACCCAAGGGTGACAGTGCTTGCCTCCCCAGTGGGGAGCACTGTGACCCTTGAGCATATCCCTCAGGGGTAGCTGGGTACCCCTTTGCAAGTGAATCTGCACAGGGCCATGTCCAAGGGTGCTTTCCATCTCACCCAGGCACCACCAGAGCCTCTGTGGAGCAGGGGCAAGTCTGGGGGACTGTGGGGGACCTGGCTGGGAAGCCCTGGTACCCATTCCCTGCGGCTGCGGGGATGCACGTGGTACAATCTCCCTTGGTGACTGACTGCATCGCAGCCTGCGCCCGGATTCAGCTGGATTCGTCACCGCGGGGAGACATTCCTCGCGTGTGGTGGCAGGAGGAGGGGGAGGGATGGCCACCCCGGTGCTGCAGACAGCTTGCCAGGCGAACACGCTGCGTGGGGCCGTGGGCAGCCATGGCCCAGGATGAAGCCTGCCCACCGGTGTCTACTGATAGCTGGGACCCTAGGAAGGCAGGACTGGGAGAGCAGGGCTGATGCTGGAGCTGCTGGAATCTGAGGAAAGGCACCTCCAGAGCATGTGGGCATCTGTCCACTGAGCTGGGCCAAGCTTGGAGCCCCAAGGGCAGGAGGGAGCAGTGAGGAGCCCCCATGCTTGCTCCCTGAGCCCCTACTGCCCTGTGACAGCCCCTTCTCCAAACAGCAGAGCCCAGTGCTCTGTGGTGCCAAGCAGGCCCGATCCTGCATGCTCCTCCTGGCCGGTCAGAGCTCTAGGGTGCTGGAAGATGCTGCCTGGCTCACGGCCAGCCAAACCCATCGCTTGCTTCATCCGACGTATGAGGAAGTGTTGACCGAAGAAAACAAACAACTCTGCCTATCCCTTCCTCTGCCTGCCTGCCCAAACACCTGCCCGGCTGCCTGCTCCCCAAACCACGGCCCCTCCGGCTTGTCCTGCCCAGGTCAGCTCAGGCTGCCCCGGCGATGCCAGGACCCCATGATCCACCCCCAAACCTTTGCCCCCAGCTGCCCGGCAGCTCAGGAGATGCTGGAGGAGCCCTGGGCTGGCAAGGACCCTTCCGGGGCCATTCGGTTCTCTCTATGCTGCTCGCCCCAGAGGCACCCCACGGTGGAGGGGTGCTCCCCGCTGCCCAGCCCCTCCTCTCCCTCGCCCTGCCGCCCCCGCTCAACTCCCTGCCGTCACTTGTAGGCTGCTCCCCCGGCTCCCCGAGCCCATCTCACCCTGCCCCCAGCACGCACCCACTCTCCCCCCTCGCAAAGCCCCCCTCCCCACGCACATCACCCTCCCCGCAGCCCACTCGGAAGCCCCTCCGTCCCACGCACCCCTCTCAGC
>VZTM01010858.1:41324-57259 GCA_013400555.1 Jacana jacana | reverse complement strand
CCGAGCTTGGCACCCAGGAGTCCCCCCGCCCGGCCCGCCCTGTCCGTCCCCCCGGGCTCCGGTTTCCCTGTCGGAGGCAGATGCTTTCGCAGCCNCCTAGCTGCCCGGGTCCCCGCGGGGGGCGCGGAGGGGGCTCGGCGCTCCCCCCCGCCGCCTCGAACCCTGGCAGGATGCTGCCTTCCTCCCGGACCCAGCTGGGGCTCTTCTTCATCCTCCTCTGCCCCGCCAACATCATCGGGCTCTGGTGGTGAGTAGGACTCGCCGGGGTGGATGGCAGGAGGGTTCCTTGCTCTCTAGGGGCAGCCCCCCTACCATAGCCTGGGGATAGAGTCCACTGTGCTTAGGGCACCCCTTGGGTGGGGACTCGCCGGCTAGCGGGATCCAGCTTGGGGGCACCCCCATGCTGTCGGGGCTTGGGCTCACAAGTATGCTGGGGACAATAGGCTGGGGGTGACCCCGGGGGTACATAGGACCCAGGTGCTGCAGAGAGAGCTGCAGCCTGACTCCCTGCACCCCAAGCCGATAGCATGGAGGGTTGTGTGCCTGTGGGGCAGGGAAAGGGGGGCTAGTGGCCTCCAGACCCCTCCAATAAGTCAACTTTAATTAAAAGCCTGAGGGTCCCCACGGTGTCCCCTCCTGAGTGGTGGTCTGGACTCGGCAGGGACAAAACCCCTGTTTGTAATGGTGCCTTCATCAAAGGCAGAGACGGTGCCTTGCAGGATACTGGAGGGGGTGGGGGATTCATTACAGGCACAGAGCTGGGACCCAGCCTTGGAAAGCCCAGGTATCTGTCGAAACATGAACTATTTAAATCTATTAAGAATTTCACCCAGCCTGTCTTTATCCGGTTTTAAGTGCTTAGATTCCAGCTCCCTGGCGTGCCGTCCGGGCTATCATTCATTATCTGAGGCTATTCGTCTCCACATTGTCACACTCTTTTGACCCCTAAAATAAAGCTCTCCATAAGCCTTTCCCCTCCCAGTCCTCTGCCTGCCCGCCAGTGATTTATTCTGTGGCTCCATCCCCTTCACTAGCCCTGGGTCCAAGGGTGCATGGCAAAAGGGGGGGCTTGGTGGGTATAAATCATGCCATTATGGATGGTTTTACACCAGCTGACAGTGTGTCCCCAGAGTCCAAGCACTATGTTGATTGCCAGGGAAGGAGTTAACATGGGTCTGAGAGGGGCCTGCCTTAGCTTTTCACTAGAGAAGGGACAACGAAGTAGGGTGAGCCCTGGCTGGGGCAGGATGCATGCTGAGGGTCCCCTTGCTCCCTGCCACCCGCCTCAGGGTAGCTGCACCATCCCAGGTCACAGTCCATCCAGCTGATTTTTCCCTGGCTAATTCTCAAGCTGCTGCTCCACAGGTACGGCTGTCCCCTTCTGTGGGCTGTCCCCCACCTTCTCTGTCCCATATTCATCAATACCCACCTGGTAAGCCCCTCACACCCAGGCTCATGCTTTGTACTTCATCTCTGGGGACATCAGTGCCACCCTGCCTACTGCTGGAGCGGGCAGGGGTGAAGTGGGAGTTCTCTTTGCCTGTGACTCAGGACTGGCAAGGGTAGGGTGCTGGGGTACCACTGCCCCTCATCCTGGCTGCATCTTGCTGCGGAGCCCAGGTCCTGCTGGTGCCATGACTGTGCTGTGAGTGCACTGGCAGCCCCAGCTTGGGGAGATTAGCAGGATTTGGCAGAGGAGTGTGAGGGGTCAAACTTGTTTTTGCTTCTTTTAAAAAAGAAGAAGAAAAGGAACCTTTAATTTAAGAATAATAACGCAGCTGCACACAGCGCAGCCAAATGTGCCGGGCAGCAAAGCAGCCACAGGGGGATCACCAGCACGCACTCTGCTTTGCTCTGGAGCCAGCGAAGCAGGAGGAGGTGATGTGTGGATGAGGCCACCAGCACCACCAAACGGACATGCCAGGTTTCAGGGGACAGGGCACTGGAGCAGCCGGCTGATTCACAATCTGTTTCTTCCAGAGTTTAGGATCTCTGGCCCCCAGCTGAGATCACCCCTCATCTCCAGAGAGCTCTTCTCATGTGGGGGAGAGAGGTCTGGGCACTGCACAGCCCTTTGAGCCAGCTCAAGATGGGCATCTTCCCATGTGCCTGCTGCTGGTACCCGTCCCCTCTCCCAGGTCTGAGTAGTGCTGGTGTCTGTGGTTTTTGCTATTGGTGAGGAGGGGGGTGAGAGATGCAGCCATGTGTTGCAGGAGCCATTCCTCCTGAAAGCCCCAGGGCTGGCAGCATTGGTAGAGCTGTTCCTTGCTGTCCCTGTCACTGATGCCTAGGGACCTTGGTGGCACGCATTTGCGTATGCATCTCTGGGCATCCATGGGTGCTCAGCCAAGGGGGGATGTTCTCCTGGGCTGGAAAGGAAGTCCTTTACCCACCCTCATCCCACTCCTTGGTGCACTGGTTGTGCAGTGGGGGAAGACACAGAGGCTGCCTGTTTCTGGCATTTCTTTGCTATGCTGGTGACCAAGTGTTTTGTGAGAGTGACATGGCAGAGCGCAGAGGGGCTGGGTGGCAGGGGACACAATCCCCCGCCCAGGCACAGAGCTGGGCTCAGCCACTCCTGGGTGGTAATGTTGGGATCCCAGCACATGGCTGCATGTACAGAGAAAGGTTCAGGTGTGAGGTCTGAGCAGTGGCACTGTGCTGATGATATTGTAGCCTGAGAAAGAGCACCCTCATTGTGGTGGCATGTCCTCAGAGGGCTCGCTGAAGATCCAGTCACCCTTGTCCTATATCCCTGTGTATGAGAAGAGACAGAGGGACAGGAGGATGGGCAGACACATGGACCTTTCCATGGCAGAGGGGAGCCAGCTGTGGTCAGCACCGACAGGGAAGATGTGTCATTCAGGTGCTGCTGGTCCCTTGGTCAGTGCCAGGCTGCAGGGAATAGGCTCACCGTGTTCCAGTCAGCCCTGTAAAATAATTTTCTTCCTCTTCCCTTCATCTTCTCATGATTCTCACCTGACTCCTTATGCAACAGTGATTCTTCCCTCATCAGGACAGGTAGGGACCGCCTGGGGTTCCTGGGCTGGCCCAGAGGGTGCAGGGATATGAGGCTGGCCAGTCTAATGTCTCAGGAGCCCCGGGCAGATTCAGAGCAGGATTTCAGCTGAGCCGGTTTGTGGTTTGGGCTGAGGTTACAGGTATGGAGGCACAATGGGGATGAGGGTGAGAAAAGTCAGGCTTCCCCAGTGCCCACTGGCTCTCTGTGGACTTGGCTGAGAGCAATTGGGAGGTGGAAGAGAGAGAAAGGAGTAGAACTATTCCAGGCGAGATGTTCTCTGCTCCAGTTCTGGGTCTGAGGGGACCTGGAAGGACGGACATCTACCCAGAGAGGACCTGTCTGAAGCACCTGTGGCTACATTCTCGTTTGAGGGGGTCCTTGCCCCATGCTTCTGATGACACAACCCCCAAGGTGGGTTTCATGCACTGGTGGCCTCCCCTTCTCCTCCGCTGCCCTGAGCAGCACTCACACTGTGTGCAGCCTGTGAGGGCAGGCTGCCAGGCTGTAGGGCCCTGCCTGGGTGCCTTGGGGTGAGTATCATGAGTCACCCCCAGGCTCACTGACCCAAAACCACCACCCCACAGCCCCCCACGGCGCCTTGCAGACTGGCTGCCTGGCTGTCCCGGGCATGCCCTCAACCCTGGAGCAGCACTGTGTGGGCAGCAAAGCATCTCCCAGAGCGGGAGTCCCTGCCTGGCAGCATCTTCCTGTTCTCTTGCTGGGAAAGCCACTGACCCACTGCCTTTTTCAAAGGGCAAATGTTTCCCTTGTACTCCTTGAGATGGTACCAGCTCCAGAACTGGGCTAGTTGTGTCCTCCCCCCAAGACTGAGCTTTCGCCCATGCCATCCCTCATCCCTGTTCATGATGACCTTCACTCTTCCACAGTGACATCAGGCTGCCCAGCCATGCCCAGTGCATGCCCCAGGCTGGAGAGCTCAGCTGGACTTTGCATCAGAGGCTTGACCCCTTCAAATCTCCTCCTTGTGCAGGAGGACGCTGGGCAGAGCTGGTCACGACCTCAGTATTCACTCAGCTATGGTCGTGGACATACAGTGTCCTACCATCACAAGAGGCACCCACACTTGGCCATATGGTGGCCCAGCCCTCATGCCACCCCAGCTCCAGCCTCCATGAACTCTTCGTGAAGGCTGACCATCCTCTTCCTCACTATTGGCTCCCTGCAAACCAGGACTCCTCCATCTCTCCTTGATCATGGCTCACTGGCAGGGGCCAGGAGAAGCCCTGCTTGACACCATCCCCATGTCTGAGTGGAAGATGGGGACTTGTGCTCGTCTCTCTGGTGTATGATTTCAACTGGAACTGAGGAAGGACACAGTGATGAGGGGTGGGTGGACCCCGCTCTTCTCATCCCAACCCTTTTAGGGCTTGGAAATGGCTTTGCACCACTTCTGTGGGTGGATGCTCCCTTCATCATCCCCCTTGGTACCCACAGCACAAGCTTGGGCAGGTCCTGCCTGTGGGCACCTGGCCTTGATGTGACCCTGCAGCCAGCAGGTCCATGCCATTCCGAAGCCTTTTTCCTTTGGGTGTCTTCCCAGCAGTTATTTGCATCCCATCCTTGCTGAGGAGGTGCGAGAAGGAGGGCAGAGAAGGTGATCCCCCTGCTCTCCCTGACTCACGGCATTTCCTGCTTCCTTGGTCCCCACGGTGCTGCTTGGCAGCTGAGCCCTGGGACATGCCCCCCAGGGCAGTGACTTGCTGCTTACTCACCCTCAACCCCCCCTCCCTGCCCCGTGATCCTCCTGCTCTGTTTTCCAGTTAGTAACCCCCCTCCAGCAGCACCCACGCACCACCCCGGGTGAGGGGCCGGGCACCCGCTGCAGCCTGCCTGGGATGAAGGGATGCCGGATGGGTAAAATTCATGTATGTCCCCCCTTCACCCTGTTTGCACAACTTGGAAAGAGACAGGCTCCCATCGGGTCCGATTTCCTCGCAGAACTGTCACTGAGTGTGACACCAGTGGGTGGGATGCAGGGTGATTTGTCCCCCCTCAGGGATGGAGCTCAGCTCTATAGGGCTGGTGTCCTGAAGCTCTCACCTCTCCAAGCAGGTGAAGGAGTACCCGTGGGCTTGGGGTGATGGGCTGGTCACCCTGGTATCCTGCATACCCCTCCTGAAGGTGTCCAGGGGCTGGGATGGACACCTGGATGTGAGGCAAGCAGTAGCAGAACACCCAGGCAGCAGCACTCGATAGGGGCAGACCCAACTGGTCCCACAAGGAGCTGGCATGGCACAACCATCACCCTCCTTCAGGATTTCAGGGCCATCAGGACCAAAGGAGGCATATTTCCACCTGAGATGTGGGTCCTGTTTATGAAGGCTGACCATCCTCTTCCTTGTCATTGGCTCCCTGCAAACTAGAATGCTTCTGGCAGGGGCTGGGAGAAGCCCTGCTCCACACCATGTCTCCCTCGGATGTGGGGACTTGTACAAGTCTCCTTGGTCTGTGACTTCAGCGGGGAACTGGACTGAGACATAATGGTCACATAACTCCATGGTCATGAGTTGAACCAGAAAAGCTGGTTATGGCTCCTAGAGGTCCCCAGTTCTGTCACAGCGGGGACAGCATCCAGAGCTCAGGGGTTACAAGTGCCAGTGACTCCTGTTTCTCGTGTGTCACCTGGACTGGGCTCAGGCTGCAGCTTTGGCAGCCAAAGGGGTGAGAGTGGCTGGTTGGTGGCAGGTTGCAGCTCCTCTTATGTGCCTCAGTTTCCCTTTTCAGAAACAGGAGTTGTACCCTTGCACAGGGGAATTACTGTGGAAAGTGGCTTTTGGGGCGAGGTGGCAGTGACATGGTGGCAATTCCAGCAGCAGGCGAAGGGTGCCAGCGCCAGACAGGAGGGATGCTGCCGAGGTGCCGCGCCCGGACAGGGTCTGCTGGGCAGGAGGTGGTGGTGGGGTAGCCAGGATGCCCCAAGTGAGCTGGGGGGAGCCAGGCTGGCGACCCGGTTCCTTCACCAGGGCAGGGGGAGGAGTGCCCGGCGGCAGAGGTGGGGCACCTTAATTGTAGATGCGGGAGGCCTTGGAGCAGGACAAGCTCAGGCAGATCTGGGCCCCGCGCCGCAGCCCTTGCCAAAGCGGTAGCAGTTTGGCAGCATTTTTCTTGCCCTTGTCTCCCCCCCTCCCCAAACCCTCCAAAGCAAAACAGCTCTCGGGCTCCCGGCAGCCTCTCCACGCCAGAAAGTGGAGCCCAGCGGAAATTAATATCGCGCTGGACTTAGGCAACCCACCCCACGCCTCGTCGGCATGGCCGGTGAGCTCCCGACGGCCTCGCCACCGCCTGGGCCATGGGTGGGGACCCCCGCGGTGCCGGCGAGTTGCCCGCCGCCCCCCAGCCCCCCGGGGCTGAGCTCTTCTTCCCAGCCTGATCTGGCGGGCTGGGGTGAGCCGCAGTTCAGCATTTGATCTGATGGCCTCGGGGGGCTGGCGCATCGTTTTTATATGAGTACAAAGAGTCATCTCTTAATGAAAGTCCCGTCCTGGCTCCCTTTCTTCTCCCACCCCACTGGAGCAGGCAGCCAAATCTCTGCCGTCCCAGTGGGGTTGTTGAGAGCCCACAGTCCCCAAGGATAGTGAGCTCAGAGCCCGGCTTGGAGGTGTGAATCTGCATCGTGGGATGGGACTGGACAGGCTTGCTGGTGGCTTTCTACACGGGCTTCAGTTCTCCCATCGATGGTGGACCTGCATCAGCCCAGCCACAGCCCCTGGATGCTTCCCCAGCTGCCCCATCCCTTTGCAGAGATGCCCATGCGTCACAGCCATGTGCGTCGCACATGCAAAGGGAAACTAACCTGGGGGCAGAAAAGGGAGATGGGTGCTCCCAGAAGCAGTCTGGTTTGCCTCAGTTTCCTTGCCGGATCTTACCTTTCCAGGCTGCACCTCTCAGTTGAGCTGCAGCAGCCTTTTCCAGGCTGTGTGAGAGGGCACATCTTCCCCTAAACCCAGCTGGGGCTTGGTTGGCAGGAGATGTGGGCAGCTCTGGAGCCTGACATGGGGCAGGGGACCCTGGCAGGACCTCAAGCTTCAAACAAGGGATTCAGAGGGGGTTTGCACTGGGGCAGGTTGGCAAGTGACGTTCTGCAGCCTGGTATTTCTAACACAGCACCCCAGCTGCGTGAGAGCGAAAAGGAAACCCAGAGCATAGTTAAACACTGAGATTCAGCTTGTGATTTTCAAGCCCCTGGGGCTTGGCCAGACTATAAAGGCCTGGGTTTGGAAGCTGCAGCACAGCCGGTGCTCCCCAGTAAGCAGGGTTGCCAGCAGCATGGGCTGCCCAGGGCGATGCTTCCTAGGGGACCCCAGGGAATGTGTCCCCACAGTCCTCAGACATCCCAAAGTGCTGGGGGATGCTGAGTCCAGCCCTGGGGTCTTGTGGGCATCTGCAGTCAGGAAACTCGTGTTATTGAGCAGGATGAGCTCTGAGCCCACAGGAGCGGTGCTGGAGGCCAGAGGGTGCTGAGCGGGGCTGTGTTTTGGGCATGCTAAATTTGGGTGGCCCATGGCCACACAGTCTCTGTGCCATGGGATGGGTGGCGTAGGCGGGCGGCCGTCAGCATGGCATGCCTGCCCTCTGCCTGATGCAGCTCCAGCATTGCCCGCGGCAGAGCTGGAGCATCGCCCGCCTCGGCACGGGGCACGGTGATGGCGGGCTGCGCAGCTGCAGAGCTGTGCCATGGAGGGTACTCCGGGCAAAATGTGTGGGGAGAGTACAGGAGTTTCTGTAGCCAGCAGCACGCCGAGGAGTGCGGTGTCGTGCTCAGACTTTGCCTCCCAGCCTGGAGAAACAGGCACCTCGCTCCAGCTGTGCTGGCAAGGAGGAGCCATCTCTGGCACAGGCCCAGCCGAGACTTGCCCTCCTGTGCTGGCGATGCCACCTGCATCCCTCCCTCGTGAGCCTGCGCCCGCCTGAGGCTCCCTTTCCCTGGGGCCGGTGCCTGGGCAGGGGGAGGCGAGCATGGGAGCCTGGCCAGCAGCCAAGGAACTTTATCACCGGCAAGGTCACTCAGCTCATCTCCCACAGGGTAAAGCAGCGAACCTCCCCGGAGAGGGGGAGGCACACCATGAGAGCTGGCTGGGCTCCCCGCTGTGCCCACGGGCTCCAGGAGCTGCAGCTACACCAGGTATTGGTCACACGGTGATGCCAGGGCTGTGCCAGGGTCAGCACCAGACCCAAAGAGCAAGTGCCGAGCAGCACAGCATCTCTGTCATCTCCCGTTGGGTACACCACCATCACCCCCAGGGATGTCCCAAGGGCTTAGGGGTGTAGACTGGCATGTGCCAGCATCTTCTAGCCAGCCCCATGGATGGGAATCTTCCCTGTTCCCCAATTGGCTTGGTAGGGCAAGGTGTCCCCTGAGTGCTGACTCACAGGTTTCACCCATACCTTTTGCCCTGTCCTCCCTGCAAACCCCTCCCTGTCCCCTTGTCACCCAGGCTCAGTGCTGAGCTGGCATTGCCCCGCGGCCCCGCTCTGTCCCTGGGAGCATGACTGGCTGTGTCACCCTGGTCTCCCCCTGGCTCGGGTGCTGGTTTTGCTCTGCTCGCTGTCCCTCCTGCAGGGCAGTGGGGAGCCCCCTGGTCATGGACCCCAACAGCATCTGCCGCAAGACGAAGCGGCTGGCAGGGAAGCAGGCGGAGCTGTGCCAGCTGGAGCCGGAGATCGTGCAGGAGGTGGCCAAGGGCACCAAGCTGGGCGTCCGTGAGTGCCAGTATCAATTCCGCTTCCGCCGCTGGAACTGCACCAGCCACAGCAAGTACTTCGGCAAGATCCTGCAGCAGGGTAAGGCCAGTGCTTCCTCGGCTTCCCGTCTCCCAAAAAGCAAACCACAGCCTCCAGCTGCCTGGCCGTGCTCCTCCCCAGGACTCCTGGAGCGGCAACCGGGTGTGCAAACCTGTGTGTGTTTGTCCATGTCTGTAGATGTCGAGGGGCTTGCTCAGTGCTCCCCAGTGCAGTCATGCTGAGGTTTTACTGCCGGGACATGTCTCCCTGTGTTGTAATGAAGCAATTACCGATGCTCCCAGACAGCACGGGGCTTCACAAAGCCCAAGAATGCACCCTCGTCTGGCAGTGATTTACTGCTCCCCCGGGACCCCAGGGTGTGCTGGGGGAAGGGGCCTGGGTGGGAGGCAGTGAGCAGCTACTGGGAGCTGCCCCTCACCCCATGGGTGCCCTCCCTCCTCCCAGCCTTGCAGGAAGCAGAGGGGAGGAGTGCTCACCCCCCCATCCCTGCATTGCCGGGTGGGCACCCTGATGTCACCCCGAGGGAGAGAGGTGGGGTGGCAGGGAGGGATGGGTAGGTCCCAGCTGGGTGGATGTGGTGGTCCAAGCCCAGCCAGCTGCACAAAAGCCAGCGCAGAGAGATGGGTCACCCATGAGTTTGTAAGGGATGGGGAATCCCTGTCATCCTCCGCAGGGAGAAGGGCTGGGCTGGGTATGGAAGGGGAGGATGCTCGAAGCACCTTGGGCTGGTAAGGCCACTTAGAAGGTGATGAATTTAGTCCTGCCCCTGTTCCTATGTTGGTCCCTGTGCTGAGTATGATGAAGTTGCTGGAGCAAATCCCAGTCTCCTCAGCCATCACATTTCCCACAGGTGCATCCACCAGGCCAAGGCAGAGTGGGGCATTGCCCTTAGGTCCCTCAAGGGGGTAGGAGTGGCAGTGCCTCGACATTGAAGGTTTGCTGTTTTCCTCCCCACTGGAGGCACTGGCAAGAGCAGAGCACCCTGGATACCTGGTGACTGCAGCACTGTTGGGGGGCAGAGCTGGGGCTCTGAGGGAGACACCAGCCTATAGCAGGGAGACAAGCTCATTTAAAGAACTGATTTGCAAGTGTGGGTTCCCCCAGCCACAGTATATTCAGCTGGGGACAGAAAGGCAGAGTTTGCAGGGTCACTCCTGCCTCTGGAGTCACCTATTTTCAGACTGTCCCAGTGGCAAGGGAGGTGGGATCTGTGCCAGGCAGGGATTTGGTTTGGCAGCAGGATGGTGCTGGGATGCCAGGGTCAGATCAGGTAATGAGTGGGTGATGCTGGTGGTTGTCAGGTACCTGGGGCAGCTTGGGTTGGAAGAGACACAGACACTTCAGGCACGGGTTTACTGAAGGAGCCGTCATGCTCTGGCCCAGCCTTGCTGCTGGGGCAGCGGAGAAGGACAATGTCCTGGTGATGGCAGTGAGTTTGGGAGCCCCTAGCACTCTGAGAACATGTGACATCATGGCTAGAGGCATGGAGGTCCCCAGAGCTGCATCACAGGTGTCAAATGCAGAGACCTTACACTGAGAGATGCCAGCAGGCACCAGCCTCCCTGTAAGCCTGCAGCGACTCTGTAAGACATCCCAGAACTTTTTGGTGCCATCCAACAGCCTCCTCTTTCCAAGGATGCTGCAGGGAGCTCCAATTCCTGGCCATGTCCTCCCCGGCACAGTCATGGCCGTTCCCCCTTTCCTCCCTGCTGCCTGTGCCAGGCCTGGCGTGCCAGGGCAGGCTGGCCTGGGGGCAGCCACGTGTCTGGAGAAGCTGTCAGAGGAGCGGCAACCCCTGGGGCCCTGGCTGGCAGGGTGGAATGGGGAGCTCTGCCAGCTGCCTGCTGAGGGCTCTGCCTGCCCCAGGCAGGAGCAGGTGGGTGGGTGGTCGCATGAGTCAGGGTGGGCAGGAGGGCCAGGGCAGGAGACACCTGTCCGCAGGGTGGCACTGCTGGTGAGGCACCAGTGTGCCCAGTTCCTACCAACACCAGTGGGGATCAGGTGCTGTGTGGGCTTGTGGAGGAGCTGCTTGTGGAGCTGATGCCCAGGAGTCCCCCCAAGTCAGTGCAGGAGATGGAGGGATGGGGCAATGCCCTGCAACACGACCCTGGGGTAGCCCTGCCCTGGGATATGTGTGGGCATGGTTTTGCCTGGCATGGAAGTGGTGGTGGTGCTGGTGGTGGGGGCATGGGAGCCCCCCAAGCAGGCGCCGCACCCCCGCTGCCAGAATCCCCCGCTGGCTGCGGCTGTGAGCGGCAGGTCCGGACAGGGGAAGGATGCTTGGAATTTGTGTCCTGGAGCAGAGAGAGACAGGAGCAAATACTAATAATAAATAATCCTGCAGGGTGGAGGCTGTGCTGGTGGAGGGAGGGGGGCAGGCAGCACCCCATGGCAAAACGGGTATGGGGGAGAGTGGGTAGCACAGCTTCACTGCCGCTGTCACCTTGCAGAAGGGTGAGTGGCACCCTCGGTGTCCCTTGCAGCACCTCTCTCCAGGTGCCAGATTGCAGTAGGGGAGGGGATCATTACTGCTGGGAGGGACATTGCAGGGTCGTGTGAGGAAGGTGTGGGTACCACCTGGTCACCTGGGACCTCCCTGCCTGCAGCACAGCACCATCTCACTGAGCTTCCCTCTTTCCTATGGGCCAGCCCCCAGCTTTGCAAGGGGAAGCAGGAGATTTGTTGTCCCTAGGACCCTACAGCTGGGGTGGAAGCACCCTTGCATGGCCTGGCCACCCACTAAATTCTGCATTTCTGCTTGCCAGAGACAGATCTTGCCCTAGGCAGCTCCCTCCAGGGTGGGTGCATGTCCCAGAGAACAGCAGAGAGAAAGAGGGAAGGGGGAGAAGGAGAGGTCTCTGAGCACCCATGGGGTGTCAGTGGGGGGTGTTTGTGCTTTGTTTGCGGAGTCTCTGCCAGAGCTGATTCTGCTTCCTGGCCCTGGATGTTCTCTTGCAGATATCCGTGAGACAGCCTTCGTGTACGCCATCACGGCAGCCGGGGTGAGCCACGCCATCACTCAGGCCTGCAGCATGGGTGAGCTGCTGCAGTGCGGCTGCGAGCTGACACGGAGCCGGGCTCCCCCCTCGCCCACAGCGGGTTCGGGCACTGAGGGCACAGCCTGGGAATGGGGGGGCTGTGGGGACGATGTGCAGTTTGGCTACGAGAAATCCCAGCAGTTCATGGACGCCAAGAGCAAGAAAGGCAAAAATGACATCCGAGCTCTCATCGACCTGCACAACAACGAAGCCGGGCGCTTGGTAAGGCCCCCACGCTCCCTGCCCTCTGCAAGCATCACCCCCCCCATGCCCCTTCCCTGCACAACCCTCCGCTTTTATGTCCTCCAAGCCACGGGCCTGCACCAAGTTTAGGTGAAATACGGACCAACATCTTTCAGGAGCCCTTTGCAGGTGCTTTGGGAAACCCCTGTGCCCCCCTCCGGTACCCTCCCCCCGGGCCAGGGCAGCATGAAGAGGCAGGGTTTTGGCTGGGGGTGCTGGGCAGGGACGTGGGGGACCGGGGAGGGTGCTGAGGGTTGCCATCTCTTCCCCAGGCAGTGCGCAGCTACATGAGGACAGAATGCAAATGCCACGGGCTGTCAGGCTCCTGCACCCTGCGGACCTGCTGGCGGAAGATGCCCCATTTCCGTGAGGTGGGGGACCGCCTGCTCGAGCGCTTCAACGGGGCTTTCAAGGTGATGGGGGGCAACGATGGGAAAACCCTCATCCCCGTGGGTGACAACATCAAGCCGCCTGACAAGCAGGACCTCATCTACTCGGCTGACTCGCCCGATTTCTGCTCGGCAAACCGTAAGACGGGCTCGCTGGGCACCCGGGGCCGTGTCTGCAACAGCACGGCCATGGACACGAGCGGGTGCGACCTGCTGTGCTGCGGGCGGGGGCACCGGGATGAGACGGTGGTCCTGGAGGAGAACTGCCTCTGCCGCTTCCACTGGTGCTGCGTGGTGCAGTGCCGCAAGTGCTCCGTCCGTCAGGAGCTCAGTCTCTGCGTCTGATGCCCCAGGGTCGGGTGAGGACAATTTAGGGGGGTCACCCCTAGGGCCACACTACCTGTGTGCCCCTGCCCCCCCTGGGACAGATACAGGCTGAGCCGGTGGAAGGGATGGAAGGGGTGAGCCCAGCTCTGCACCCCAGGGAGTCTCCTGGTTTCCCCAGGGGACAGTGTGAGGCTGCCTGGCACCCCCACAAGCCCTGCGATGGGGGCTGCAGGTGCAGAGCTTCCACTAATAAAGCTATTTAAAGCCGGTGTGCTGCAGCGCTTCCTGGGGTGGGCTGGGAAGTGCTGGCTGCCATACCAGGAAGGGACCGGCTGGAGACCTGTCCTGCCCCAGCCGTGAGTCCCAATCAGCTGGGCATCCCTCCAGCCTCCTGTTCGTGCTGGCCGTGCCAGGACCTGGGGCAGAGCCTGGCTCATCTTTCATCCACTCTTTGCTCTTGTCCACCAAGTAGAACTAGGAGATGAACGTGGATGAGGGTGAGCACTCTCCTGCCCTCCTCCACACCTTTGGTGGGGTGTGCTCTCCTGTCATCCATGGCCACCATCATTTAGGGATGGCAGTTTGTGTCCTGCCATTACCTGACTTGGATTATTGGTGAGGAACTACAGTGCATGGTCCTCTCCACTCAGCCCTCATGCGGGAGGTACAGCTAGCTGGCCTGAAACCATTGTGATGGGCTGAGAATTTCCTGAAGGAGTTTTCTCTTCTTTTCATACGTCTCCAGCCACCCTCACTTCAGTCTCTGCCGTGATGCCTGGCATGGAGAAGCCCTGTGTGGCGCTGGCACTGTCATCTTGGTGGCATGCAAGGCATTCACTTGGCCTGCTGTAGGCCACGTGCAGCCTCACCTGGCCGGCATGGTGCCAGGCACGTCTTGGTAACCTGATAATCCTGTGCCCCTCATGGGCAAACACAGGGCGAGGAGCAGCCTGCATGGCTGCCCAGCTGGGCAGACTGCCATTCCTCTGCTCCAGAGGCTCCAGGAGGTCACTGAGGGGGTCCCTCACATGCTGCAGGGCACCCACGGGAGCTGGCTTCTCCAGACTTCCTCAGCATGGGGGTTTTAGGTAACTGCAGAGGGGAACTCTTTGGCTGGCAATGCCAAACTGGGCAGCCAGGCCCCTGAGGGATGTCAGCAGAGCCAGAGCCTAAACAGAGAGGTTCATGCTCCTGCCATCGTGTAGCAACACATGGCATGGGGGGCTTTGCCTGCCCACCCCCCTGCAAAAGAGCTACTGGGCCTTTCAGCTAAGACAGGCAATGCCCCATGTGCTGGGTACTGCCAGGAGCAGAGCTCGCAGCACTGGGTATGCTGCAGGGCAAGGGGGGGGAGCAGTGTGGTGACGCCCACCAGCGGGACCCTCCTTACCCCCTCCCATGCAGCCAGAGGGGAAGGGCAGAGGAAGCAGGGTGCTGGTGAACCATTAACTTGGCCCAGCGAGCGCTGGGGTGGCAGCCTCCAAATGCGGCAGCTGTGGTTTTGCAGCTGGAAATTCCCCCCTGGCTTGCCCACGGCAGCACTGGGAGAGGGGAGACACACGGGGCTCCTGGGAACTCCCGGCCATGCACCCGCCCCTGGGAACACATGGGTGGGTGCAAGTGGGGCTGGGTGGATGCGGGTGAAGGTACCTGTGCATGCAAGCACCTCGGTGTGGGTGTGTGTACGCGTGCAGGTAACAGGTCTCTCTGTTCATGACCATACATGTGCATGTGGACCTGTGTGCACACCCTTGGCTGCGTGTGTGAGCCCCTCATGGGCGTGTAAAAAAGTTGACTTGTGTGTCTTCCTGTATGTCTAGAAATACATGGGGAGATTGTCAGCGTGTGTGTGCTGGTGACACCGTCCCTGTGTGTGCCTGTGCGCGCCTGTGTGCGAGCATGCTTGTTTGCACGTGTCTTACTGCGTTTGTGCAGGTGTGTCTGGGACAGGGAGGACATGTGTGGGTGCAGGAGGGGAGCTGGGGAGATGGAGGGTCTGTGTGCTGGGAGATGTGAGCACCCAGTTTGTAGGTTGAGCAGGTTCCTCGTAATTAGAAACACCAGAGCACAGCTCAAGCCCTGGGTTGCCTATCAGGGGAGCTCAGTTCAGGCAAGTCCTATGAAACTTTGGGTCATCCCTGCTCTCCCCTGGAGCCATCGCAGGCTGAGGCCAGTTATACTGGGAATCTCTCTGTGAGACATCAGAGTGCATGGGTAGAGCTCCCTCCCATCTAAGTCCTTCAGCAAGCTCCTCCTCTGGGATCTGGCTCAGTTTCCTCACAATGGACTACCTTCATGCTCCTGGCTTCATTTCATGGATGTGGATCTGGAGGGCTGAATCATGGATAAACCCTGGGGAAGACACTTGGTTCTTGTGAGCGGTGGGTCTGACCTGTGTTCTCTCCACTATTTCCCCAAATCTCAGCTTCTGAAGACTGGAGACCACAAAAGCCAAAAATGTGGAGTGAGGAGAGACAGGAGACTGGAGCTAGTGCAGAAGCAAGGGATTGTCACTTGGAGGCACGTGGCCATTGATTGTGGGGTGATGCCTCTGCACTTCCAGGATAACTCCAAGTGCTCTGCCCAGCTGTGGAGGAGGTTTTGCTCTTGTGGGGCTCCCAGCTCCCTGCCACTGCTCCCTCATGGCCCTGATCTGGCAGAAATCCATTCCCTTGGTAGCCAGGAGAAACCCTGGCATTGGCAGGTGCTGCTGGTAGCTAGGCAGGGTGTGTACCTGGCACAGGGGTCTGGTAAGGTCTGAAGTGCCAGCAGAGCAGCACCCTAGCAACTTCCCAGCTCCCCAGCCCCCTAGAAGTCTTCCCAGCATCTCTGACCTCCAGGAGCTCCCCAAGATCTTCCTATCCACTAATACCCCATAAAACCACTAAGACTCTTAGAAGCACTCTAGGACTTTCCAGGAAGCCCTAGTGCTCCAGGTCCCCATCAGCGCCCCGGGAGCCTCCCAGACTCCTAGAAGTCCCTCCAGCAATCCAGACCCCCGATAAGATCCCGACAGAACCCCTCAAAAGCTCACAACCCCCAGCCCGGCGCGGGGTGGGGGCCGCAGCTTCCTCGCCGTCACCGTGGTAACCCGGGATGCGGGGCGGGGCCGCCGGCGCGGCATGGGCGGGGTGGGGGGGGTGTCCGCCAGGG
>VZTM01010858.1:0-33677 GCA_013400555.1 Jacana jacana | reverse complement strand
GGGGCGGGCTGCCCAGGGGGCTTTCGGGGGGTCCCGCCACCCCGGCCCGGTCCCGCACGGCTGCAGCCCCGCGTTCGGGGCGCTGTCAGAGCCGCTGCCTCCCCTCCGCCTTCCCTCTGTCCCGGCGGAGCGTCGGCGGGATGCGCGGCTTCCCCTTGCTCCAGGAGGTTGTCCCCTTTCGTCCCCGGCCGGAGCCGCCCCAGCGCCCGCCTTGCCTGCCTCAGTTTCCCCGCTCTCTCCGGGCGGAGAACGGGTGCCGCTACCGGGGGGCACCGCGGACGCCGAGGGGGATGCTGGCGGGGATGCCACTGTTGTGGGGCACGGTACCCAGGAGATAAGTACCTTTGGGCTCCTCACCCCAGAGGTGCGCACCTGGGCGGGGGATCCACCTTGTATTCCCTTCCCGGCTCCACCGATCCCCAAGGCGAGGCAGGTAGGAGGGGACCGCCTGCCTTCCAGAAAAAGACCCCCCAACACTCACCACCCCTGTCCGTCTCCATCTCCCCTGGGTGGCTGGCTGCTCCCTTCCACCCGATCCCAAATTTGTGCGCTGCAGGCAGCCAGGGGTTAACACTGGTGCTGGTGTGAGTGGGGGGGTCCCCCGCCCTTCCCCCTCCCTCCAGCCCCTTTAAATATAATTTGTTAACGTTGGGACTTGTATTAATTAAAGCAGCAGCCGCTGCAGCCTGTGACCTGGGGGCTTGTCACCGTGAAATCAAGTTTAAATCCAGATTTCAAGGGGGAAGAGAGCTGGGGGGAGTGCTGTGTCCTCCTAGGGAGGGTGACAGTGACAGCTTCTCACTGGTCCATGGTTTCCTTGAGCTCTGAGTGGAACAAGAGGCAGAAGGACCTGCCCTCTGCTCTCTGGGGTCCTAGACAAGGACCCTGCCTCAGTTTCCCTGCTGCGCAATGCGGAGAAGGACCAGAACAGCTACCCCGGGTTGCCCTGGGAGAAGGTGGCAGGCACTGTGGCTGGCTCAGAACAGGCAAGGGACAAGGTCCCTGTAGTGCTTGGGGGGAGAATCTGTGGGGCTTGGGGCTGATGACAGCTCTGGACCTACTTTTCGTCTCCTCTCAGCCAGGGCTTGCTTTGACAATGTGAATAGGCACAGGAGCCAGGCAGAGGATTTCCCCGTCTTTGTAGGGTCTTTGGAGGGATGTAGCTCTTTCTGCCCTCCTTCTCCTTGCTCCCCACAACCCCAGCTCTCCCTGTTGGAGTCACTGCGGATTTGCATTGGGGCAGACCCACATATTACCTGTGGAAGTGGCGGGTGGATATAAGCACCCTTGGGAAGCTGCAGAAAGCAGCAGCCTGGCCCTGTCAGCTCCCCTTCCCCCCTGAGCAAACCATAATTCAGCAGCGACCCTGGGGCTGAGCCCTTCCTCCAGATCTCAGTGAGCACTGAGCTGGCAAAGTCAGTCCGTGCTCCCTGAGAGCTCTGTCTGTCCATGTACCTGCACCAGGTTCACAGGATCTGTGGGAGTAGAGGGGGAGTAAACCTTTTTCCTAAGACCTGGCTGCTCTGTGAGGCAGCTGCAATCCTTCCTCCAGCATCCTCCTCTGAGTCTTACTTCTGTAATCAAGGTTCAAAGGGCTCCAGCTCTCTGCTCCTCCTGGGGACCCAGCTCTTGGCTGTCCCAGGGAACAGGCAGCCCTGCCCGGAGGAGAGCTCTCAGCAGGGACTGAGCTGTCATGAGCAAGGAGCAGGGTGGTGCTGAACTCCTGATGGACCCTGCTGCAAGCTTCAGGATACTCCTGGGCACCCTGCTGCCTACTGCTCACTTTGCAGGTCCTCTTGGACACCGTGGATCCCAGGATCCTTCAAGCCTTTCCCTGGAGCTGGGCAGACACTTCCCCCCTCTTCTGTCTGTCTCCACATCTGTCTGTCCTGTGTACCACTGTCTTAGCTCCAGGCACCTCTTTCAGGACATGCTTCGTCTGTCTCCCCACACTCCATCTACCTCCATGTTTCCCCAGGCAGCATCTCTACTTGTATAAATACTTGCACCCCTGCTACGAACCATGTGCCTCCCCTTGTCCTATCCATCTGCTGATCTTTGTGGTTTTGTGTGGTGACACGCATCAGAAAGGTCCCCAGGTGGGGCTGGGGTGCAACAGTGGGTTTGGGATGGTTGCTGGGTGTTTGAGGGGGTTTGGCAGGGTGCTTGGCTCCAAATTTCCTAGCTGAGCTGTCAGGAAAAGGCTGGTCCCTCTGGTTATCTCCCTTGTGAGGACCAGCAATGACAGGGAGACACAGAAGATGCAAGGAGGGGATCAGCCAGTAGCAGGATGGAGCTGGATCTGGGGTGGGTCTCCTGCTCCAGGGTCTCTGGATTCTCCCAGGGGGAAACCCAGATCCTCTGGGGAAGGAGAACGATGGCAGTCTGTGCCCAAGAGTCTGCACTGTATGGCTGGGGCAGAAAAGCCCTGGAGGAGCATGCAGAGGGGACACAGCTCTGGGAGATGCTGGGCTGCTGCTGGGCATGGGCTGCTGAGGTGTCCGGGCTGTGCTGACATGGCTGGAGAGGGTAGCAGCCCCAGTGGCACTGGGACATATCTGCCTGCCTGTGATTATCATTGTGCCCGGGGAAGGGGGGAGAGGGGTAGTTCTGGCCTTGGGACCTCCTAGATTTGAAGCTGAGCCTTTCCAGTACCCCTTGTCTTTTCTCCTTCTTCCCAATCTCAAGCTGCCCTGGAGTCTCACCCTCGCAGGCAGCGGGCATGGTATGGGGAGAGGAGCATCTCCCCACCGCGTGTGTTCCTCAAGGGGAAGTGAGTGGTCCATGCATTGCTTGCTTCAAGCTCATGGGTTTGTCTTCCCTTCCCTCCCAGCTCCTGCTCCAATGAGATCCTGGGCCTGAAGCTGCCATCGGAGCCGGTGCTGAACGCCAACACAGTGTGCCTGACCCTGCCGGGGCTGACACGGCGGCAGCTGGAGGTGTGCGTGCGCCACCCTGATGTCACTGCCTCCGCCATCCAGGGCATCCAGATCGCCATTCACGAGTGCCAGCACCAGTTCCGGGACCAGCGCTGGAACTGCTCCAGCCTGGAGACCAAGAACAAGATCCCCTATGAGAGCATCATCTTCAGCAGAGGTAAGGGCTGGATAGCCCCCTTCCTCTCCCTCTGTCCAGTCCCTTCTCTCAGAAGCCCTCATGGGCTTCCCATAGGTCTCTACACAGCTCTTCCATGGCCCAGGGGATCAGGCCAGCTCTTCAGCATCCTCATGGATGAAGGCAGATAGAGCCTGAAAAACCTTAGGGCCTGCCAGACCAGGCAGTGCTGCGCTGTGGCAAAGCTGGGTTCTTCTCCACGTACCTTTGTACCTATGCTGGCCCTTGTCCTGAGCTGCCCATCCCTGGCCAGCCCCAGCTGCTCCCAAGGTTCCTTTCAGGCCCCACTGCTTTCTAGTGTCTTCCTGCCATTCAATGTAGGCTGGCGTTTGGAGCTGTGCCATGAGTGTGCAGCACAGTTGGTAGATCTGAAGGTGGATGCTGTGCTCTGCAATTTGGTTTGGTGGTGTTTCAAGTGCATCATGGTGGGCAGAAATGCCCTCTGGCTAATGGGGTGTAGATCTGTGAGCCCATCACCCTGGTGTCCTGCCTTTGTGTTGGCTCCCCAGTGCGGAGAGCTGAGGGGTCTCTGTTTTGTGAGACCCTGGAGCATGGTGGCATGGGGGGGCAAGGAGACAGACTGTCCTAGAAGCTCTCTTGCCCCACCTGTGCTGCTGGGAGAACTCTCCTAGCTCTACATGGTCTACTGAGTCCTGGTGCCAGTGTCTCCTCATCTTCCCCACAAGCTCTGTGTCTATCAGAGCCTCCCTGGTTGATACTCAGGAGGTTCCCCCAGGAGCTGACTCTGAGGGTGCAGACAGGCTGGCCTCTACAGTGCAGATCAGGGTTGTGACCTCATGGGACCTTCTGTGGGACTTGAATGCATCTAAGTACTCTTCTTGAAGCCTGGGCCTTGGCACACACCAAAGGTCCCCTTGCCCCAGGATGTGGGCAGGAGAGAACAATGTGGTGCCAGTGGCAGGAAGGCAGATGCTGAGGACAGGCAGGGTGCCCAGCAAACACATCGCTCCCCCAGCTCCTGAGGAAGCAAAAAACTACCAAAGATGCTGCTCACCTACTCCATTTGAGAGCCTCCTAGCCTGGTGCCCAGCAGAGAGGTGCCTCTGCCCCTGCTTTCCCAAATACCCTTCCATACCCTGCAACGTCTTTCTAGGACTGCGAGGACAGTCCTCTCACAGAGGAGATGTTGGCAGCTTGAGGCTTACATGCCTTTGAGGGGATGCAGTGGCAGGAGCACCCAGGCGGGTGGGGACATGGCTGGAGAGGGGAGCACAGAAGCATTTTGGTGCTGGAAGGTCCCTCATGTCCAGGGCAGATGGGCCAAGCCTTGCTGGAGGTGATGCTACCTTGCAGCACGTGTGGCACCAAAGCCACACACCAGGTCCTGCCACAGAGTGGTTGCCAGTGCCTGGAGAAGGGCAGCATCTCTTCCCTCCACAAATAGCACCCAGGTTAGGGCCTGGCAGGGAGGGTGGGGACCATCAGCCCTGATAAGAATCGAGGTATTTCCAGGTCCTCTGAGGAATGCGATTCACTTCTAGTCTCCTCAGGCGGCAGGAGACATCGACTTGCTGGCTCAAGTTGCTCACACACCCAGGCAAGCTTCCCTGCTGAAGCTCCCACCAGGCTGTGTGAGAAGCTCCAGCAGCAGAGAGCATTGACCTTCTACATCCTTCCCTCGGCCCATCAAGTCTGGTGGTGGCTGGTGACTTTGCAGCTCACTTGTCTTAGGTGCCACCACAGCCCTTCCCACTGTCAGGGCCATGATTGATGAGTCTGGGGATTCCTGCAGCCCCTGGACTCTTGCCCCAGACCTAAGCTCTTGAGTATGGCTCAGCCCTGGCTCCCAGCACCAGGTGAGATCTCGTCCCCTGGGATGGAGACCCAGCACCAGGGAAGGATGGAGACAGGGTTGGTGCAGCAGAGCAGATGGGCACCTCACAGCTCTCCTTTTGGCAGCAGGGAGTGTAGAATAAGCCCCAAGCACCCAGGCCATGCCATGTGGTTGCTCAGAGCTGCTCTGGCATGAAGCAAAGCTTTCAGGCAGGTGCCCTGGCCTGCTTCCAGCCCACTGGTGTCCCTCTATAACAGAGCTGGAGCTCTGAGCTGTGCCTTGCAGATGTTACGGACATGGCCATCAAAGCAGGGATGCTTGGTGCACCCCCAGTGCTGGAGGAGAGGTGAGTGGTGGAAGCGAGGGGTACAGGCTCCGTGCTGCAGGCATTAGTGCATCTCACCTCTGGGGACCAGGCCTCTGCTCTGCGCCCTGCCCCAGCCTTGCTGTGCTTGGGAAGGCAACGTGCTCGTAGGATCATTGTTTGTAACCCAAAGTGACAGACCCCTTTAATCTTTCATTCCTTTTCCCACTTCTGCCATCAGTTCAGCCGTGCGTGAACCTCACTTTAAATTATTTGTAGCTGGCTTCTCCCTCCCGCTCTCCCCGCTTGGCTCTGCCATCCCCACCTCCGCCCCATCCTCCTGCATCTCCTGCATCTTCCCCAGTGCCTGTGCGAGACATCCAGGGTGCCACACTAGCGTTTGCTGGCCACCCATCCCATGCTCTGGCCAGCATCCAAATGCTTGGTAGAGTTGAAGGCTTACACCTGGGGAGCAAAGCTGGGGACAGTGGCAAAGAGGTACCTGTCTCCCCATCCTGCTGGTCTGATCCCAGAAGCTTGAGTGCAAGCCTCAAGGAGCCAGGAAGGATCAGGGAGGCTTCAAGTTGGGCAGGGCTGGGAATCTGGTAGGCCTTCTGGGCAGTGTAGCTGGGGACAAGGATCCTGACAGCGCCCTGGGAAAAGCACGGACCTGCTGGGTGCTGCAGGGAGATGCAGCTGTTCCTGGGGTGCAGGGCACGATGGCTGCGAGGCACAACAACAGGTTAATGGAGGGCAAGCAGAGGGGGTGCCCAGGGATTTGCCACCCTGGCTCTCACAAAGCCTCTTTCTTTGTTGTCAGACACCTCCATGGGCTGTGGGTTTTCTGACTTTGTCCTTTGATGCTGCACCCTTGGGATATGTGGTGTCCCTTGTACCCTGTGCTGAGCCTCCATCTGCAACCACCCATCCTCCTTGGCCCACATCATTTCCATGTGTACCCAGGCTTAGCATTGCCATTGCAAATCCTTCTGCTCCTCACCTGGCTACCTGTGTCCTTGCCACCCTCCTGCCCGTTCCCTGACACTGTCACCTCTGTCAGCACCCTCCAGTCCTGTCCCTGGTCCTATTCCTCTCTGGTGTCCCTCCCTCTTCCTCCAAGTGCCGTCAGAGATGTCTTCTCCTGGCCCCAGGGGCATATGCAGGATGGAGCAGTGAGGTGGAAGCAGGTGATTGTGTCTACATCAGTAACTGAGACAGGTCCCCTGCTCCTGCTCCACAGGTGAGCAGCACAACCATGTCCTCCCTGATGGGCACTGTGAGGCTTGGCTGGGCTGAACCATGCTTGGGTCTCTGCCAGAAATGAATCTGTGGATGGCAGTGGGTCGTCAAGCCCTTGTCCTTGTCTGCGATGTGTTCACTCATGAGTGGGTGTGATGCCACAGGGACTGGGACTGTCTGGCTGCTGGTGTGCTGAGGGATCCCTCTTCCCTGAGCATTTGCCTTTGCTCATCCCAATCCCATCTATATAGAGCTCTGAAAGAAATGGGAACCCTCATGTAGGAACCGAGTGTCCTTGAAGGCCCCTGAGGGTGCATGGCTGGAGGGGACATGGCTCTGTGCAGCATTCTGCTGTTCCTCCAGGAGCCTTTGGAGGGACAAGTGATGCTTGCATGCCCTGTGCCCTCCTTAGAAGGGCTCCCTGGTGCCAAGGGGTTTGTGTGGCCATGGCCAAACCTTGATTCTGTACAGCAAGGAGCAGGGAACTCCCTGCAAGGTTGGAAATGTCAGGTGCTGGGGCCCAGCCAGCTGCGAGCTGGAGCTTGGGGAGGCTTTGACATGTGGGGAGGGAGGCAGGTGCTGTTATGGATATCCAAGGAGATGCTGCCATGCTGAGGACCCCAGCACACAGCTCTGCAGAGCTCCAGCCAAACTCTGGTGCCCGCAGACTGCAGCGCCTGGCCCGGCACAGCTGCTACTGGGCTGCTGGCAGGGTTTTCAGTACTCCCAGGCAAGCCACGGGCTTTGCCCACCTGGCCCCAAAGTACATGTGGGTGCTTCGGATGCTCAGCTGTATCCCTGTGGGTGCCCCCATCCTCTGGAGCTTCCCCAGCTGATGGTGGCAAGCAAGACCCTGGGGCCAAAGCAGCATCCCTGGAGGTGTGGGGCTGAGCCTGGCTCCCTGCAGCCTGCAGGGGGGCTCTGGCTGCTGGCATGGAGTGGCTTGGAGTGCCGTGGGCAGATGGGGAGCAAGGGCTGTGGGTTGTCCCCAGCACACTCAAGGAGGTGCAGGGAGGCAAGTCGGGATCTGCAGGGAGGCGTTTAGTGCCTGGCGCCAGGCCAGACCCTGGCAGGTTCACCTGCAGTTTAATTAGGGAGAGGGGAGGGAGCGGGGCTGGGGGAGAGGCAGCATGTTGGGACTGGCTGTCTCCACGGGCCTTGCAGAAGAAGCTCGCCTCTGCCTCACCAGCTGGTGGGACTGGGGTGACATGCTGCTGGCATTATGGGGGGTCACTGCCCATGGAAGGGTTGGTTGAGCATCCCTGGGTTACTCCAGGTTGTGCATGGACCAGGCTGTCCCGTTTGCTCCCTCAATGCCACTGCGGTGGGTGCTGGGAGGCCATTGCTGCCTGGCTGCGATGGTGAGCAATGGGAGGAAGGCCATGACTCCAGCCATCCCTGCCCCAGCAGACCATGGTGCCCACAGCTGTGCCTGAGCCAGGTCCATTGACTTCATCCTACATCTATCCCCATGAGAGATGGAGAAACTGCAGCATCCATGGCAGAAACAGTGCCAGCTGGGGCTTGAGGTCCTGCTAAATGGCTCCCCATCTCCTAGATGCATCTTGACAGGGAAAATTTTCCCTTGGTAAGAAAACCACTTTGGGATCTGACTTGGGGCTGAGATGTCAGATCCATGCTCCTCACCCAATACAATCCCTTAAGTATATGGAAGGCTGCATGCAGGTGGTGGTGTCAGGTCTCTTCCCTGCAAGATGCACCTCCCACGGCTACAACCACTTCTGCTGTCTCTGGAGGGATCAAACATCACCACAGAGGTCTTAAGTGGCTGGGGTAGCCAGAGAGCCTCTCTCCTAAGGGCTTGGGGCTGTCTGGTGCTCGGCTGTGGTTCATGGAAGCTCCCACCCTTGATGAGCCCATGAAGCTGGTGGTTGTCGCCTGCAGCCATGTTGCTCGCTGCTTTGCTGCAATCCTCCAGGCTCTGGTGTGGCCAGGATAGAGCAAGGAATGTAAACTGAACCTCCAAGCAGAACCACACTGGCATGGCTGCTACAGTCCCGGTCCCTTTCCACCCATTGCTCACTGCTCCGCATCAATGTGGGGTGAGAGAAGGAGGTGAGATGGTAGGGAGGAGTGTTGGGACCAGGAGGAGCGATACTGAGCAGGGAAATGACCATGGTGAGATGGAGACAAGACTCCCTGAGTGCTGGGATGTCAAGTCTTGAGGACCAACCCATCCCTTGCCTGCAGCCTGGGGAATGGCAGCTCCAGGGACAAGGACCTGTGTCTCATCCATCAGCTCATGCATGGCTGGAGAGCAGCGGAATAAGGAGGAGTGCTGGAGCTTGACCCCAGGAGTTTTCAAGCTGTGAAGGGCACAAAAGGAACCTGGCCTCTTTACCTATGGGTAAATATGGCCTCTTTACCTATAAGGAGACGGACTTGCTAGACGGTCTGGGTGGGGTAGAGCTGCTGTCTGGGCTCCAGAAGGGATTTTAAGGAGATGCTGCATGGGAGATCATTTGTTAGGCTGGGGAAACATGTGAGAAAGAGGATAACGGAAAGGCAGGGCTGAGTAGAGAGTGTCTCATTGGGCAGAGGGTTTGCTGCTGACATCCCTGGGCACCAGCTGTGTGAGAAGCTGGGGACACTGAGCGAGGTGGCAGTGACAGGTCCCTGCTCTTGGGCTGTACCCAGGTTTGGCTCATGAAGGGGTGGAGCTGGCCCAGATTGTGAGGATGGAGAACTGATACGGGGAGGATTTGGTGGTCTTAGAGACCTTCCCATGCTGGTTCTCCTTCATTGCTCAGGCAGGGACTGAAGTTCCCCAGATTTGTGCCGTCCTGCTCCAACAGCGACGTGGGTGTGTTGCAGGCACTGCCTCCCAGTGCTCTCCCTGGGGAGAGGAGGCTGTGCAGCGTACGCACCAGCAGCCCCATTACCTGCCCACTGAAAAATGTTGTTCAACTTGTGCATGGAAAGAGGGAGGCTGAGAGCAAGCTTGTCCCACACCGAGGGGAAGCTGGGAGAGGCTCCTGCTGGCTTTTAAGCAGTGCCTCGTTAATTTTTTAAATGCACCAGTGTCAAATTAACACACAAAAAGAGCAGCATGACTTCAAGTGCAGGTTTCTGAGCTGCATTTCATTTCCCTTTAATAAGATCATAGTGTTTGCTCGGCGGGCGGCAACGGAACCACTGAGGAGACATGCGTGATGGGGGGCATCGCCAAAGACGGGTGCTGGCACCGGGAAGAGGTCGTGCTCTCACCTCTCGTGACTCTGCAGCACAGGCAGGGAGCTGGCAGAGCTCCTGCCCAGGATCTGTGCTTTGGGGTGCTCGCCCAAGCTCCCCATTTAATGTCATGGATCTGCTGGAGACAATGCTCCAAGATCTGTTCAGCCGTAGCAAAGCCAGGGCCGATGAAACTGCTCTTGTCCAACAGAGGGAGAGAGGCCACCAAACTCCAGCTATTTGTTTATTCACGTGTGAAGCTGCGGCACAAACTCTGGCTCTCCCTCCTTCCCCTGCTCGTGCTGGGGCCGGTCACTGCACACCAAAGCGAAGGGCACTGCGGGCTCCTCTCTTGGCCCAGCACCCACAAAGAAAAATATTACTTTGCATTTAAAATAAAATAGAAGTTCCCGGGTGGGGGAGTCTCTGCGACCCGGCTGCAGCCAAACCAAGCGGCCCTCGGGCGGCCCCCACTCGCAGCCCCGCAGAGCCCCTGCCGTGAGACCCGGCCTTGTCCCCATCCACCCCATCCCCAGCTAATGACACTTGTGGACATCCTCGCTCCCCGGCGTTTAACGACAACCAGCTGCTGGTGCTGGCAGCCTGCGGTGCGGTTGCGGCATGTTCTAACTAACTGGGGATGCTCGATTTTTCCAGTGTGGTATCGCATTTAGAGCTTCTTGTGGGAGCTGCAGGGGCTCGGGAAGGGAAGGGGCATGGGCTGGCGGATGGGGCTGGACAGGCGCTGCTGCCTGCTCCTGTCATTGCCTCATCCTGCAGCCTGTGGGTAAGCAGAAATGGCCCATTCCTCAGGAGAAGTATTCCTCAGCCAGCATTATATTTAATATATAGTGGGAAACTCTGAGTGGAGCATGGGGAGGGAGGAGATACTGCCTTTCCCTTCAAAGCCATAACACTGATGCCTGAGCAATGCTGTGGTGGCACCTCCCAAGGCAACGTGAGTGCAGGGTGATGGTGGGAGCTGGGGTCCTGGCCAGGGCAGGGCTGCACTTCAAGGCAGCAATGAGTCCTTGTGGGAATGGGGATGGAGCGCATCGAGTGAATGGTCCAGGTGGGACCTGGTGTGTCAGGACAAGGGCTTCCTGCATCCTGATGTGGTGCTGGGCTCGTCCAGCTCTCCCATGAGGGTTCTGCCACCCGGCCTAAGCCTGGCTTTCTCCTTCTTTGCAGGCTTTCGGGAAAGCGCCTTTGCCTATGCCATCGCGGCTGCCGGCGTGGTGCACGCCGTCTCCAATGCCTGTGCCCTCGGGAAGCTGCAGGCCTGCGGCTGTGACCAGAAGCGCCGGGGTGATGAGGAGGCTTTTCGCCGCAAGCTGCATCGGCTCCAGCTGGAGGCCATGAACCGTGGCAAAGGCATGGTCCACGGGGTGCACATGGAGCACATGCCGGCCGAGACCCCCGGCCTCCAGGACTCCTGGGAATGGGGAGGCTGCAGCCCTGATGTGGACTATGGGGAGAAGTTTTCCAAGGATTTCCTCGATTCTCGGGAAACCTACAGGGATATCCACTCCCGCATGAGGCTGCACAACAACCGTGTGGGCCGGCAGGTGAGCTTGGCAGGGTTGTGGGGTGATAGTGGTGGGGACAGGTTCCCCAGGACCTGTGTGGGAGGTCTGTGAGGGGCTCGTGCTGGCTGTGGTGGGACACATGTGCAAGGCTGGGATTATCCCCAAGGCAACCCCTCTCCCCAGCTTTACCCAGACCAAAGGCAGTGGTGCAGCCCTGCTGCTGAGCATCGCTGCAGGGGTGGGCACCCCCAAGCATTGCTGCTGTCCTCCTACCAAGAGACACTTCCCCAGGCCACTGTCATCTGCATGTGCATGTGGTGGTGCTAGGGGGTGGCATGGCAGCGAGTCCAGCTTCTGCCTCTCAGGGACTGGGTGAACTGGTGTTGGGCAGCTGCTGCATGAGAGCACTATGGTCAGGGAGGAGAAAGTCACTGTCATCATGTGAGAAGGCAGATGCTGCAATGCACTGTCCCCAGTGAGGACAGCACAGGCTATGCAGCACCCATCTGTGGCTTTGCCTCTGGAGAGGGACCCGGTGCCCTGAGGAGGCAGATGTGAGTGTGACTGAGCCAGGCAGTGGATGCGTGTGCCAGCCAGAATGTGCAGCATCCCCTCAGGAGCGGAGGTGACAGCCCACAGCCTCATCCCCTGGCTCCAAGGGGGTGCTGGAGCCTGCCCAGGCGAGCAGAGCAGCCTCCCCTCTATTCTCATGATGTCAGGTCTCGTTAAAGGTGCTAATTAGTAGCTTGCTCTCTCTGGAAGCTGGTGTTTAAAAGCAGTCTGACGTTGGAGACAAGAAACACGCAGGCAGGAGGGGCTGGGAGAAGGGCTGCATTTTCCTGCCTGCCTTTGCTCCCAGCAGGTGCCAGGGAGACCCTGTCCCATGGATACAGTGGGATATTTGTTCCCCAGACCCCAGCCACACACTGCCAGGGCAGCACAGAGGGGTGTGAAGTGGCTGTGAGAATAAGTAATTAAGGATCAGAATGACATAAGGAGTGTTTCCACAGGGTGGCTCAGACGTGTGGATGTGCCTCTTGCTTTGAGCATGTTTAAAGACAGTTGTGAGGTGGGGACGCTGCAGAGCAGGATGTTGATGTGTGCCCTTCCCTGGTGCTGGGGCTGAGCTTTACGGCCCTGAAAAGCCATCCTAGTTTGGCCAAGCTGTAACTCCCTGGGGAAAGACAGAGCTTTCTGCTTGTTTGGCTTTTTTTCCATGTGATGAAGGCTTGCTCGGTGTTAGGCAGCTAAATCCTCCACAGGCTGCTCTGCCTCAAGCCAGGCAAAGCCCCTGACCCACCTCTGGCTGCAGTGCTCATCCTGTCTCCCATCCAGCTGTGAATGCCCCGAACCACTGGGGCTCTCAGCAGTGCTAAAAATTTTGGGTCTACATTGCCTGTTTCTCAGGGGAAACAACACAGCCCCCTGCAGAAAGAGGGGAAGGTGAGAGCGGTGGGGAGGTCACCATGCGGTGCCTTCAGGATCCAACAGCAGCAAAAATGCCTGGGGTCTGCTTGTCCCCAAATGCTGGCAGGCATGAGGCTGGCAGTGGCATTGTCAGCTGTTGGTGGCTACAGAGACAAAAGCTGAACTGATGGAAAAAGCCTGAGAGCTGAAAGCAGAGGCAGAGGAGGACTGAAGGGATAAAGGAGGGGATGGTACCAGCTGTGGGTGGAGAAGTGATGGCCAGACAGGCCGCCCAGCTTGTCGATGCTGTTGAGATGAGGGTGTGAGCTCGAGTGTGGGTTGGGTTGTGATGGTTGTGGGTACCATGCATTGGAGGAAGAAGATGCTGTGCCTGGTCTGTGCCTGTTGGTACCATGCTTATTGCTGGGGCTGGACCTGGCTGTCCACGTTACCTGGGGATGTATTCTCCAACTCCCCATCCTGCTCTTTTAGTGACACCATGGTTCCCACAACTGCCCAAGCCCTCATCACTCCTAAGACCATCTTTCCACTCTAATAAGGAGCAATTTGCTGGGATTTCCCAGGAAAGGAGTGGCTGTGCTGGATGCAGCAGCTCTGTGGTCCTCCCCTCCAAGTCCCAAGGCTTGAACTTGAACAGAGTGATGATGTGGACATGCATGCCACATGCCACATGCCATGCCCTGTCACATGCCCTGTCACTCTCTGTGCAGTGAGCAGCTGCAGCACCCAGGGCTCTCTAGCATCTCACTGATGCTGAGCATCCTCTCTGCGGTCCCTGTGTGTCCCAAGGGTTCTCTGTGCCTGGGTAAGCCTGTCTCCTGACTCAGACCCTGCAATGCTGTGGGGGGGAAGAGGTGACAGTCCCACCGATGGCCACATCCAATTAATAGTGGGCTGTGGGTTTCTGTAGTGTAGTGGTTATCACGTTCGCCTGACACGCGGAAGGTCCCTGGTTCGAAACCAGGCAGAAACACCTTGTTTTCTGCATCTTTTGCATCCAGCTACGAAGCCGGGGAGGGGATTGCAGCTGTAGGGGATGTGCATCATTCTCTGATGGTGCCAGTGGTCACCTTGGTCTTGAGTTGGAATAGGGCAACTTCCTTCTCCAACTCAAGACTGAGGAGGGTGTCCTGCATCCCTGGGAGGGAGGAAGTTTCCCAGCAAGAAGCAGCAAAAGCATACAAGAGGCTTTGCAGGTCCTCCTAACCTGCCAGATCAGAGAGCGTGAGAGGATTAAAGGCAGCCAGGAACTACCCATTACCCTCACAACAAAGACCTATGATAAAGCTCTTATGAGAGTGTCTGGGAGGAGCTGGGAATGTGCGAAAGAAAGCACCAGCGAGTCTGGGCATGTGCCGAACTCGGGTGTCTGTGAGATGGGGGAAGGACCTGGCCGGGTAGAGGTATATGGAGGAGATCTGATGGAAAAATCACGGCGTTGAGGCTCAGACGGTTCTTTCTTGGGCCTCCTGGCCCTGGCAGGGTCCTCTCCCCTCTACACCGTCCACGCAGGAGGGAGCACAAGCTGTCCCTGGGCAGGGACGGATGGGTGCTACAGTGCTGAGGCTCAGGATGCTCAGCAAGGATAGCTTGGGTGATGGAGATGACACACACGTGCTGCCTTCTCCAGGCTCCGCTGCAACCAGCCATAGACCCAAATAAGCCCCTGTCCAGGTGTTACACCACTGTCCCCTCCATCCCGGTAGTGACCATCCCAGCTACAGCCCTATATGCAGATTTTCCCTGAGCCAGGGACCTGGGATAGGTACTGAAGCAGGGAGGGGATGTGGGAAAGGATAAGGTCCCAGTGCCAGTATGTTCCCATGGATGGTGGCAAGGATGGTGATGAGGAGCCAGTGTTCCTGGCTGGCACACCCAGGGCACGGCAGAGAGGCTGGGCAGCTCATTACCTGCAAGGTGGAGGCTATTCCCGGCAGGAGACAGGACTCTCAGCAGGATGAAAGCCAAACTCCAGCCCAGCCCAGACCTCTATGCCATGTGCCCTGAGCTCCAGGCATGTTTCCCTGACCTGTCTTCATTACCATAACTGCTTAGCAACGGGGAAATTTACTCAAAAACAAAAAAACAAGGAGTAAAAACCCCCCCCCCCCCCCCCAAAACAAGGCACTCCTCGCACCCACAGGAGCAAGCAGCATGTGTCAGCCGTGAAGCCAGGTGGCCAGGCAGGGCTGGCATCATGAGATAGGACCTTTCACAGGGCCATGTGTCCTCTGGGCTCCCCTGAGTCCCGGAGCATGGCCTTGGGTGGGGGGGATCAGTCTATGACAGTCTTTGCAAGACCCAGCCCAGCTCATGGTGGTGCTTGAGTGTCCCATGGGAAGGGGATTTGCTGGAGCCTGTGCAAGCCTGTGGGCATGGGGACATGTGACCCAGCAGGGAATCCCTGTCAGGACAGAGCAGAGGATGGTATAACCTGGCTGTTTTCCAGGCTGTGTGGAGATATGCAGCTACACCGTGCTCCTGGAGATTGCTGGGCTTGAGCTGTTTCCCTTGGCATGGCCACAGCATCGTCCCTTGCCAGGATGACGGATCCCAGCATGCAGCCTGGGGGCTCAGGGGCATTTCCCAGTGACTCCAAGGTCCTCCTTGCCCCTGTACTGGTCTCTGGCCTCTGCATGAGCCACACTCCCCAGCGAGCCCAAACCGCAGCCACAGCCCAGCCCGTGCACCCTTATGTGGGGTGGACATGTGGCACTGCCCTCACTGTGGCCTCCTCAAACCACAAGTCAAGGCTGTGAACATCTCTGATCCCTGTTTGAAATTCAGCTGATGGTGGGATGCAGCACCTCAGCCCCCAGCACTGTGCCCAGGGCTCCCACCAGAAAGCAGGCAAGAGCTGAAAGTGGAGCTGCTCCCAGGACTCCTGGAGCTGGGGCTTTTATGGGAGGAAAGCCCCAGGAAGGGGAAAGTATCCCTCCCACTTGCTTAGCTTGCAGTGCTCCTGGCCAGTGAAATGCTTGCAGGACTTAGGCACTTGGAGGTCCCAGTAGGGCTGCAAAGATGCAGCCACACTGCCTTTAAACTGGAGTCCATGGTCAGGTTGATGCTGCTGGAGCCAAGCAGCAGTGGAAGGTGAGATCCAGGCTCCTCCTCCCTGTGGTCAGGTAGCTCACCCTCTCCTTTAGGTGCTGATCCTTTGCTGGAGTGTAAAAGCCAGTTGGTGCTACCAGGATGGGAAGGGACAGAGTGTGGGACATGGGTGACACTGGGCACAGCAACAGGGTACAGCCGCCCTGGCTTTGCACCTCCAGTACTGATGGTTGCTTGTGCCAGCCTGTGGTGTTCCCAGAGTGCCAACCCACAGAAAGCTCCATGATGGCTTCTCCAGTCCCTAAAACACATCTTTTACATGCTAACCCCTCTGACCTTCCCCCCTGCCTTCCCCCCTCCCCAGGTGGTGATGGACAACATGAGAAGGAAGTGCAAATGCCACGGCACCTCAGGGAGCTGCCAGCTGAAGACCTGCTGGCAGGTGACACCTGAGTTTCGCCTGGTGGGGTCCCTGCTCAAGGACCGCTTCTACGGGGCCACCCTCATCCGGCCCCACAACCGCAACGCCGGGCAGCTGGAGCCGGGCCACGCTCGGCATCGCCGCCGGGCCGGCATCGGCGAGCTGGTTTACTTTGAGAAGTCACCCGACTTCTGTGAGCGGGAGCCGGCCCTGGACTCCTTGGGCACCCAAGGGCGCCTGTGCAACAAGACCAGCCCGGGCATGGACAACTGCGAGAGCCTGTGCTGCGGCCGCGGGCACAACATCCTGCGGCAGACCCGCAGCGAGCGCTGCAACTGCAAGTTCCACTGGTGCTGCTTCGTGGCCTGCGAGGAGTGTCGCATCACCGAGTGGGTCAGCGTCTGCAAGTAGCCGGGCAGGGATGGGTGCCCACCCCAGGGTGCCAGGGACAAGCACGCCTGCCCGCAGGGGGGGGAGGGAGACGGGAATCGGTGCTGGGCTGGGGTGGGGTGGGAGGTGGAGCCGCGGTACCTGCTTCCCTCCGCTCCGAGGGGAAGGGGAGGGGAGATGCTCAGCACCCTCCGAAATCAGCACTTTGTCGTCACCCGGGGAGGGCAGGGCTGCCCCGCTGCCTGCTGCCCGCCCGGCCCCACACCAGAGCACCAAGGCTCCCGGCCCTGNTGGGGGACACACACACACACACGCACTGGCACCGTGCACAGGTTCCTCTGGCCACGTGCGAGGCTGTGCTCTAAGTGGGATGGGGATGGAGCATCCCATGGGATGGAGAGGGGGCACAGGTCCCCGGGCTGGGGACTTGCCTCTGCCGGGGCAGAGCTTGGGCCGTCTTGGGCTGCAGCATCGTGGCCGAAGGGGAGGGTGCCCAGGGCTGTGCTGTGCGTGCCTGTGTTATTGTATGGTAAGTTATTTTCTGATTGTGAATAAAAGTGGATTGGAGACAGCACGGGGTATTTTGGGGTGCTGCACCCCGCTTTTCCTGCTGACTCGGGCTCTCCGCTCCTGCAGGGTGACAGAAGGATGGAAGGGCACCCTGGATACTGCCTGCCCACTTGTGCAAGACTTTTTCTCCAGTGCTCTGCTGCCATTCCATTAATAACAGCCCTGGAAGCTGTTTGCATAATTCCAGGAGGTGGGGACCCCCGGTGGGCACCCCAAACCGTGACAAGGTGGCTGCTGGGTGGCTCCTGGCCACCTGGATGCAGGCTGGACCCCATCCGTCCTGCGGGAATTCTGTCTGTTGGCCCCATGCCCATGGCCATGCCAAGGCTGGGGGCTGCACCACTGCTCCCCAGGCTCCCGGGGAGGGATGGTGGGGGAGCTGGAGAGCTGGGAGAGGGGAAGACAGCAAGGACGAGCCAAGCAATGGGGGTCCGCAGTTGGCACCTGGCTGTGGTGGCAGGGAGGGCACCCATCTGGCCATGGCAGCCTTCGGGGGCCAGGCAGTGAATCATGCTGCTGGTATCTCCTGGCTGATAACTTCCCTGCTCCTCCCACAGCCGCATGCCCCTTGGGGCTACACAAAAGAAAAAAAAAAAAGAAAGAAAAAATGGAGGAGGAAAATACCAGGCTGGAAGGAAGCAAGTGCCCTGGGCCCAGTGGGGAGCGGCCTGTCTCCTTGTTTCATAACGCTCCCGCAGGCAACGGGGAGCTGGGTCAGCTGGGATGGATGCTCTGCCCTTCGCCATCCTGGGCAGAAGAGTTAGCTTTGCCCCTCTGGGGGGACCAGGTTGATGGGGTCTTTGCCCCTGGGGCTGGTTGTGTTTTAGGGGCTGAGGGTGATGGAGAGAAGCATGGGAGCTCCTGTGAGCTTGTGGCTCCTGCGTGGCTCCATCTGCCAATGGGAAAGGAGGGCACATGGCTGCTGCAGTGGCTCCCAACAGCAAAGACTTGGGGCTGGTGACCTTGCAATGACAGGATCTCTGCTTGGGGTTCAGGTCACCCAGGCTCACCCTGTGTGACATGAAAGCAGTGGTGTTCCCGTGGAGTGAGTTTGCTTTGTCAGGCCATGCCCCAGCAGTTCATTTTCCCTCCTGACATCCTCCTTTTTCATCTCCACCTCCAACATCTTTTTCCAAATCCCCAAGCCCTTTGCCTTTCACCCTTTGTCCCAAATGCTAGTCGGACTCCCTGATGTCCCCTGGCCACCCCATCTCCCCCACTCCCTCCCAGGCTGGCCAAGCCCCAGTGTCCCCAGGGCTGTGCTGCCCAGGGCAGAGGGGCTCTGCACATTCATCATGCTTCAGCACTTTGTAGGTGGCGTTGGCTTCCCACCTCCCAGGGGCTGCTTTGCAGGCGCCTGTGATCTTGAGGCTGCCTGGGGTGATGACTGACTCACCACAGAGCTCTCCCCACGCCCCACCAGCCCCTTCGCTCCCCTGCTTGCTAATCCCAGGCCACCTGCACTGCAGCAGCTGGATCCCAGCACATGGTTCCCCTGGCCAAGTAGAGCTGGGGAGGGGACCAGAGTGGGGATAAAGTGTGTTTGATGATGCAGAGGAGGGGATGTGGGGGCAGGGCTGGTTTGCTCCAAGCTCATCTCATGTTTCCCTGTGAGGGACCAGGCTCTGAGCATCCTGGGGCTGCAAAGACTGCATCTTGCTGGAGAATCCCCCCATTTTGGTAATGTAGCGTTATGAAATGGCACACCAGTAATGCCAGCAGAGTCAGGGTGAGGCTCCCAGCACAGCCTGACGACTAAACCTGGCAAGCCACAGTGCCTGGTGCTGTTTGGTTCAGCGGAGACCCCATCTGAGCTTGGGACCCTGGGACATCCAGGGGAAAACAGAACCAGATCCCTTGGGTGGGTGGGTCTGTGGGTGGCATGGTCAGGGGTGCAAGCGCTGGGGTGTAGAGGTGTTTTGGGCTGCAGACAGTGTGCTGTGGGTGCAAGCAGCATGCCGTGGGTACAGGCAGCTCCAGGGCAGAGGCTTCCTGGTTTAGGAGCTCATCCCCTCCTGGGGCCAGCTGGCTCCCAAAGCAGACTTCAAGATCTGCTTTGTGGCTTCCCTCGTTGAGTGTCTGGGAGCCACAGGCAAGATGCCAGTGTGCCTGTGGTTACAAAAACAGTGTCCCCATGCTTCCCTAACTGGGAACTAGCTGCTGGGCAGCCATTCTAACAACCACACTGCTGGGCACAGAGAGCAGGCAGGACACCTCCTCTCCCCACAGCCGCTGCTGAGCCTCCAGAGTCAGTTGCCAGCAAGGACTTGGTTTGCCAGGGTCTGGGCATCCCTTCCCTCTCCTCTTCCATGAGCCTGAGTGCAGCCTCCTTGATTCACAGATGGGATCTATCTGTCCAAGTCCCACCAAAGAGCCATGTTTCCTCACATGGAGGGACTATCTGAGCCTGCTGAGCTGCTGCAGCCTTGCACCTTCTAGTGCGTGGTCCCCCTTACCACATGAGTGACACCTCCAGCCTCTGGGGCACCATGCATGGGTCTGGGCTGCAAGGGAAGGATTTAAGGTGCTTTGCTTAAATCAGAAGAATGACCATCAGGGTGGAAGAGCCCAGGCAGAATATGTAGGTGCATTTGCAGCAGAGGGGATCAGATTTTCCCAGTGTTCTCCCATCATCTCCCTGCAGAGGCAAATCGCTAAGGAAGTTCCAAAACTACAAAAGAAATGGTGATGTCTTTCACATGTATGTCATGAAAAAGGCAATGAAGGCTTCTAAAGATGACAGCAAGTCCCCGCTGGCAAAAACAGGTGGAACTTAGTCCAGTTTCATTAAGTATTTTGGCCCAAGCTCTAGAGATTCCTCCGTGCCTGAGGGTCCCTGCTGCAGAGGGGACCACTAACCCAGTGGCTCTGTTAGAGTTCTGTGAAGTCCAGTGGTTTTCTCAAAGTCTGAACTTGCCAGTCCCAGGAGCATGAGAGCTTCTCGGCTCCTTCCAGCAAACCAAAAGTAAATCTCAATTCTTGCCCCTGCTGTTGTGGAGAGGGATGGGAAAACCTGACCTGAGTGTGACCGCTGAAAAGGCAATAGAGAGACTTGAGCTGACCTGATTGGTTTGCGCTTCTGCCAGGTCTGAAGCCAGATGTGTAGCTGTCCAGATGTGGATAACCCAAGCTGGTGCTCTCTCAGACCCTGGCCTTGTGCCCATCACCAGACACAGCATGAAAAAGCCAAGGGGACAGTGGATTCCCTGCAGCGTGGCAGGTCGCTCTGGTCCTTTCTCCTCTTACCCAAAGCCCCAGCTCATCTCCCTCTTCTAGAAAGCTCCAGCAAGGGTGGGGAAGGTCTCTGGGGGTGGCAGGGGGGAGTGGGGGGGCTGGGACTTTCCCCAGGAGATCACAGGAGGAACTTTGGCTGGAGGGTGGGGGGAACCGGTGAGGAGTTGCTACATCATGCCCCAGTGAGCCGTGAGTAACTCCTCTGGTATTTCTTCCCCGCGCAGAACAGTCATCAGAGCCAGATCCTGCCCGGGGGAATCGCTACTCGGGAACGCCCAGCCCCATCCAAATTCCATTCCTGCTCCCAGAAGAGACGATGTGAAGCAGAGCCACAAGGGGACAGTTCCCTGGTACCCCCCATCCCGTCTGCTGGGGTGGCTTGAGTATGGCCATGGGCAGGACCGGCAGTGCTAGCTGGCAGAGCCTGGTGGGCTGTTGACCCACAAAAGCAGCCAGATGCACCTGGGCTACTGGAAGTCAGCAGAGAACAGACCTGTTGAATCTTCTGGTCCAAGGGGAGGACAGGGCAGACCCTTCCTTGCCTTGGTCTGGACAACTGGCCTTCATGCTTCCTTGGGTTGAGAAGCAGGTGGCCATGGCTTGAGACCTGTCCTGAGAGCCTGGCTGGCACTGTGCTGCAACCTGAGCTGCAGAGAGGTGCGCCAAGGCTTTCCTGAAGTTCAGTCCCAACATGTCATGCTTGGCACCAGCACCTCTGCAACCCCCCAAAAAAGAAAAAAATAGTTTGGCCCTAACTGACCTGCTTGGCAAGGCAAACTACCTACAGCAAGGCAGCAGCAGGCTCAGGAGAGGAGCCTGGGAGTCCTGGGCTCCCAGTGCCAGGCCCAGGTCCTGCCCAATGCCCCTGCAACAGCATGCTGGTGGCACTTCCTTCCATGGTGAGGGTGGGTCACCTACCTGGTGAGGAGGCTGTAGCCACCACTATGTTGAGCTTGTTGAGTGACCAGACATGCTGTCAGCAGCCTGACTCTGCAGGAGCGCCTCAACTCCCTGGGAGGACTGTGGCCTCCTTGTTCAGCTACAGCAGCACCAGCCCTTGGTTCTCCATGGCTTGGTGCCCCTGGACACGGGTCTGCGATGTGCCTGCAGAAGGGCCAGCAGTGTCTGGAAATGTGTGGGATGTGAGATGAAGAACAGAGGGAGGGCTTGGGCTGAAGGCTGTGATGGAACCAGGGCAGCTCCAAGGGCTGGAATACTAAGAGGTCCTGGGAGAGGCTGGACAAAGGATGGGGAAGGTAGAGGCTGAGCAAGCTGGGAGCAGAGTTTGGGGTGCACTGAGCCCCTTAGGCAGAAGATCTGAGTGGAGGCAGTGGGTGCAGAGAAGAAGGGTGGGCAGGTACCAGAGTGAGAGCAGGTAGGGGAGATGTGCAAGAAAGGAGGCTGACAGTGTGTCTGGGAAGGGGGCAATGGGGAGGTTCTCCATGGCTCAAACCCTGATGGCTGAGATTTCCACCAAGTAGATGGGTGCCAAGTCTCCTTAGGGAGCCTGTGTACTCAGGGGAAATGCTTTAACCATTGGACCACCTTGCTTGTGATGTGCCCTGTGCTGCAATGGCTGTGGGTAGGTTTGAACTCAAATATTCCTTACTCTCTCAGTCCTGCATGTGGTCCCCTATCCCCCAAAAAACCACCAAGGACACCCCAGGCCTCTTAGGGAGTGTGTGAGGGACACTGGTCCCTGGCACAGCTCTGTGACCCATGAGAATAGGGTACCCACCACTTTTCTTTAGCCTTTGACCGGAGACCTCTCACAGTCAGTGCCCAACCCTGCCTGCTGCATGAATGGTTGCCTTTCTCCCAGCTGGAGCTGAAGAAGAGGAGAGTGGTTGCCAGCAACAGGGAGGGACATCAGGGGCCATCAGGATCTCCAGCTTGCTGTTTCCATGAGGCAGATGTAGGAGGCAAAAGGATGCCTGGCTGTGACAGCACAGGGCACACCTGGGGAATGTGGTGACCTTGAGAGCAGCCTGGTGTGGACACAAGAACAGATGGGAGAAAGGGGAAAAAGCTTTTTGGACATAGATGGAGAACACCTCGGGGGGACTGTGTGCCACTCCTTTCTTTTCCCCATGGCAACGGGAGGTTTCTGGCTGGAGAAGGAGATGTTGGAGGGGCAGAGCCGACGTGGGGGCAGGATACCAGTGCAGGGGAGGTGGGATCAGGCGGCTGGGGGTTGGAGGATGAAAGCGCAGGGTCCTGGGCGGGGGGGTGACAGGAGGGGTGCAGAAGCAGCCAGCACAGCCAGGTGCAGCGGGAAGGGCTGGGGGGGAGGCAGGGAAAAGAGGCCAAGTGCAAAGAGAGCAAAGGCAGCAGAGGAAAAGAGAGCGTGGCCAGAGAGGCAGACATGAAAGGGGGAGTGAGGCAGGGGAGAGATGAAAGGGCCACAGCGCGGGTGCTCCTGCCTCCTCCCCAGGCTCCCGGGGCTCTGTAATCCCCGGGGAGCTGGCTCCTCTCATGTGGTGGCCCGCAGCTGTGTGCGGTCGGCTCAGCCCCACCGCTCCGCACTGGGACTTTCCAGGAGGGGGAGAAACCCAACACAAAACACATGACTTAACCAGTGCCTGCCAGGCCCCGGCACACGCAGGGTCTGGGGGCACTCTGGTGCGCGGCACGTCCCAGGATGCTGCAACCCACCGGGGACACGGCCAGCCAGCAGACACAGTCCTTTCTGCTCTGGGGAGAGGTGGCCTGGAGCAGGGTGAAATGGGTATGAGCCTGGACGGTTGATGGGCAGAGCTCCAAGATGGTTACACATGCACAGAAGAGCTGGGGAAAGCCTGGGAGAACCTGGATCAAACGGCACCACAGCTGGCCCCTTCAGGGGCTTCTGGGCCCACCCCCTGAGGCAATGGTGGTTTAGGGTACAGGGGCCATATGGAATTGGTCCCTCTACTCTGCTTCCCCTGTTGAGTACCATATCCCCACTCCTGCCTGATGGGTTTGGCTCTGGATACCAGGGATGCAGCAGGACTTGGCAGACAAAGTTGGCACCCATCCTGATGGGTCACTGGGTTACTTATTTTACAGCTCAAAAGCAAACCAAGAACTCAGGCCACAGTGGATACTGACACTTCCAAGACACTTGGGATATCTCTGTTCTCCATGCCCAGCTCAGGCCACCCAAGGAGAGCTCTTTCCCATAGCAGATGACCTTGCTGCTAGACAGTTTCCTGTTCACCAGTGCTGACTGCAGGGATGCTGGGCTCTGCAAGGATGCTGGGTCCTCTTCTCAGCTTTGAGGCAGGTTGGGCAGCAGAGCTGGTACCCATGGGAGGTCCTCCATATGCCTCCCTTCCTCCTTATCTCACTTTCTCCCGTGCCAACATTCTTTTGGGTGCCTTTGCGAACTGGGTTGGCTCAGCTAGAAGTGACTCTGACCGAGCTCAGGCAGCATTAGAAGCTGCCTTTGCCCTCCTGTCTCAGGGCTTTTCCTCTACCTAGCCCCACTTTCAAGACAAAAGAGGACTGGTGCTTGGCAGCATGGCCAGGGAGCTTCTGTGAGCTTCTGGTGAGAGTGTAACATTGTAGGGCCTTCCCCTTCCAAAGGCTTCCAGGGAGCAGGGTTGTGTCAGCTCCACAAGTCTCACCCCTCCAGGGAGAACCTATCTAACTCCATCTTTTTGATTACATCTGGAAGTGCTATGACTTCCTCCCTGCAGCCCCATCCACCCTCAGCAAGGAGCTGGAAGCGGACTCTCCTTGGGTCAAGGACAATCCAACCCTAATGCACCATCCCTGCCCCTGCTTCATTTGGCTCCTGCTCTGCACCACTTGGGAAGGGTGGCACCACCTGCTGCCACACACACATGAAAGAAGGAGTGCACCATCCCAGTGTGCTCCCCACGCCTGCACAGCAGCCCTGAAGTTGCTCCTGGGAACATCTCCCTGTGATGGCCAGGAGTGCTGCCTCCGTGGCCACAGTGGACCTTTGCTGCAGGAACCCAGCTGAAGATGATACTAGAGTGCTGTGGGGAGTGCTGTGGTGGGGAGCAGGGGGTGGCCATGTGCAGCCCCCCCATCCCTCCCGGTACAAGCCAGCCCTCCCCAGAGGAATGCTCCAGCACGGCTGCAGCTGCAGGGAGGGGAGGTGCTTGCTGAGCGCCGTGGCATGAAGGCATGATAGGGCACGCTCTGCCGGACCATGAATACCTGTCCCAGGCGGTTAGAGGCACCCAAGGCGTGTACGGGTGGCGCGGGAGCACACGCCTCGTCAAGCCTGGGCGGTGGTGCTCCATCAGGAGAGGAGGCTCCTTCCAGTTTGCCCTCCCACTCGTGCTGGTGAATGGTGAGCCAGCCCCCCAGCAGAGACCCGCTTCCCCATCACACTCTGCACGTAGCGCACGGGTCTTGCTTGGGGGGAATACCCCTTTTCTCCCTGGCAAAGGGGGTGTGAGTGGATCTGGCCTGAGGCTGGGGGTGGGCTGGGTGTCCTCGCTGGGTCCCTCAAGCCTTAGCATCGCTGTCCGAATTAGTTACCAAGGGAGCTGCTGAGCAAGGACCAGAAATCAGGAGGTGTTCAAGGCAGTGAAAGAATAAAGAGAAGTGTAAGTAGTGGTGCCTTGATGGCTTCCTCTCATTTGCTGCTTGCATCAGATGGAGAACATGCATGGGGGCATGTCCATGGGAGCCTCATCTCTGCTGTTCACGCACAGCTCACTGTACCCCTGCAGCTGCAGGATCCTGTTGCTCAGGTCACTCTGCACCCCTCTGCTACTCCATTGATCACACTGCCAGCACCAGACCAGGAGCAGTGCTGTCCCAAGAGGTCTCCTGACTCCCTGGTTGCTCAGCCCAGGTACTGATGCACATATCCCTGGGGGGCATTCCAAAGGGCTGACTCCAAGTAGAGAATGGGGGGAAAAAGCTGAAGCAAAAGTCTCCAGCTGTTTGTAACAGCTGCCTAATAATAAGGATGCACCACAGCATGGCACTGCCAGTGCAAATCCTCTGCCATAACCAACTAGGGTAAATACCTGATGGAAGAAAGGGGTTTTGCTGAGCAACATATTAGACTAAAGCTAGGTCTGGGATGGCGTTGGTAGCCCTGTTCTAGCTAAAGGTGCTCTCCAGACCTCCTGGGAGCCAAGGGCTGGGAGTTCATGCTGTCTACATTTGGGCTAACAAGGCAGCCAGAATGCTGAAGCACTTTTGGCCAGGACTGGGAAGTCTGCAGGACTGGAGACATTTAAGCCAGGCAGGTTGGTAACCTTTGAGCACACTAGTCCTCAGGAGGAGGGGGCTGTGACAGGAGGGGTGCAAAATCAGGAGAAGACTTCTGCTGTGTTCCTCCAGCTGTAGAACCCAGAGCAAGCCCAAGGTGGCTGTGAAGTGGAAGGGGGCAGCACTGTTGTTGTCCCCTTACATCCTCCCCCTGCACATGCTGCCTGCCCAGCCTTACAAGGAGAAGCAATCTGTGCTGTCATGGTGTGTCACACTCACCGTTCATGGGTGACGAAGCATGGGTGGTAGGATGGAGTGTCCTGCAAGGTCCCTGGGCAGCAGCCCTGGCTGCAGGGCAGATATCCCAGACACTGCAGGGCCTCCCCAACAGATGGTGTTGGTTGGGCTGAAAGAGGATCCTGGCAGCAATGGAAAACCCGGGATGTGCTGGACCACAACCAGTCTTTCCCTGGAAGCACTTTGCAGCCAGCAGCTCAACCCTGCAACCTGCCTGCAAGATGGATGCTGTCAGCTCCAGTACCAGTGCACAGGAGCTGCTGTGGATAACAGAGCTAGAAGTAGCCAGTCTGGGAACAGGACCCAGAAAACCCTTTCCTGGTTCCACTTCCATGCCAAATGTCATGCAGACTGAGAGGGAGCCTGGTGCTTGTGCTGTTTCTGTAGCCTTGTGCTGCTGCTAGAGGGAGCTGGAGGAGATGCCTTGAAGAGATGTCCCTGCAGCCATTTCAGGATGCGTGTTCCCCTCGGCGGGTGAGCCCTGTGGTGAAGCACAGTGCTAAATCAAAGCTGAATGTGGGCAGGGTTGTGAGGCACTTTTGTCGCTTGACTTGGGGACCAGAAACTGGAGAGGGGATGAGAGCCCATGAGATGCTCTTGCTTCAAGCAGAGTTGCATCCACAATTGGCCTGTGGTGGCTATGGTTCCTGGAACCTCCCGAATCCCCATTCCCACTATGGGCTTCCTGTTGCCACAGCCACAGCACTTCAGGATTTGAGGATTCAGCTCCATCCCTGCCCTTCTAGGAGAGATGTCCTTTCCCAGCAGCCCCTTTCTCACCTGTGCCAATGCAAAACCCAGGGGGTGAGCCCTATGCTCACCAGGGACCACAGCATCCATCAGCCAGCGTGGTGGGAGCCTGAATCTCCAACTGCTGGCAGAGCAGCCCTCCCTCACCAGCTGCCCCATGCTGGGGCTGCAAACAAACAAACAAACACCCCAGCACCAAGCCCCAGTAACTCAGACGGTAATTACAGCAAGGCAGCTGGTGATCAGCCCTTGAAACCTGGTGTAAACACGGCTTTCTCCACTGCGGCTCAGGCAAAAGCAACTTCCTTCAGGGTAGCAGTAATGTCAGGAGGGGCATCCACATTGTTGCAGTGAGGGCTGTGGCTGGAGACTTTCATCTCGGCCTTTTGATGGAGGGCATAAATAATAGATGGCCCCTGGGAATACCCCACCTCGATGCACTGCCTGCTCCAGGCCATTTTCCACCTCCCAGTGGGTAGCTGATTCTCCTTGCCCTTCCCAGCCTCTGGGCCAGCCACTGGCTCCCTTGCCAAGATGGGTGAGAGCACAGGGAATCTCAAAGAGCCAGGCCAGGGCTGACACCAGCCATCCAGGAGCTTAAAGAGCCATCTCATGCCCAGAAGACCTGGCAACCAGAGGCACGAATGGATGGCTTGGCCACATCATCACCCTGGGGCCACATCACCGCCCATCTCACCCCCTCACATTGCCACTTCCAGGGCTGTGGCTGCTCCAAAGCCAACAGACTAGAAGAAAGTGCTCAGACACCTCAGTGTTTGGAGTGTCTCAGTGATGGGCACCCTTCAATACCAACCACAGCAGTGTGGCTGCCCACAAGAAGAGGTGACCAGAAGATCCCCGGTGATGTCACCTCTTGCAGACTGAGCCCAGACTATCACATGTGTAATGTCCCACTCTGTGCACAAGGATGCTATATCTCCGCAGGGTCCCCTGGTCCTGTCCTATGCTTCTGTCTCTTGGCCCTACCTGGAGGTCCCTTGGATACTACTGAAGAAGAGAGGAGGTGTGTGATGAGTGGAGGCTGCATGGGAGGAAGAGGGTTGGGAGAGGCAATGGAGTGAAAGAGGATTGTCCTGGTTAGTAGAAGTGGATACAGGAGAGCTGTGCTCCCTGTCTTGTCTCCCAGCCCCTCCAGTGCTCCCTGATATGCACCCCTGAGCACCTCCAGAGCTCTGCTCCCCTCTGCCCAAGCGCTGACTCACCATCACTGTGCACCTCCTTGGCTCAGCTCCCCTCCGTACCCCAATCGCGCTGCGTGCCCAGCCCAGTGTCACCAGAAGCATCCCATGCCCTCCCACTCTGTGGAGGGAGGTGGTACCTGTCCTGCCACTGTGGGGAGGAGTGCCTCTCCCTCCCATGGTGCTAGCACAGCATCCATGCAGGGAGAGGGAGGGACAGGACATCCCACACTGCTGCAGTCACCCCATGGTGATGCCAGGCCGAGCGCTGGTGAGCCCAGTGCTGTGACATGCCAGATGGGCATGGCTCCAGGCATGGCTTTCCCAGGACATACAGTGACAATGCTTGGAGATGCGCCTGGTTTTGTGGGAGTGATTCCTGCTGGCCATAATGCCCAGATACCACACACCGAGCTGTGTGTGCCGGCACCAACAGGATGGTGGTGGGTGCACAGGTGGTGGCTTCCAGGCACCACAGGCTGACTCTCTGCATGGTGCCAGGCTGTTAGCTGAGGGCAAGCATACTATGGCTGGGTCAGATTATCTTGGCACACCCTGGCAAGGACATTGACCTGTGTTGGGGTCATTACTGGAAGCATTGGACACAAAACGCTGCGTTGCGCCCTGATGGCTTGATGACCTCCTACATCTGGAGCCAGGGTGTTAAATCTACAGCTCTGGACCACTTCCAGCTCAGGTAACTGCACCTGCCAGAAACCCTTCCACACAATTTGAGAGCAGGGCACCATCTGTCCCCTACTTAAGGGGAGAGAAGGGATGCTGTTGCCTCCCAGGGATGCTCAACCAATGCCCGGTGTCAGCCCTGGCAGGCCCAGGGTAGATGCTGGCTGCCGCCCTGCCAGGTGCTGCATGGAGGATGCACATGGTCCAACTCCCTGCTGATGTAACTCCTGGGAGGCAGCTGAGAATTGCCAGTGGGGAATTGGCCCACATCGCTCAGAGCACTTGGGGAGCTGTGCAGAGAGGAGGTAATTGTTAAATGTGGGCTGAGATAGGCTGAGAGGGGAGGGCAGGAGGCCAGGAAGGTGGCAGACACCTCACCAGGGCTGGCTTGGTTTACACAAGTTGGGCTTTGTTCAGTATCTCCCCGGGGTTTCGTGGCTGGGAGGTACCACCCTGTGCTGCTCCTCTGATGACAGGGAGCCAGGCGGCTGCTTTGCAGAGCCTTGCAAAACCTTCTGCAGCAGCCGTGCCTCAGCAGGACGCAGCGGCGAGGGGAGGGGGCACATCAGGGCTGCCCCAGGTCTGTCCCAAACACTGCCAACCCCCCTGTGAAACAGATGCAGGGAGTAGGGAAGGGGTGAAGCCTCCTTGTCTGAACTGGGGTACAGTGGTCACAGCCTGGCTGTGTCCTCTGTCTGGAAGCCAGGCTGAGGGCAGCAGCAGTGGGTTGGAGGCTGTAACCCACCCATGACTACCAGCAAAAGCATCATCTGGGGCAGAAGTTTCAACCCATGTTGGCTTCACACCCAGGGGATGAGGTTGCTGAGAGCTAACAGCATTCATTGGGCCAGCCTGCAGCCCTATTGCTCTGGCTTTGCTCCAGGGATACCGGGATGGTGAGAGATGCCCCTGGACTGGCAGGAGACAGGCCCTTGCTGCTGGGACAAGCTCCTTTAGCCTTCAAGCCTCAAAATACATGTCCATGCCCACTAAAGATGATGTCCTGATGGCTAACAGCTCTGGGAGATGGCCTCTCTCTGCCAGGGGAAGATTTTGCTGCCTGCAATGTTACCAGCCGAGAACCAGAGAAGACCCATCATTGCCTTGGACAAATAGATCAGGCCTCTCTTGCACCAAATCTCCTTGGCATTGGAGTCTAGCAGACACCTGCATTATGCACTGCAGCACAACTGTTCCTCGTGGGCAGCCTCATCCCCCCTGTGTGTGTCCCAGCTGGGTCTGTGGGGACAATATAGAGCTGGCTCCTGGCCACCCATAGCCCTTTCTGCCATCGCACATTGCTGAAGTGGAACCTCCTGTCCTGCAGGTAGAACCTGCTGTTGTCCTTGTCCCAGTGCTACCTTGCACGCACAGTGCTCAGCCATGTAGCCAGGCTCTGTGTTGCTCACTGCCAGCACCTTCCAACCCATGCGTCACCTGCAAACCCAGTCATCACTGATGCCACCTCCCTGCTTGCCGGTGCCTCAATCAAAGCAGCAGGTGTTTTCAGGACTTTCCAGCATCTTACTGACCACACTGCTCTGCCTTCTGCCTCGCTGACCTCCCTCCCGGAGCTGCACATGCCCAGCACCACCCTGGCCCATCCTCAGCACATCCCCAGCCACCAGCCATGGAAATTGTAGGAACGCAAGGTTGGAAAGAACCTACAAGATCATCTAGTCAACCCATCCTCCTATCACCAAGACTACCCACTAAACTACTAAATCATGTCTTGTAGCACCTCATCCGGACACTGCACCTTGCCCAGATGCAGCGTGTGTCTCTGCACTAAAACCCTGCCAAAAAGGCAAGCGACTGGCCTGCTCACATGCTTACTCCCACCAAGCCAGGCTGGGGTTCAGGTTCACAGCTCCGCTCTCACCCTGGGTCTGTGCCCACCAGTTCCCATCTGCTCCTCACCTGTGCCTGCAAAGGGAAGGTCCCAGCTGGGGAGAGATGCCCCCAAGCTCTTCTGCTGCGCAGGGTCCTGTGCTCAAAGCTGGCCTCTCTGAGCCTGCCTGACTAGAGGCTTTTCTGGCTCACAGAGTGGAGGAGAAGCACAAGGGACTGGATCATGCTTTGCAATGGCCTCATGTGTTGCAGGAGGCTGCACAGCATCTCACAGCATCCAGACACTTCCCCAAGCTGCTGTTGTGGACCCCAGGGTCTCTGACTATCCCCACTTCTGCAGGTACACCCCCATGGCCTCCTCACTGCCTGCTGCTCATCTCCACTTGGCCCTCAAAGATGATCCCTGAGTGGGATGGGCTGTTCTGCAGGTCTCCTGCCTGCTTGTCCTCCCCAACATACCCAGCCCCTGGCTTTTGGGTTGGCTCCCAGGGGGTGAGCAGGTATCCCCCAGCCCCACAGTCCAGCGCTTCATACTACTAACCGCTTCTGTTTCTGGACAACCTCCCCACTGACACCACTGCAAAGCCCTCTGTGAAAGCCACAGGGGAATAAAAATACGTATATCCGAGGCTGGAAGTGCCTCGCACTTTCCTCAGCCAAATAGTGCCTGGCAGAGCAGGAGCAAGGAGCCCGGAGAGGCAGCTCCCTGCCTGCTTGCTCCCTTGGCCGCGGCTCGGCGGCCGAGCTGACTCCTCAGCACCTGCCTCCCCCGAGCCCGTGAGCCCCGGGGCAGCGTGCAAGGAGTGACAGGTGAGTTGGCAGCAGCCCTGCTCCAGCATCTCTCGGCGCTCCTTCAAAACCAAGCCCTTTGCACGCCGTGTTTCTGCCGTGACGAACTGGCAGACATCAAGGAGAAGTAATTTGCTGGGATTCTTCTGGCCAGGCGTGTCCCGACGCCCACACGTCGCTCTCGCCTGTGCGGACGGGAGACACGTGCTCTGATGTTTCCCGACACCCGGCATCTCTGCTGGCTTGTGGTCGCTGGAAACACTGGTGGGGCTGGGTGGGTTGGTTTCTCTCCCAGACCCTGGAGTCCACAGGTGAGTATCAGCTCAGGGTTTGCCCTTCCCAGAACACAGGTCATGAGACATCATACACGCAGGGTTTTGGAAAGATCACCGAGGCAGCTTGACTCCAGACAGGACAAAACCAGCTCCAAAGTGAGCAGTGATGCTCTGTCCTACCACTCCAGAGTATCCTTTGGCTTTCAGCAGGTCCTATTGTATGCCCAAGGTGTTGTTACTCTGAATCACTGATTCTGCTTCCTGCTGCCACTTCGGTAGCCGATAGCTTTTCTCAGCAGAGCCAGGAACAACCCTCTAGTCTGCTTTCCATATTTACCTGGTCTCTGACAACCCCTCTGGGCTTGTAATGCCTGTCTCTGAAGCCAAAGTGCTCCATCCCATCTCTTGCATCCCATGCCCAATCTCATGGTAGAACTCTGGGACTACATAGGCTTTGGAAAGGAGGATCACATGCAGAGCTGGTGGGATGGCTTGGTTTCCCCTGTGTCATGGTCCCTTTAGCTGTGAGACTGACTTGGAGACTCGTTGTTGGCTCTGCCCATTCCAGAGCTGGGCTGAGCAAAGAGCCCCCCTGCGGTCCTAGAGACTGGGACATGCCCAGCTCCCACTGACTTAGCAGGAGCTCTGCTGGACAGTGAACAGAGACAGAGGGCATGTCCCATCCTCAGCACAGTGGCTCAGTGCTATGCCCCAGCTGGGGGCTCTTCCATCCATATAGGGTCTCATGATCTTAGGCCAGGACAGGGGTGTCTCCTGGGAGGGTTTGCCAAGGAAAGGAGGCTGAGACAAGTTCCTCAGACGGGCCCTCTTTCAGAAGGCAGACAGCAGCCTCCATCAGGATGGGCTGGGAATCTCTTCCAGCCAGTGCTGCTACAAGCTTCTCTGTCACCCAGGAAAGCCACAAGGGGATGGCCAGTGAAGGCACACGTACCCAAGAATCTGGGGAGGCTCCGGCGTGCTCAGCCGTAGCCTGGGCTCAGTGACAGCCAGGCTCAGCCCAAAGTGCTGAGTTGGCTGAATCCAGGCCAGGATGGCTCCTGCCCTCACAGCAAGCCAAGAGGCTGACAGCGACCCAGACTCGGGGATCGGATGGCAAAGGCAGCATCCCACAAGTCCCCCGCTCTCTGCCTGGCTCCCATCACCCCTCCTGGGGCCAGCCTGGCTTGTGGAGGGGAGGCAGTGGGGCTGGGAACACCCTCCCTGTGGCTTCCCTCCTAATAACGAGGGGATGACGCCATGTGTGCAAGCTGTTCCTAAAGGAGGAATGTCCTTTCTTCCTGTGCCATGTCGCGGACGGATAAGTACAGGCCTCCAGTTCAGCAGCCTCTCCATGGCTTGCTGTTGCAAAGTGTATCTTCCACATCTGGCCTGAATGCTCTGCAGCTGCCAGGTCTGCCCCCTCTCCCTTCCCAGCACATCTGGGTCAGGCAGCACCAAGATGGTGAGGCCAGAGATACTGGGGGAGGCTGGGATGCACGTGGAGGGCATAGTGCTTCATCTCCCATGGGGAGGGGCTGGCACTGGGGTCCCTCCTGCAGCTGGAAGGGGGATCCTGTGGCTATCTGTCATGGCTATAGTGGTCCTCATTATATGGTTATAATGTCCCTCCTGATGTAGCTCTAGGGAACCCCACTTATACAGCTCTATATAGGGGAGCCCTCTATACTGTAACAGGGACCACTCTGACCCGGAAGGCTGCCCACATGCATAGAGACACTTCGTCTCCTCCTGCCCAGTGGCAGTAATGAAGTCCCAGTTTAACAGCCCAGAGTTAAACTGGGACGCTTTCCCTGGGTCTTAGGTCTGCCTTTATAGCCTTGTCCCTGCTGTCCAGGACTCAGAATCGCTGCCAGGGTAAAATGTCCAGGAAATTAAGTGAGAGAAGACAACTTCCAGCATCCCAGTGGGCAGGGAGCTTTGGAAGGCAGGCAGGGATCTCCAGCATGTGGCTATCTGCCAGGGTGAGCAGAGCGGTGTGGGGCTCACCCACCTGGGCTGGAGACAGCGTGTCCTCTGCTGGGGACCAGGGAGAGGACAGAGAGCCGAGTCAGAATTGGGGACAAGGTCAGAGCACAAGGAAGGGCTGGGGTCGCGCAGGCAAAGGCTCTCACCAGTCAGAGGTCCCTGCGGATGTGTTACAGGGTCAGTGCTCACCCTGCTGCCCCCTCCTTGCCTGTGGGGACCTGGGAATCCGTTTCTCCCCCGAGGGGTGCCAGGCTCTTCCATCAACATCCTGGCAGCATCGGGAGCACCGAGAACCGGTCCCTGCCGCTGTGTCCCTTCCCTCCCTGTCCCGGGCACACGGGTGGTGAGTGGCCACGGGTGTGTAGGAGTGTGCATCCACCGCCCTCTGCCGAGGGAGC
>VZTM01010857.1:122557-160543 GCA_013400555.1 Jacana jacana | reverse complement strand
GGGATATGTTAGTAACCTGATCGAGCATTCTCTGTTTCAAAGCATCAATCACCAAACCAGCTTTCATCAAACAGGGATTCCCCAAATAGTTATCAGACCAACAGTTGTCTGGAAGGCCTATAGAGTGATCCTCAGCTGAGGTTTTTTTTCTTTTTATTAACAGAAACATTTATGAATGTGGCATCTAGAGAGAAAACGTGAAGGTTGAGGATTATTCCTTAGTTTGAGTTTGGGACATACTATAATATAAACAGGATATACCAAAATAACTGCTGTCCCAGTTATAAATTCACATCTTGGATTTCTCATTTTTGAGAACTTTACTCAGCTAAATCTGTAGGGTTTTTGTCTTTTTTTCTTTTTTGCTGCTGCTTCTTTTTATTTCACTGGGAATATCTGTGTAACTAAAATGCATGATTCTCCTTACACTGACACACACGTTTTAACATGAATTTGATATGTTTAAATGTAATCATAGTCAGGGGAAGAATGTTCTGGTTATAGCTGGCGTGTTTTTCATGGGTGTGATGTTATATTAGAACTGGATCAATAACTGCTTTTCAATTTGGTAACGAAAGCAAGAGTTTAAAAAACAAAAGTCATGCTCAGTGTTAAGCTGGGATAGTTCTGGTTTTTAATCAATTCAAAAACCTTTATATTTTAAAAAAGTGAAACCAAAGAGAATTCTTTAGCATCTGCCATATTTTGGGGCTTAGACCACAGTTACCTGTCTCAGCAGTCTTGAATCACTGTTAATTACTGCCAGAGCAAGATTTCTAACCAAAAGGCCAGAGGACTTGTCACGCAGGAGGGTTTTCTCATCTTTTCTGTTGAAACTATTCCACTTTGTACAAGCCACACAACCATTTGTTGAGTTGCAGAGGTCTGCAGCCTGCTGGCTGGGCTCTCTCCTGGGAGGTGGTATGACAAGCATTGACTCAGTCCCTATTCTAATCCTTATTTATCCAGGGTGGAGTTTTCCAAGTTGCACCTTGGAGGTGTAAATAAAATGCATGATTTTGCATGTAGGCATGTAAATGAAAATGCCCCTTGGAGGTGCAACTCCAGTGGTGGCAGGAGGAGATCTGATCCTTCAGGTTTTCAAAGGGGATGATTTCAAAGGACCAAAATCATATCCTCATCCTATCAGGGAGAAGCCGGGGCTACCTCTACCTTGTTTCCCCCCAAATGTTACTTAGCCACAGACACCAGTTTGTAATCATTTCTATTAATGATGCTACTCTTTCACTGCAAGGCCACTCAAAGCATTGTTCATGAATTAGAGGTCCAAAAGAATAACCCCTGAATGTAAACAGCTCAGAGCTAGGTGGCAGAAACTCTTCTACGCTGAGTATCATGCAGTTTCTTCTCACTTTTCAAAATAAGGTGTGCATTTAAGTGAGTTCTGTGGAAAGAAACAAAGACTGATGTAATCTTCTAAATATTTACATCTATTTATCTTTGTTCTTAACTTAGATAAAAAGTTTGGCATTTTTACTGCATTGGAAACTATTTCCATGGACTGATTTTGAATGATTTTTTCCATTTCAACCAACGTATAGACTCAGATGCTCACAATGTAATTTTTTGTAAAAAGTAAAATAATATGTCAAACAATAGGATTTTTAATATACACAGGACATCATATTTTTATGTTTGAAAACGTGTGATACTGATTGGAGGAAGTTTGAATACCTGACACTGGACTGGCCGGCACTTAATTCTGCAGAGCTTTTAAGGCTGGTGGCGTGGGCAGGTTGAAACAATCCCTGGCAGGAAAAATAGCTCCTCTCTCTCATGGTCCCTCTCCCTTTTTCTCTCTGCCTGTTTCCCTCCTTCCCTCCCTCCCTCCTTCCTGTCTATGCATATCAAAGGCACAGTTGGTGGCACTGTTTGGGTAATGCATCCAGTGTATAAAGTAACTAATTAGTAATAGAAGCACCGTGATTTTCTCCAGTTCTGGAAATCTCCCTTGTTTTGCTACTTACGCGTAATGGCTGTATCGAAATCACTGCCACGATTTCTGTTAACTCCTGAAAATCAGAACCCAGTGCTATTTTATTATTGTAACTACAGCCTCTTGAACGACTTCTTATCTCTTCCTAAAAAAAGTGTACGGTTTGCCAGCCACAGCTGGGTCCGTTTCAATACTTAGAGATATACTTGAAAGAAACAGGAGCTCGCAAACACAGAGTAAATTATTATACGTCCTGCTGAATAGCTATTCACTGTGTATCTAAAATGTGTGCCCTGGTGTTGGTTGCACTCTATAGCTTACATTTCATTTGACTCCTTTAAAAATGTAAAAATATTGCATTCATTCAGCACCAACAACTTGTTTGTCTGGTGCCTTTCACGCAAATTCTGCGCTCAAAACCTCCACACAGAGTTTAAAAATACACAGTGGGAGAAATAATGGGAGAGGAAGAGAGAAATTCAAAAGGGCGACAAAGGCACTGGAGTGGTTTTAAACACTGCATTCAGTACTGCCAACCCCAAGCCTTCAAAATAAAGCATTAGACCCCCCCAAAACAATGAATGTTTTTTTTTAAAAAATAGCAAATCTTGAGGTTTTGTCACTTCCTTGCTAGTGTTTTAGTGCTAGGCTTTGCAATTCCAAACACTCTTATGAAGCTACAAGCAACTTTTTTTTTTTTTTTTTTTTTTTTAATTATTATTCTTAAAGCTGAGCAAAGAGTTTGGTGGGAAACACTAGATACCCTGAGCTTTACTACCACCACATGAAATTTGCCAGCGTTTAGGCCTGTTTTTCTTACCTTGGAATTACTTACCAGTAGTAACTGCACTAAAGTCAATAGAAAATTTCCACTGAAAAACTGTAGTCAGAAGAAGAGCAAGAATTTTGTGAAGATTTTTGATAATCCAAGTTTCCACTGGAGAAATCCTAGGCCAGTAACAAGGTGATCAGCCCGGCCATCGTACTGCTAAACTGAATAGGATTTTATTTAACAAGACTTTTTGAGCCCAAAAGGGTTCTAAAATAAATCTTCTGTAGTAGTTAATAACTCCACTAATGACCCTTGCAAGGCTGGGGAAGCTCGTTACCGTTTTGATTTGCAGAGATAGATGAAACAAGCGAAAAACTGGATGCTTCAGGTTTACCACCAGCCAAAGGTTTCCTCCCCATAGGAAAGGTGTTGCAATCACCTCTGTCCTTTTCCTGGGCTGCCTTGCCCAAGAACACAAAGGCACGTGTTCACCTCCCAGTGTGTGTGCTCAGCTTGTATCAGTGACCACAGAGGCCGTGCAGGCGTGGAGTGGGAGAACGAAACACAAAGACCATCCGGGTCACAAAGAAAAAGAATGTGCTCAGAGTTGCTCTGAAAGCTGAATTGCCAGCTGGAATTGTGCAAGGATACAGGGTCTTTCGAACCACTTCTGCCCATCGACAGTATGTTTGAGTGGAGAAGTTGGAGAAGGGGCAGTTATGCTTTGATGTGGTAAAAGCTAGTGTGTCGGGATAAGGCTAACTTCCCTGTGAAGAAACCAATTGTTAGGAAATTTGATTGAATTTGAAAGTCGCTGCATCTTTTTTCCCATGGAAGTATTTTTCCACAAAATGCAGTAATAGAAATAAAGAAAGGGACGTGTTCTAGATGAGGCTATTTTTTTATTATTATTTTTGTATGTGTGTGTGTCTGTGTGTCTGGCAGCAGTTGATCTCTGTTTCTCTCTCAGCTGGTGATCTTCCTCCGGTTTAAGCCAGCTGCTGGACTGGCTGTTATTTTCACCTGAGTTATTTAATGACTTATATGAACATGTTTTAAATATTCCATGTAAGTCTAAGTAAACATAGGAGCTTTTAAAAAAAACACAACCAAACAACAAACCCATTGTGTGATCAAATCCTGTTTGGAGTTATTATGTATTGTGATGGAACACTGGAAGGGGCTGCCCAGGGAGGTTGTGGAGTCTCCTTCTCTGGAGACATTCAAAACCCACCTGGATGCGTTCCTGTGTGACCTGCTCTGGGTGTTCCTGCTCCGGCAGGGGGATTGGACTAGATGATCTTTCAAGGTCCCTTCAATCCCTGATATTCTGTGATTCTGTGATATTCTCTGTGTCATGGAGTCTATTGCATAAACTGACCATCTCCATCTTGATACTTGTCAGTCTTCCCCTGCAGATGAATGTTCTTCCTTTCAGGAGGGCACTACACAATATCTCAGCTCTGATGCTTTACTCCTCTAATTTTCCCCTAAAATGTGTCTATGGTCTCTTTTTACACATCTATTTTTGTGGCTATGCATGCTCTAGGGCAAACATTTCTTCACCATCCCCGACATCTATCCTTCTTTATAAATTATGGGGAGCAACGCACTTCCTTCTGCAAAATGAAGCCAGCCGTGCATTTTTTGGTCATTTAAAATCCATTATCCATTCCCCACATCCTCCTGGTAATCTTCTCCATACCAGTTTCAACTTGCACTAGTTTTTCTTGAACATGGGTGACCGGAGTTATATGCAGTATTCTGTGAGGTTTCACCAGTGCCTTGTGCAATAGTATTAATACTTCTGTTTCTACAGAGGAAGCAGAAGAGGAATCGGAGGATGACAAAAATCTCTCAGGGCAGGATTTCTTACAGTGTGCTCTTAAATTTCATTTCCAATGCTCTAGCCCATAGCATCACCTCATCCTAGTCCTTCCTTCTAACAATGTTAGCAAGTTCTCCATCTGTACTCAAACCTTACTTAAGGATTTGTACCAATATAATCCCCTTTTACTATTAATTTGCAAAGTGTTTCTTGACTCCAGCCTCTGCATTTTCTTTTGCCCATGCTCTTCCCTTATGTCCTTTAGCCCTTATATTTTTCACATTCCTGCCACGGCAGTTTAGAGATAGTATCCATGGCATCTTCAGACACAAGCACAGGAACAGGCCAAATGTTATGCTGCTAGTATGATTCAAACTGATAACTCAGAAAAGATAATGTAGTAGGAGAATGTAAGGCAGAGCAAAGCTTTGGCACAAGTCTTTCCCTTTAAGACATCCACAGTTGCTGCAAATGCCTCTGTGTTTGGCAGTTAAGGGATGTCTCATCCAGTCCAGGCAATGCACTGCAGATACACCATGAGAAGACTTGGAAGGTTATTTCTATCTTACTATTGATTGGCCTCTTATTTCTTTGCCCAATGACACAGGTAGTTCATTACATTCATACAAAGGTGTGTTGCTAAGACAGCCAGTTCAGGATTCTACTTCTGACAGAAACTTATATCTGGTCCTTTAGACAAAAGGGAACAATTCCACTGCAGTGTAATTGTCTAAATTGTTTGGTGCTAGCTAGGAGAAGAAAATTCCATCAAGAAAACTCCATCAAGAGAGACAGGTCGGTGGCAGTGGTATATGGAGGCAGTCCTGCTCAGTACATCAGCGGCAGTGGTATATGGAGGCAGTCCTGCTCAGTACATCAGTGGCAGTGGTATATGGAGGCAGTCCTGCTCAGTACATCAGTGGCAGTGGTACATGGAGGCAGTCCTGCTCAGTACATCAGTGGCAGTGGTACATGGAGGCAGTCCTGCTCAGTACATCAGTGGCAGTGGTGTATGGAGGCAGTCCTGCTCAGTACATCAGTGGCGGTGGTGGATGGAGTCAGNACATGGAGGCAGTCCTGCTCAGTACATCAGTGGCAGTGGTACATGGAGGCAGTCCTGCTCAGTACATCAGTGGCAGTGGTGTATGGAGGCAGTCCTGCTCAGTACATCAGTGGCAGTGGTACATGGAGGCAGTCCTGCTCAGTACATCAGTGGCAGTGGTACATGGAGGCAGTCCTGCTCAGTACATCAGTGGCAGTGGTGTATGGAGGCAGTCCTGCTCAGTACATCAGTGGCAGTGGTGTATGGAGGCAGTCCTGCTCAGTACATCAGTGGCAGTGGTACATGGAGGCAGTCCTGCTCAGTACTGTTTGCGTTGAATACCATAATCATTGGGTTAATGAGTGTATTGAGACAGTCAATGGCTTTTTTTGTTTGTTTGTTTGTTTGTTCACTTTATTACCAGGGTCTTTTCACCTTATTCACTTGATGTTTGATGACTACGTATTGTACCTGCTAGAATCACTCCATTGTCAGGAGAGAGCTAATGAACTAATGAGGGCAATGAAAGGAGAAGGAAGCACAGGTGAGTTTGTTCTGTTCTGTCTTCTTTTGGTTTGTTCCACCAGATTCACTATTTGCTACCTTAGGCCATTTCCTTATCCCCATCTAACCCAGTAAGGCTTATCTAGGATCAAAGTGTTTTCCAGTTCCTTCATGATTTGAAATAAATCATTTGTGAGGGGGGTGCCCTTGGTAAGTACATTCTGAAAGAGGCCTGCCTGGCTCCTCGTGTAACTCTGGGTGTCAGAAGCCGTTCCTAAGCACACGCGCGGTGTTTCAGTAAGAATTTTTTGTGTTGAACCTTTTAACTCAGTCTGTCTAAGCCACCATTGAATTTCAGCAAACCCAGTCTTGATTCTGTCTTTCACCCTGGCTTAACACTGAAGAAATTCACTGATACTAATGGATTTTACCATTTAATAAGAGGGAGAGATGAGTGTAGTGAGCAAAGACAAAAACCAAAGCTAGCATTTCCAGTACTCATGTTTTAAGCAGCTATACAGATGCAGATTTGGGGTCCTGCTCCACTTACTCTGCACTGACTCATCAGAATAGGAGTGAACAGAGATTGCTTTTAGTCTCTGCTCAGGGCAGGCCCTTGTAATGAGGGATCCTCAGTGATCTACTGTCCTTGCGTTTCCCATTAATTTGGGCGAGTTATACCCCTTTGTCATCTTTGGGAAGTTCCATTCTTCATTTTAGCCTTGTCTTGATTTGCCACCCTGTAGATTGATGTGGAGAACATTGGAGGGATTAGAGCAATATCTTCTATGTGTTGAAAGACCTGGATTTAATTCATTGCCCTTCCATAACCTCTTGGCTTTTGACAAACAAATTATTTATCCCTGCCTACTTTCCACATAGCTGTAACAGCTAAAACTGTCCAGAGAGTCATCCTCTTCAGTCAATGAAGAGAGAAGGTCATGACCAAAAGCCACTGGAATCCCCTGGAGACTCCTTTTTCTTTCCACTGTCTCTAGAAGGAGTAGGAGTACCTGACTCAGCCTGGACTCCTAATTTTATGTATCTAATAGTATATTACAGGAATATAAGCCTTAAGTTGTCTACGCATGGGTTTCCCATCTATACAACAGGAAAAACAGCGCTTTCCTTTAAGAGGTCTTATGAAGGTACACTGAAGATTGTAACGCTGAATGTTGTAGAAATACATCTTTCAAAGATTTGTGAATCCTACTATGCATTTCTTGAAACACAGCCTACAGAACTTAACTACTTGCATTAAGGTTGTTTTTTGAGTTTCTAAGCCTTCCTTGATTCTACTTTTAACTATGTTTGATGATTTTTCTCTCATCCTGCAGCAGAAATACGAGAAGAAATTATTCTGAGTGAACCTGCTCCTCCAACTCCCTCCCCGGTGCCGTTCTCCCCAGCTAAATCTGCCACCTCAGTGGAAGTGCCCTCTGCCCCCTCACCCGTCAGCAATCAGTCCCCAGAGTATGGTGGCATAGCAGCTACAACAGGTAGGTAGGCTAATGGCAGCTGGATCTGCTCAAAGATTGTTTTTTGCACTTGGTCACCTGAAATTGAGACAGAAAATATGACATACTGGCTTTCGAGAGAGGAGAAGCCTTCCCAAACAGAAACCTGTTTAAAGCGTCAGTTATACCTTCTCAGTGTAGCTAAACACAATACGCAGTCTGACATGAAACAGATCTGATGGTTGGAGTCCAAAGGCCTAACAGGAGATCCCAGGCCTCGGCATGTCAGAATCTGTTCGGTAGCTGAGGCCTTCAAAAAAGCTGACCTGACATTTTTTTTCTAAATAGTTTTAAAAATCAACCCATTTTTTGGTATTTCTAGCAATGCCCCGAAAGTATCATTTATGAATATGGCACTTCTGAGCACCTTCAGTGACTTGAAGGGCAATCGGTCTCTCTGAAAAAATGTACATATTTCAAAGACATGTGCCAAATATTTAAGGTTTGGTGAGGTTTTCAAAATCCCAAACCACTGAATTCCTAGTGGGTAAAATGGGAATTGTATATCTTTAAACATATTGGAGACTCAAATATGCTAAGTGTCTCTTGGGGATGTTTTACACATTGTTGATAACGTTCATCTTTCAGTGTTAGAGACTAGGATTTAAGTACATGTCCGAGGCCTATTTTCGGTTGCGCACTCTGTTATGGCAACGCATGAGGTGGTTGTGTTCTGGTGGGGCCACAGATGCAAAATCTGTGATAAAAGCTATTCAACTTGTGGGCAGGATTATCAAAAACTAGTGAGCACGAAACTGGCTTCTTGTTCATATAAACGGGCAACCATCCTCTGTACTCTAACTTTTGGATGTGGGCAGGGCAGTCTGTCTGTATGATCAAACAACCGTGTTTTCTGAATGGCTTTCAGAAGGCATTCCAGGCAGGGAAATTCCAGCTTTGCTGCTCCTCAGTGAAATGGGTGTATAATCAGAATGTGGAAACTATCACTTCTGTGATGTACTAGAAAAGTTACAAAACCTTCTTGAAAGAATGTCAGAGAGTGATGATTTACCACACTGCAGAATTTGGCAGTGGCTAAAGGACTAATAAATCTTTCTGACAAATGATTTTCATGTTTCCAAGGGCCCCACAGGGAAACACTGTTGTGCATAGTTGTGGTGGAAAGAGATTTAAGAGCATTTGTCCCTGCATTGAAACTTAAGGTTTTCTCACTCTTGGAGATAACACCATATTTAGGATGGAAATAGCATGGTATTGCTCCCAGAACAGCTAAACAAGACATGTGATTCCTAGACACGGCAGGTGAGCACATTGCTTTGGATCAGGCAACGCTGGACGTGGTGCATGTCTGAGTCTTGAAATGTAGATTTTATGGGTAGCTAGCTCTGTAGACATCGTGGCCCAAAAGGGACATTTTTTGCTCTTCTAACCAGAACTTACTATGATGCAAAACTGTACCCAGAAAAAAATAGGCTGAAAAGTAGGGAACTGCATGCTCTCCAGTGGCACTGGCAGGAATGGACTTGTGTTTAGGCTGCAGAGACTGCAACTCCATGTGACTATCATACCTATTAACCCCCAAAGTATTTCATATTTATATAGTAGCCTGTTTGCCAGCTAGCTGAGCTTTCACCTTCAGCTTTCTTGACTTAGGTAATTGACTTAGGTGCAGATTTGGGAACTGCATGGATCTTACATATCCCTCCTGAATCCCACTAGTAATGCAAGGGCATTACAAACATTACAAATGCAATTCCTTTTTATTTTCCTGTTGGTTATTATTTTATTATGGTCTGGTTTATTCTGTCTAGTTTTTTACATCCTGGTAAGGCCAAGGTCTGCTAGTGTGAAGTCTCAAGCCAGAAACAGCATCACTTGGTACAACAGGATCATAGGTTGAAGGAATACATGCAGTGGAACTTGACATAGTTCTTCTCACAGCAGAACTTCTTAAACAGAAAAGCTATTTCTAATTATTCTAGCTCACTTTGTTTTCCACAGCTTTTCATTTTTTGTTTGTTTTAAAAACTTCTGTTTGACTGATTCTTACGGCCTGGTGCAGCCTTGCTTTTGCAAGTGTGAAAATCATTGACTTGCATGTCAATGCAAGTAGCGGTCTGGTTAAGATTAAATACATGTGTGTGGCTATTTCCTGGTCTTAATTTGGGCAATTAGTAATATCTCCATTTCCCATGATGTTCATCACATAGATGAACTGATCACCTTTTTCGTTTGCCAGTCATTACACTGTGGAGTGCAGGGTTCATTCACATCAAGTAATAATACAAAATAACAACCCCGTTTCAGCTATAGGAAATTGCTATACTTTAAAATAGGAGTGCTGAAAATATATTGCATGTAATGAAACTGTTCCATATATAGATTTGCGCCGTTAATATATGGAATATTTTGGATCAGGAACCTCTGATTCTGGAAAGTTATATTTAAAGTACACTCTATTGATCTTCTTATGTGTCTTTTATGAGGTAAATGTAAAGCTCTGCAAACGCTTTGCACATCTCGAGAACTAGTTCCACTGGTTACCACTAGCTCTCAGTTCGCCAATTTAAGGTATCATTAACTCTTTCTTGCTTGTGGCATTAGCAATAAAAGTTAACTATTAAACTTGCATTTTAACCTTTTTGCCTTCAGTCAGTGGTCAGCACAAAACCAGCAACTTGAACTGTTGCAATTACATGATAGTAAGCAGAAGAAAGGTAAATCCCATATATAGCATTCCGTGGTAGAACATCTGGTGTGGCTCAGCTAACATTTTATTTAAAACTTTTTGTTAGGTTACTAGACATTTAAGAGGATAATTGGTCTCCATCCTTTCTAAATCACAAAGGACAGATTAATGATTGTTCAAACTGCAACAATATTGTAATAAAAGTGCTAGTTATATGGCTGACTCTGCTATTCTCCCTTAAAGCCCCTCTTCAAGCTGTGATTACTCATTTGCTAACGGAATGGTTTTTAGACAACCCAAAATGAACTCTGAATTGTAAGTAGGTTCTAATATGTTTGTAAACTAAGCTATGCAGTTTACTGGTTAGTTTCGAGAAATCTGTCAAATAAGTCTTCAGGTCAGCCATGGTCATTGCAGGTCACTGTTCTTCCAAGTCTAGGCCAGCTATTGAAGTTCGGGCAATCTGGCATAGGAGGTAGTTGCACAGAGCTACCACCTCTCACATTTGTGTGTGTGAGTAGAAAACAAATTCTGTTTTTTCCTAAAGCTTCAGCTCCTGGACTTTTTTTTTTTTTTTTTTTTTTTGAATATCAGCTCTTGTTCAATGATCAGCGTTTAATTCTTAGAGCCGCAGACCGTAAAAATCAGAGGTTCCAATTGCAAAAGGCAATTCTCCCAGTTCTCCAAATGGAGGGGTTTGTGTCTTTTCTAAAGCTGATAGCTAAGGTAATCTCTTCGCTGGGGAGGGGCAGAATAGGGGTCTGACTCCATAGTTCTGATTGCTTGAGGCTGACAGTATAATACACGGTGCTGCAGATGTCTTGCTTGTGTCCTTTTGGTCGTTTCACAGAATCACAGAATCACAAAATCACAGAATCACAGAATATCAGGGATTGGAAGGGACCTTGAAAGATCCTCTAGTCCAATCCCCCTGCCAGCGCAGGAACACCTAGAGCAGATCACTCAGGAACATGTCCAGGCAAGTTTCGAATGTCTCCAGAGAAGGAGACTTGACCACCTCCCTGGGCAGCCCCTTCCAGTGTTCAGTCACTCTCACTGTTTACTCCACCATAAAGCAAATATAAAATGCATCACCATGAAGCAACTTTTGTTTCTTTCTGCACTGGTCTACATGATGGCACCAAGGACAACAGAGCTGTTGTTGGACTGGTAGCATTTCCATTTATATTTGGCTCTTCTACAAGTCAGATGGCCTCTTGGTTAGTAACCTCAAAATCAAGTTTTTCGTTAAAAAAGAAGAAGGAGTGATAATAAATGAACTTCCCTATTTTAATCAAACCCTGCATGTTCAGAACACAAAGCAGAGCAAGATGTTGCTCAATCACTATTGTTTTTGCTTATTTCAAAAAGCAGTTCAGTTGGGTTCAGTCATATCTAAAAGAGACTTCATCTCCTGGAGCTTGACTCTGCAGCCAGCAGAGGAAATTAATCATATAGGGCTGGGACGTAGGCGGGTATTAAACAGCTAACTATGAGAAACTTTCAGACTTAGCTCATCCCTCCTTTTCCACCCACTACAATGTTGGCAGTATCCTGGCTGACCCAATATGCACATACACATGTCTTCAAAGCCGTTGTCTTCTTCTAACCTTCCTCTCCGTGACTAGGTCACTGCAAATAATGACATCCCTTCCACAAAGGCAAAGAGAAGTGAGGCAATTGTAGATTCCTAAAAACAGCCTGAAAAAACTATTTGAACAGCTTTCAGTCACTCTGTAAATCCAGAGTAAAACCCTACATTTGTTTCCAACCCGTAACCTCCAGAAGAAAGTTATTTCCAAGAGCGGCTGTGTGAGGCACTATCCGGTAGTACTGGGGGCAATTCTTGGTTAGAAAAATTCAGCAAAGATAGTCACAGCCCTTCCAGCACAAGACCTATTCTCTGTATTTGTTTCTGTGTTGTCTGGACAGGCACAAAGCATGTTACACCCTAAACATTTCTTTTAACATCGAACGGAGGTAGCTGTCAGTTAGACTTGTATGCCAGGAGTGGCCAAGTCCTCTCATCCCAGGAGTCTGACTTCCCAAAGGAAGTGCATGAAACAACTTGCTGTCCTGGACTGATCCATTTTCCTCAGCCTGAGATAAGCTCCCTACTATATTTCAAAAACAGAAAAGGAGGCTGTCACAATGTCTGGGACTGGTCAAATTAACCATACTTGCTAAACTAAAAAGGACCTTCTGACCCTGTTATTGCCACTTCTTGTTAGAGATAGAAAGGTCACAAGATTTTTGGCCTAATGGCTAACATTTTTCTTGGAAAAAATAGAATCAGGTCAAAGTAAAACTTTTGTTTCATGGTGAATTTTAAAAGTGAAAAAAAAACCACAGTAATATTACCTAAAAATAAGTATTTGGGGTTTTTCATCAACTTTGTTGTCCTTTTCTTTCTTTTCTCTTTGTTTTTGCCTTTTGAATTTAGACCTCTTTTGAAACAGAGTTTCAAATTTTCTTTTGCAAAATAACTCTAAGAAAATATGTTGACCTTTTGAAATTGAAATATTTCACAAAAATATTCTGCAGACAAGTTGTTGATATTTGCAAAACAGTTTTTATCTTGTTTTCAAATGAAGCTATTTGGTCACTGCATAAGCAGTTTTGGCCCCTTCCACATAAACTTTATTTTCTAGCAAAGGTAGCCTTCCTTAGAATCATAGAATTGTCTAGGTTGGAATGGAGCTTTAAGATCATCTAGTCCAATCATCAACCTAACTCTGACAAAAACCATCACTAAACCATGTCTTTAAGCACTATGTCAACCCTTCTTTTAAATACCTTCAGGGATGGTGCCTCAACCACTTCCCTGGGCAGCCCATTCCAATGAACAATGACCCTTTCAGTATAAAAATTTTCCTAATATCCAGTCTGAACCTCCCCTGGTGCAACCTGAGGCCACTTCCTCTTGTCACCTGTGACTTGGGAGAAGAGACCGACTCCCACCCCTCTACAACCTCCTTTCAGGTAGTTGTAGAGAGTGATATGGTCTCCCCTCAGCCTTCTCTTCTCCAGGCTGAACAACCCCAGCTCCCTCAGCCTCTCCTCATAAGGCTTACTCTCCAGTCCCCTCACCAGCTTTGTTGCCCTTTTCCAGACCTGCTCCAGCACCTCAATGTCTTTTTTGTGGTAAGGGACCCAAAATTGGTCACAGTAGTTGATATGAGGCCTCACCAGTGCAAAGTACAGGGGGACAATCACCTTCTGAGTCTTACTTGCCACACTGTTCCTGATACAGGCCAGGATGCTGCTGGTCTTCTTGGCCACCTGGGCACACTGCTGGGTCATGTTCAGCTGACAGTCAACCAACACACCCAGGTCCTTTTCTGCCAGGCAGCTCTCCAGCCACTGTTTCCCAAGCCTGTAGCGATGCATGGGGTTGTTGTGACCCAAGTGCAGGACGCGGCACTTGGCCTCGTTGAATGTCAATCCCATTGGCCTTGGCCCATCCATCCAGCTTTAAATGTTTTTCTCAACTCAAGGAACCATGACTCCTTATATCCAAAGCAACACTGATGCACTAGCTTATCTTGGGTCTTGGGAATCTCAATGGTCCTCTGCAATGGGAGGAGATGAAAGACTGAAAATTCAAGAGTCAGACAGAAAATGCAGTCATATGAAAACAGACCTCACACAAATATCCTTGGCCGTAACACATCCAAGGATGTCTCTACTATAAGATCACCAAATCACACCCTTCTGGAGTATTTCAAGCTGGATTTACCTTGTGAAGCTCAGAATGCTTCAGAATTCAGTCCCAGAACTAAGAATTTCCTCTTTAGAAAAATTATTTGTCTGATTTTGCTGAATAAAATCACACGCACCCGAAAAAAATTATGCACATGTGAGATAGGCTTTTCATTCCCCAAAGCCATGGAGTGGACACAGACCTGGTAATACAATCACTTCTCCCTCTGAATTAGGCCCTTTCATATTACAGGAAGTCCTAAAATCCACACTGAAAAAACCGAGTCACCTCCTGCAATTCCTTTTAGCTAGTGAAAAAGAGTCAAGAGTGCCCAGAGACCCCCAAACCAGTGTTCGCATCGGGTTAAATTCAGTGTTCTGGTCCTCATTTGCAGGGTAATCTCAGCCAGTATGGTCATGACCTCCAGCAAGAGCTATGTTATACTGGAACAATGGATCTGTCAGCCTCCTGAGTGAAAGGGGTGTGTGTGAAGGACAAAGGTTTCTCAGCAGCTGGCTCATGAATCTGGAGTTCCTGCCTGGAAGGGATCAGCGTGATTAAAAAACTCAGCACCTTCCAAGCAAACTGGAAAACCCACTTTGCTTTGCTCTTCCCACAAATGCTCTACATGAAAAAATAAATTAAGTCTAGTCCCTGCCACCTCGAAAGAAGAAAGAACCTTCCTTTGTGGGAGGGAAATGGCTAGGCTATTTCTGTCTATAGATATTTGTTATAATTTGGAGATCTACTGCCACATGGCCACTTAAAGCGCTGGTACCTCATTGGGTAGAACAGACACAAGCTGCAAAAGGATTCAAGAAATTGATTTGCACAACCCCCATCTTTTTCTAAGCTTTCATTGTTCTGATCATACTTCCTGCCTCACCTCAGGCCTCATCGGCCTCAGAGCTAAGCAGGCCACCTCCACTGGCCCACTGCATGTGAGGGAGACCTCAGGGTTTGGTGCCCCATGCCTGAGAAACAGCAGCACTGGTGTTCCACCCTTCCCAAGTCTTATCCCAGTTTTTCTGAAAAAAAAAAGAGAGAGAGCCTCAAATTACAATAGCACACTGCACGTTCACAGTCTGAGCTCGTCCAGATACCTCTCTTACCTTTGGATCTTTGCACACTCCAGCTGAACTGTTTGTGTTTGCATTTATGCCTCAGACATCACTGTTTTGTTCACGTTGATTGATGCTGTTTCCACTATCAGTGCCTGTAAGGCTGCTGTCTTGTAACCATCTCAAAGCATAATACCCCTATGAATGACGGTATTCCTTTAACGTTTGTTTGTCTGCAGGAGCTATGCAATCCTATACGTGGTCACTCACCTACACTGTGACAACAGCTGCTGGGTCACCTGCTGAAAATTCCCAACAGCTGCCCTGCATGAGAAGTCCACACGTACCATCATCATCTGTCACACATCGGATACCTGTTTATCCCCACAGAGAAGAACATGGGTAAGTCATTTCCCAGCGTCTTGGGCTTTTGAGTGGCTTTGGATGAACCTATGCTTAGGGGTTTGTTGGAAATGTCACAAAATCTGGTTTTTGATGTTGTAAGTCTGTATTGCAAAGATGCTGCTATCATTATTCTTCAGCTGTTGTTATTGTGTGATATTAAAGGTCAGTTTTATCATATCAGTTAATTCTATTTAAAAGCACAGAAGACCTGGAGAATATTTTTAGAAAAGAGAAAGGTTTGGTAGGTTTCTTCTCTGATTCCTGTTTTCCCGTGATGTGTTCTATCCCAGAGGCTGGAGGCATCCAAAGACATTGTCCTACCATACCATGTCTCAGGAGAAGTGATCCTTCTCTGCTTAGCACTGCTGAGACCACTGGATCCAATTCTGTGCTCCCTAGTAGAAGACAGCCACAGGCATACTGGAGCAAGCCCAGAAAAGGGATGCTTAGTTGATTACAGGACTGGAGCATCTGTCACACGAAGAGAGGTTGAGAGAGCTGGGATTGCTTAACCTCAGCAGGAGGAGGTTCAGGGAGGGTCTTATCTGTGTGTATTAATACTTTGGTGGGGGGTGTAAAGAAGATGGAGACAGATTCTTCTTAGTGGTATCCATTTAAACATAACGGATTTGTTTTACCCTAAGTGTGATCAAACACCAGAAGAGGTTGCCCAGAAAGGCTATGGCGTCTCCATCCATGCTGATACTCAAACCCCATCCAGACCTGATCCTGGGCAGCCTGCTTTAGTGGACCTTGCTTTGAGCATGAGGGTTAGATTAAACAATCTCTAGATTGTCTCTTCCAGCCTCAATGATTCTGTGACTACTGCTAAACCTGCAAATCAAAAATGCCCAAAGTATGGGAAAATAGCCATGTTTTCTCCATAATCTAATCTCATGTCTGTCACCAAAATTTGCTCAAGGCTCTCAATTAAAATACTTGCAGTAGAAATGTATATAACATTATGTGATCTTGGAAAACTTCAGAAAGACTAAGTCTCTCAGTGCTCTTTATATCAAGGAACACTTCTGTTGTGCCATTTTTAGTTGAGTAAGTGTATGACCTATAGATATCCATAACTAAAAAGAAACAGTTACAAAAGGACCAGGCACGTAGCAAGATTAGCAAGTGCCGAGATGCTGACAGAAAGCAAGACATTCAGAAGACACTCCTGAGTTCCTCAGTCTCACTGCAGAAGTGCTTTTCCCAGGGTGGAAGATTGGATACTACTTGGCCGGATGACAGTAGATTAGTTTGAACCATGCATTTCCTTTCCTCTTGGATGTGGACAGGTTTGGATTTGTGTTGGCATGTCACTGCTAAGCCCTTCCTGCAGACACCTGGGTATGGAGATATGGAACATCTCTCCTATCCAGCAATATGACTACTTGGTGGAGGTAGAAACAGGGCAGTGGGGAGGTTCAGGAGCTAACGGGATGCAAGAGCTGGAACAGACGACAGTCAGGTAGTGAATATAGGTTTAAGTACATAAATGTACACACACACACCAGACTTCATTGTTACTAAAGGAATCTCTTGCCTTTGGTAGGTGATTTGAGGAGACTTTTTTATCTGGGTGGATTGACTTTTCTGAAAGCCAACAAGAACTTCTATAATCTGAGTTCTTTTGCCATGTGGTTTTAGGTGTGACACATGGATAGGAAATTTTGGTGACGCTTCTAAATATTTCAGTGACATCTGCCTTTTCTGGACCTGATTTGTAAGGTCACAGGGACAAGGCCTCTCTATGAGTTTCTGTGTTTACATGGCTTCTATCACAATGATTTCCTGATCTTATTTGCCCTCAATATAGTACTAATAGTACTAATAATTTTTAACAAATCATTACAATTTGTACTTATTTTCTACCGACAGCAAAATCAGTTTATCGGTATTTCAGTTTTTATATGATTTGAGTCTAATGTGACAGGCTATCAGAGACATGCTCCTGAAGAATTGTCTGCAGGGAAATCCAGTGGCCTCTCTCATGGTCCTCTGAAGCACTAGACTCATAATATAGTTCTTACGGTTATGGAAGGTACAGTCATAGATTCAAGACGTAGCTTGTTAAAAAGCATTAAAGAACCGTATCTTCAAAGAGGGAAAAAAATAAACCAGGAGACCTTGTATGCAAGACTCAAACAGATTGTTGCCCTGGAAAGAAAGAGAGAGAGAAGGCTCAAGTCTGCCCTAAGATTTCTGTGTTTCCAGAGAAGAGAGAACTGGAGCATGCAGTTGCTGCTGCTGTAGCTCCAAAGACTGAGTCTCCCTCCCGTGCAAAAGGGCCTAGAAGAGAGCATAACCAGTATGGAGGCCACGAGCCATTCCTCTGCTGTAGGTGCATTTCCCATCACATGCAGATTCTTGGCCACCCAGCATACCTGGAAGTTTCCAAGCAGCAGTTCTGCTGGGTTTCCTACCAATCTTGCCCACTAAAAATGATCCTCTGTGAAATTTAACAATTCCAAAGCACCTTCAGATAGAAAGAGAATACCTACAAGATCAGAGTGCTTTATACTGCGGTGTTCCACAGTGCAAAGACATTTAAGAACTGAAGCCTGCGGACAACGTAAAGCCCTAGTATCTCCCAAGAGAGACTGGCATATAGGCTGTTACAGACTGAAATACAGACTCCTGGATTGATTTGTACAAATATTTTCCTTGTGCCCCTGGCCAGTTATAAATATTAAATGTAAGTTCAATGATAAAAACTGCTCCCTGTGAAATAAGGATTGATTAAGGCCAAATGCATGTTACCAGAAATGAAGAAAGTGCTACATGATCTGTTCCCAATTATTAAAACAAGACTTATAGCAAGAATAGATTTGTGAAACTAGAGAAGAGCACAAGGCTTGTAATCTACCCCAACTCCAGTAAATCATCTCCTAAATCCACACTGATAGTCTTCATACATGTGGAGTTTCAGGACTGTAAATAGAAGATCTGTGTTATTAACAGAGGAAAATATCCTTATTTGTAATTGGAATGATTCTTGTTGCAAGTTGTGTCTCTTGCCTCTTACCCTGTCACTGTACCTTTGAGGTGAGTTTGGCTCTAGCTGCTCCATATCCTCCTGGTAGATCATTGTAGATCATCCCTTTGCCTCTCTTTTTAAGGCTGGACAAAACCAGTTCTCATAAGTCAAGTGCTTCAGTCCCCTACCTATCTTGATGGCCCTCAACTAGAGTAGCTTCAGTAGCTCAATGTCCTGTTTATAGTGGAGAGCTGAAAACAGGACAGGATAGTTCACATGTGGTCTCCCAAGTGTCAAATAAAGAGGAATAATCAGCTCTTTAGGCCTGCTGTCTACACCCCTGCTAATACAGCCCAGTCTTTCCTGCAAGGGCATGTTGGTGACTCATGGTCAACTTTTTGTCCACCAGAACTTCCAGGCAATTTTCAGCAAAGCTGCTTTCTCTCCAAATGACCCCAATGCGTACCACTGCAGGAGTTATGCCATCCCAGACACAGGACTTTGCATTTTTCTGTGTACCATCAGTTGAATGTTCTTTCTGACTCGTATCTGCTAGATTCTAGAGTAACTGCTAGTTTTCAGCTGGACTTCCCAGCCACCTGTGTATTATCCTCACTACTCTAAAGCTGTAGATGTGGTTCAGAACTCACTGCAAGGCACGGTACTTGACAGAAATCTTTTTTATTAAATTTTTAAAGCATACTTTCTTCTTAGAGAGATGTAGAGTTCCTCAGCCAAGCGCTTTTAGATAGGCAGGACAATACTAGCCTTGAAGAAGCATGGTCGTCATCTTCTGATGTCCTCAGTGCACTCTCTCTCCTGAAGTTGAAGAGAGAAAGAGGAATCTTCCTGGACCAAAAGTACACGGGCAATGAGCAACAGAACAAGAGGGAATGGCTGCAAGCTGCAGCAGGGTAGGGTTAGGCTGGACATTAGGAAAAAGTTTTTCACAGAGAGAGTGGTCAGTCAGTGGAATGGGCTGCCCAGAGAAGTGGTGGAGTTGCCATCCCTGACTGTGTTTAAGAGTAGATTAGATGTGGTGTTGAGGGATCTGGTGTAGGGGAGAACTTGTAGAGTAGGGCTGATGGTTGGACTTGATGATCCCAGGGGTCTCTTCCAACCTAAATGATTCTATGATTCTATGATTCTACAGAATAGAAATTAGGATAAGAAACATTGTAAGTTAATTAAAGCGAAGCCAAATGATGAGTGTTTGAATGAAGGAGACAAGCTCAATAGCTTCCACAGTAGGACATAGCATCCTTAATGACTAGACAAAGCGTGAAGTGCAAACACTGCTGTCCAGGGCTTGGCTTTGTTTGGGGGACAAAGGGCACCCCAGACTAGAGGTGGGACTAGATAGGTGGGAATCTTCTTCAAGCAGAGAAGGCTGCACCACGAATGACAGGCTTATGCAGACAGCCCAAAGCATCTGTTGCAGATCTTTCTTACCAATCTATTGTGTTGGGGGAGTTAACACACAAGATGTCTGCCTGCGACAGCGTGCAACAGCTCCCCAACGTAGCCATTCCTCTCTCCCCAACTCGCCACAGACAATCAAAGTCGTATCATGTGGACACCAGCTTGTCTGAGGTAGGTTGTGGAAATCACTCATGTTTGCAGCTAAGCACAGGTGAATATAAGAATGAGAGCTCAAGGTTGAACCACGAAGATGGACATAGGGCCTTGTGTCCTGAAAATATTTTTAGATGGGGTATTCTGCTCCCACTTCGAAGCTGCTGATTTGTCTGGTGTAAGACATGACAGGATATGACACGGTTTCTCTAGAATGCCGTCATAAGAACCAGAGAATAACAGAAGTTTCAACCAGTGTAAAAATTACTTGAACTTTCCAGAAAAATATGAAGTCTATACCAATAACTCTCTTCTCTCTCTCCCAAAGAGCTGGTTACCTCACCTGTCTATTTATCATGGTTTGTGTTTCATTTCAATACCGTATATTTTAAGAACCTTTAAACTTCTGTGCTGAATCAGCAACAAATGCTTATTGCATGGCTATGCAGAGATGGGGAGGTTGCAGAAATTGTCCATGTATCTTCTGCTGGTGAGCGGCCGGAATAATGGTGTCCAACAAACAGTGACCCTCTGGTTTCTTACGGCTCAGGAAACTGCTCCCTCCTTTACCCCTGGCTGTCCTCAGATGAAGGGCTGGGATACAAAAAGAAAAGTAGGCAGGTTCTCCACCCTGAAATCCTACCCTGTTCTCAAGTCAGCTGTGCTAAATTCTGTATGTTGGATGGTTCAGGTGCAAATGAATACATTTCCTTTCCTCCCAAGAAAAGAACCAGGAGACAGCTGAACCCCACAGTTCAGCTGTAGTTCTTTAAGCTGAAGAGTAGTTCTTTAAGTCAAATCTTGCCATACTTCCTCGGCCTGCGTAGCAATTTACTAGGGACGTGGCAATAAGCTATCAATAAAAACAAAACCCGTTTCTGCTTAGAAAGTGCACAAATGAGCCTGCAATTTAAAGCAGTCAGAGAAACACGCCGAGTCTCTGTTGTGCTGACCTCATCATCTCACTAAGTGGCATCTGCTTCCCAGCTGAGCTGGGAAAGAACTCTTTGTACAAGGTTATTTAAAATATCGTTCTCCCATGCAAAAAAGTGCAGCTGTATGTCTCAAAAGTTTTAGAATTATTAGTGGCAATACAATTACTGTGCATACTAAATAGTGTTTTTAATTGGATTCTAGATACACAGGAAGTTACAACTATGGTAGCTATAGCAACCAGCATCCCCATCCAATGCAGAGTCAGTATCCATCTTTACCACATGATACTGCTATTTCTGGACCACTTCACTACTCGGCTTACCACAGAAGCTCTTCACAGGTAAGTTGGATTTATTACTTGACAATGTTTTTTTAACATTCTAAGTTGAGTGGTGTTTGTAAATCTCTTACCGTCATATTACCTGAGTCACCGTAATCGTTGCTGATCCCCTAGTATTTTGGCTTTTCTAGTGTTGCCTATAGATCTCTTCATTCTGGTGGAAATCCTTTTATCAAAGTAGATTTAGCTTGTGAATTCAGAGCACTCAACTCTAAAATCCAGCATTTTGGATCATAGAGAGTGTTTCTGTGTTAAGGAATAGCTGAAACAAAAATGAATATAATTAGTTGTATCTTTCTCAAGTGTTGGGAACAAAGAGAGATCCCTAACAAGAAATAAAAGTGTGTTTATGTAGTTGAAAGAAGATGCAGAAATCATAGTGAATTCTTCTGGGGCCTCTGCTTTTGGGAATATCTATGTTTAGGAATTTGCCAAAAATCTGAGCTCTCTGTATAGTTTGAATACCTTCAGGCTGCCATTGCAAAGTGGTTCTGTTTAATCTGTACGCCGTGTCATACTCCTACTGTAAGGCTGGGAAATTATGTCAGCAACTATTTCAGTTCCCAAAACTGAGTCAGTAGGAACCAGCACAGTTGAAGTGTTAAGATGGGATTTGGCAACAGTTCAAAAGTGGTGCCACCATAGGAGAGCTTTAGTACATCATCCAACTGGTAATTCCCTAGTGTAGGAGGCTGCTCGCTGGGCTCTCTGCTGGAAGATCTGCAAAAGGCGGGTACAGGCAGGAGGTGATGGCATTGAGGCATCCCACTCACGTGGCACTTCTTAAGCTTTATCTACTGGAAATTTATACAAGTATATCAGGGCTCACCAATTTTCTTTATTCTCTCTTATCCTTTACTGCAGAAAACCCACGAGTGCTGGTTCTGAAATGGTCTGTAATGGCCATGAGTCTGTGGGTAGAACTGAGAATTTGACTGTTGAGAAATGTTATCCCCCACACAAGGAGTTTCTTTCTACTGTCTATCACGCTGACAGAGACAGCACAAGTTAAACAAGCAAATCAAGTACAGCAAATCAAGTTCAGCCTATTTTTAGTTTGCTCACCTCCTGGTTAAGGTGTTGTATGGAAATAGCAACAGACATTAAAACCACGCAAATATTTTTCACGCTGTAGTGGGCTGTCTCTGCAAGGGCAGACGTCAAATAATTTCTTCCTCTCTTGCTAGCCCTTAACTCTCCTGAACATACACGATGAACAGCTACACTTTGATGGTCACACTTGAGAGCAAAGTGTTTTCAGCTTGTACTGAGCATGTTATTTCTCATGCTGCTTGTAAACCGAGATGGAATCTCACAGCAGGACACAGATAACAAACCCCTATCAATGCGCTCATTCTCTATTGAAAGGAGCTACAAAGCAAAACCTTATTTCCCCAAAATAATCTGAAAGTCTTGAATGGTTTAATATGGAACTTACTGACATTCTTTTGAAAGCTAAGTGAGCTTCTGTAAAATGCCTGCCCTGATAAGTCCTTTCTCAGTTATTTTTAAGCAAAAAAAAAGACCATAAGCTGTCCCTAATAAGATGTTAGGGAAGTACTAAAATTCCACGATTCTACTCTTTTTGTAGCAGATTTTCTGAGGGGAACGTGGTGCAATGAATTGAAGTAGGACTCATGACGTTGCAAAATCAAACTACAGGAAGCCAAATTTGCAATGCATATATAAACAGCTGCCACTAAACTGAAACCCAAGGAGATCCAACATGTATGACTGTCGTAATATAATCAGTTAGGAAGAAGAGGCATTGACCATAACTCTCCCAAAGAACTCTTTGTTATAATCTACATTCAGTCCAAATATAGAACTCTGGCTCAACTTTAGTTAATATTCTATCATGCTCTTTAGGATAGTCTCTAGGGATTAACTCCTAGGAAAAAAAATTTGTATGTGGGGTAAGATCTCCTCTACAAATATGAATTCAGAGAGAGACCTTGTCCCAGACAGGGGTCTGAGCTGAAACAGGCAACATCATTGAGGTAGGTTTTAGGCTAGCTATATTATGACTATTTGGTCTTGAAGAACAAAATGTCNTATGGGAGATGCTCCACTCCCTTAATCATCTTGGTAGCCCTATGCTGGACTCTCTCCACCAACCTCTTTCTGTGGAAGAGAGCAACACACTCCAGGTTTTATCAGGTTAGTTACTACGAGGTCAGAGAAATGTTCCTGAAGAAAAACAGAGTTATGTTATACTCGAGTTTTGGATTGTTTGTTTAGTAGAACTTCAAGACAGATCATTTCACAGGTGAGATTTAGAAACCACCACCAACAGGAGTGGAATTGGAGCAAAGGGGATGGAGGGAATAACTTTAATTTGGTGGGGGAACTGAACATCTGGGAAAGGGGAAAGGAATGAGTGACTCTTTAAAATGTGTTTGCCAACATGTAGCATGTTGATCCCAACCTGCCAAGACGAGGATGGTTGCATTGTAGTAATCTTAGGATGTCTGCAGTGGTTTTGTCATTGAAATTTTCACAGTGGGGCTGTGCCGAAGAAGATGTCGTGCAGATGTAGATGTTATTCTACATACAGCTCTTGAAAAGTGCAGGTAGGGGTCCCAAGCCAAGCCTGTCTCATCTGACCAGCAGCAAGTCCGTGTTAGTGAAAGGCTCCTGGATAATTTGAACCCCCAAGTGCTAGAGAAAATGAGACAACAGTAGCTGCTGAGGCACCATGTGTCACAGCTGCATGCTCATTCATACTCCACCCCAGAACAGACTGGTGAGAGTCTTTGAGGTTACTGTTGTCTTCCACCTCCAAGACAGTCTTGGAGCTTACCTTGGCTCACAGAGGGATGCAATCTTGTGACTTTGGGCTAAATAGGAATTTTTAGAAGTAGCTCATAGTTTCAGGAAGAGCACACTCAGATGGACAAGGAGGCAAAAACCATGGAGGAGATAGATTGTGAAAAACCTTACAGGGGAGTAAATGTGATGAAGTAATATCTGCAGCTACTAGCCCAGAATGAGCCTAAAACTGGCTCCTTCTGGCAGTATTGGCTGACTAATTCCTGCTGATGGCTGAGTCTTTTTGTCGACAGGGACAGTCTGTTCAAACCTTGGTCCTAATCTGAATTCCTTTTTTTCTTTCATAAGCATCTGTGAATAGTTCTCAAGAACAGTTGCTGCCTTGTAACTCAAGGCTTGATTGCTCATTTCTTGACTGGCCTTACTGGCCAGGAGCCTGGCACAAACTAAAGAAAAATGATCTACAGATTGATTAGTTACTGCCTAGTTCTCTAACCCGTAGTGCAGAAGTGCATACAATCATATGATGCTATTCCAGCATCATATAGAAGGCAACCTTGAAAGATCCTCTAGTCCAATCCCCCTGCCAGAGCAGGAACACCTAGAGCACATCACAGAGGAACATGTCCAGGCGAGTTTTGAATGTCTCCAGAGAAGGAGACTCCACAACCTCCCTGGGCAGCCCCTGCCAGTGTTCAGTCACCCTCACTGTGAAGAAGTTTTTCCTCATATTCAAGTGGAATCTCCTATGTTCCAGCTTGCACCCATTGCCCCTTGTCCTATCATTGGATGTCACTGAGAAGAGCCTGGCTCCATCCTCCTGACACTCACCCTTTACATACTTATAAACCTTAATAAGGTCACCCTTCAGTCTCCTCTTCTCCAAGCTAAAGAGACCCAGCTCCCTCAGCCTTTCCTCATATGGGAGATGCTCCACTCCCTTCATCATCTTGGTAGCCTTCACAGTGTCACCACCTAAGCCACCTCCGCAGTGTCCACTAGGCTGGCTTTTGATCACAGCTTTTGTCTGCAAGTTTCAACCCTGGCTGGACGGGTCTCGATCCTCTTTCAGGCTGCCCATAAATATTTCATTTCCTATCATTCCATCTCTACTTTAAACACAAAGTAATTCATGCTGCGGTAATTTTTCCTTGCAAATGACAAGGAGAACACTTTTAGTAGGAAGAGTAAGTAGAGAAATCTCCAGCAGTATATATTTTTGTATTTTCCTATATCTGGTAACATATAAAGATGCACATCATATGAACGTGCATCACTGTACATGCAGGATGAAAAATGGCTGTGGTGAATCATATTGTAGGTCCATTCAAGCAGGTCTCACCTCCAGCGATGAAAACAAATGAATGTGTGGAGGAAAAGTCTTAGAAATAGGGTAGGCAGAGAGCCTACCACTCTGTCTTAGGCAGGAGCTGACCCAGGAGGCAGCAGCTGGACTGTTGTATTTTGTAGGAAACCACTCTCCATTACCCTGGCTTTGAGCTTTTTTGTACTTACAGACTTAGGGACGGGTTGCATGAACCATGTATTCTCTTGTTGTTTTTAACCATGTTATCTGATAATTGCATTGGAGGTTGTATGATTTTTGAGTGATGAAGAACAGGGACTATTAATCCCTTATTATCCTAGTATGAATAATATTCATTCTGTATTCATACACTCTGGCCATTCCGGCCATGGCAGGTCTGCCTCATTCCTTCCGCTTCATTCCTGTCATCTCTTTTCCAGACTTAAGAGTTATCACCTGTTTAGTTTCTCTCGTGAGGGATGTTCTGTCCACAGGAGGTGCCTAAGGGCCGCAGGGGCACTGCAGGGCAGGCGAACATCCTGTTCTCTCAGCGGTGCTGAGCAGGGAACCTGCTGGAGCCGCAGCTCCCCTCCAGCCTTTCTGTGTGAACCTGATCTCAGAGAAAGTAGGAGGGACTCAGTCAAGAAGCTGCCAGACCAGGCACTTAGATCCGGGAAGCACTCCTAGATCCCATGCTAAGCACAGCCTCCTTTTACCTTTAATTTACTTTACTTTACTTTTACCTTTACTTTACACTTTCAAGGTGGACCAACCACCTCCAAATGGTGTCTCTCAGGTGGAGGTACTTAACAGAGAGGCATGGAAGTGGCATAGCAATGTTTCCCTTTTGGTTCCTTGAGATCCAGTTTTCACCTTAAAGGCAAGCTGCTTTCAAGCTATCTCCTCTTGTGCTCAGGATCTTACCCAGGGTCGGCTGTCCCTGAACAAGGCCTCTGTCCTCAAGAGGCACCAAGCAACTTGTGGGACTGGGAGGAGCCCATTTGTACCTTGTGTTGTTGTTTTGTTGTTGTCAGACTGGGTTTATGAAGGGCATAGTTTACTCCCATGGTCTGAACAGAACAAACCAGTCTGGAAAACGCTGCAGCAGTACAGCCTGCTATTACCTGGTAGGTTGGGCCTGCAGCTCTCAGAGGGTCAGAGCACAATACTGGGGACGTAGTTCAAAGAGCTTTAAGCAATATTTGCACTCTGACTCTCCTGAACTGCTCTGAGGACTGCAGTGGTCTCACACAACTTCCCAGAAACGCCCTGTGAGCTGCAGCACCACTTGGTTCCTCTGTGCAATGCTTCGTGCCACAATTCTACCCAGCTACCTCTTTACTTCCCTTCATACGCTTCTACAGCAGGATTTACATGGGGGCAGCACTGGAAGAAAGTAATAATTGGTTTTTATTGCAGTGGGGAAGCCAAAGAAATCCTCTCCCAGACAGAGCCTGTGCTTTAAGTGTCCATTCCTCTTGTTCTGGCACGTCTGCTTCACCACAAAAAATAACAGAAGAACGGAGAAGTTCTTGTTCCCCCAGCACATACACAGTATAAGCTGAGGACGACACCAATGCAGTAAGAATAATAGACCCTTCCCAATCACCACTCTGTCATCAAACTGCCACTAATGACAGAAAGGAAAAATAAAAACCACCCCAACTTTCCAAATCGCCCCCACGCAGCAAGAATCATTGTTCAAACTGTGGGGCTTCATAACCGACTTGAGATTGTTAGAATGTAATTGAAGTAATTATGGACTGAATGCAACAGGAAACAGATGGCTCAGCTGCTTTTTAAACAGTTACAAATAGCATTTTCCTAAGGCTCCAAACACTGCTCCCAAAAGTACCAAAATCACTTAGATTGACTTGAAAGTTTCACCTAGCCTTTTTTGAGTACTACTCAGTACGATTCAGTCTGTGGAGCAAAGGATCAAATGAAGGGTTATAAAGAGGCAATCAGCCAATGGTTTTGACCACGTCACTGTTTGAGATTTTAAGCATATTTTTATGAAGTTCATTTGTAGCCAGGTTTTCACAATTGCTATAATTTCTGGTATTTGCAAGTCCTAAGGTAGCAGGTACCACCCAGCATTAGCTTAACAGCAGAAGTGTGGGGTAATGCAGGGTAAAGTCAGAGCCGCGTTCATCGGGGAAAGGTTTTGCTGTTTGGACAGAGCCACTTTTCATCTCCCCTCGGAAATCACTGGGGGAGTCGAGGGCAAGAACGAAGAGACTATTCTGCATCCTCAGCCTGCAGGAACTCGGTGTTGACTCCACGCGAGGACACGTTTAACGTTGTATTTTCTGAAATACTACTAAAAGAAGTGGAATTAGTCTTACGTTTTTTGGGCCAGGCCTTAACAATAATCTGCTCCAAATCTCCCCAACTTAAAGGGCTTCTTGTCTAGGTCTAAGAGCAGCGGCAGCAGCAAGTGTGAGTTAACCCAGAAAATGGTAATTTCCTGTCAAGAGCCCTCCAACAAACGTCGCTTTTATATCTGGCAAAGATCACTAGGCCCCAGTGTTTTGAGTTCAGCATGCTTAAGCACTCTTCATTAAACCGGATGTAGAGTGTGAAAGGTGATTCAGGCAGCATGGGCCGGCATCCGCCCAGATGGCTACGCTTCGGACACTCCAACAAGGCTGAATAGATGCTTCATTGGGTGAGTTAATAGTCAGGCAGGGGCCAATGAGTGCTTTAAAAATATTGCCTTTCAATAGTCTCTTCACTGTAGGGAAAAAGAAGTCACTGACTCATTTGCGATTAGCTGACCTACCATTACAAAACTTTCCATCTTGCATTCAGTCATAACAGAATTTATTGTAAAATGCAAGATATTTAGGGTCCACGTTATTTTCAAGCAATTATTCTTTTTACATTCATGACACATTCACAAACACAGCTGCATCGGGTGGGCTTGGTGAAAGGGAAAAGCAGCGCGCTGTATCCTGTCCCCTCACGCACAGCCCTTAGCCCTGCCGCCTTTGGAAGCCTCAGCATGGCCTCTTGGCTCTGGCTGGGAGGAGGATTATCTTTCCTTTCCCGTGCTTCCTGAAGTTCATTTTGAGAGCCCAAGGTTTCCTTCCCCCAGTGGCACGGCTTTAGGTCTAAACTACCTAAAAGACACTGTGTGGCTTTCCCACACCATGCCACCTACAACCAGGAGACCCACCACAATATTCCCAGTGTTCATTTTCTTCCTCTTGCTCGTAGAATAAAAGCTTTGCAGTCTACAGGTTATCAAATAAAAAGTAGGGCTGATGGCTGGACTCAATAATCCCAAGGGTCTCTTCCAACCTAAATGATTCTATGATTCTATGATGATTCTAAGTAGCAAATTATCCTGGCTGAAGCCAGGGCTTTCTCTTGGCATTTGTAAGGGGTATGAGAGCAAGTGATTCCTCTGTTGTAAGTCATAACCTCGGTTTCACAACCTCGAAGGAAAATTGCACTGAGTCAGGATGGCAGAGTCAGGATGGTTAACACCAGGGCAGCCCAAATACCACATTGAGAAGAAGACAAGAGATAAACATTGGTGCATTATGACAAAAGTCTGTCTGAATCTTGTTGTAAGTAACAAAAGTGATTCTTCAGTAGATTCTTCAGTAGAAGAATCTACAGTGACTTCGGGTATAGATCAATGGGTGATAGCAGCAAAGACCGTGACAACTGGTATCAAGTTAAACACCGCTGAAGACAAAGAGGAATATTTCTAGCTTGGCCCATGTCTTGCGTCTTCACAGGTGACATAGAACAAACAGGAATTTAAAAATGTATTATTGGTGCAGTGTGGGGTTTTTCTCCAATAGTCCATCCTGCTCCTGACTCCTGTCATCTCAAATGTACATTTTGTACACATTCATTAGGGTGACATTTGGGATCAGTCAGGAAAAACAACTTGTGGACTCGACAAATATGTAAAATGGATTATTATTTAACTTGAGCCAACCTAGCTCATGTAGCGGGAGGAAGAAAAGAGCCATCTTCTGTCTTAAATATTTATCTCAAGGTTCAATAAGTTCTTCTGGTGGCTGTAAAAATGACTCACTTTTGTTAGATGCCTGGCTTTTTGGTAACTAGAGTTAGGTGAGCTGAATTCAACTGTGATGCCGTAGTGAGTAACGTAACAACTTGTGTCCTCTGTACTCATCATGGCAGGAGCTTTGTCCACCACGACGTTCAGCTGAAGGCAGTCAGCAGGCACTAGCAGGAAAATTATTTCAGTGTATTGCCGGTACAGACCAGGAAAGCTGCACCCTAAGTCTACTAGCTGATCTCCCAAACATTAAAACCATGACAATTGTTCAACTCTTTTTTTCTGGAACCTCTTCTGTTTACTTAGAGCGCTTGCAAGTTGTTTGTCTTTAAACAGAGGTGAAAATAAGTGACGGGTTAAAGGAGAAAACCATGATCCTAAATTCAGATCACCTCAAGCACCTTCAGAGCTTGAGTTTCATTGTTGCTGAGCACAGGCAGCTCTTCTTTGTGAAAAGCAAGGAAAGCTGCAGACCTGATTCTTCTGCAAAGAATCAGAAGGCTTTCTGCAGTGTGTGCCTAAGCTCTGCTGAATCTGCCTACTGAGAGGCCTTTTGCTGGGGTGAAGATGGAAATGGAGATGATCTTGGGCAGACTTGTTGCTGGTGTTGCCAACGCAGCTTATTCTGATAGCCGTACTAGCAGTACCAGCTGGGGTGTGGATGCTCCAGCATGGTGCTGCCATTTACCCCCCTGTTCCGGCAGCTGATTGCAGAGGTGAATCCACCGTGTCTGCAGCATTGAGAAGTATACGCTAAATAACGCATCGTGCAGCTTTAATCTCTTCTCTCCCATCTGCTAACTGGCACACGTCTCCCCGGGACAGGGTGGAATATGCTAAGTCACTCACTACACCACTGTGGTGAAAAATCGTCTTCTCTTTCTCCTCTCCAATTAGGAGTGGCCAGCGTGTGGCTTCTCAGCTGCCTGAGGCTTGTGAGCTGCTGGGATGTGTTTGCCAAGGCAAGGCTGCCTTCCTGGCTGCGGTCTGGAGGGAGCCGGCAGAAACTCCTTGCGGGGACGTGGCTGTAACTGCCTTGGGGACCCACTGATGCAACTGATTAACCCTGTCCCCCTCCAGCAGTGGAGTATTGTAATGAGACCCTTTGGGAATTACTGCCCTCTCCCTCCTGGGAACAGCTACGGCAGTTCTCCTCTCCCCTCCCTGACTCTCCAAAACACGGGGCAGGGATTTTACACACACCTGCCCCAGCCATATAAAATTTTGGCATGCAGCTTCCAAGGTTTGTAAGCCTCAGAAGAAGCGACAGTCCTACTTTGATGACAGCTTTCTAGCTAAGGGAGTGTCACAGTGTCAGACAATCCCGGACGGCGAGATTTGAAAGGGCGACACTTTCTGCAGAGAAGGTGCGGCCCTGTGCGTACGGCCCATCCCCGCCATGCAGGTGGGGCGGCGGGAGGGCAAAGCGAAGGCAGCCCTTCCTCCGGTACAGCACGCCGATGATCTGCTCCTGGGAGCCAGGCAGTAAGCTGACTAGACTTTAAGCAAGCACTCGTAAGCCCAGTTTGCTTTCTGTTGCTGGGCAGCCGGTGGCCACAGAGGGCAAAAGCTGTTCTCTGTTTTCCTGCCTTACTCCGTCCTCAGCACATCTTCTCCTTAGTGGGAGGCATTTGCCAAACTTCTTTGATTTCTAGTTTCCAACTGTCACTGCGAACAGCTGGGGAATAGAGAGATCCTTCTCCTGCCTGCCTCTTCTCACCAGTTCCCCAATTAGCGGCTCCCTCTGAGGCCAGACCACGCTATTTTCTCTGCAGAAACTGGCAGGATGGCTTGTGAGCATTTAAAAGGGAAGGCACCTTCCCAGTAATAAAGATCCTTTTGCTCTCCACTCTCTCAAAACTCAGTTGAGTGAACGGGAGTTGGGACGTTTTTATACTCTGGATTGTTTTTTTTTTTACTGAATAGCAAGTTTCCAAGTAAAAGCTGTGAGAAGAAAAAAGATTAGAGTGAGAAAATTTACTTTCCTGCTCGCAGATATACCTGCCAGTATCTAGCTCTGTGACAAATTAGTTCAATATTTAGACGCAGTGACCGCTTTGCGAGACTTCTCTTGACCCTTTGAGTTGACTGTAGGCACTAGTTATCCGATACCCCACCTTCAGCATCTTCACCTCCGTGCTGGAGGGCTGCCAGTTCACAGCCTCTCGCTTTGGTTGAACACAGAATTGTGATACCACCAGCCCTTATTTTAAAATGAGGCGCGTAGCAGGTAATTCTTTTAATTTGCTTTTCTTGTAGTACCCTTTCAACAGCCCAACATCAAGAATGGAGCCCTGTTTGATGAGCAGTACTCCAAGGCTGCATCCCACACCAGTGACTCCTCGCTGGCCGGAGGTCCCGGCCGCAAACTCCTGCTACACGAGCCCATCCATGCACTCCACAAGATACGGGAATTCTAGTGACATGTACACCCCCTTGACTACGCGCAGAAATTCTGAATATGAGCACATGCAACACTTTCCTGGCTTTGCCTACATCAACGGGGAAGCCACCACAGGTTGGGCTAAGTGAAAACGACCGGTATCGGCTAAGCCCACGTGCTTTAACAGAGTTGTAAACACGTCGTGTTCTGTGGGACTTTTCATGGACGTTCTTCAAGGGAGGTGAAGACGGAAAAGATCCTGGGCAGGTAAACATAGTTTGTAACGTGGGCAGATTGCAGACCGGTATGACTGACTGTTCCTGTAGCCGACAAAGCATTCTGTGCCATTCTAGACCACTTCTGGGGGCCAATCTGTGCCTTTTTAAATTCCGGCATGTGGACCAATCCTGTGTGATGCCAGTTTGAGTGAGCCATTTTTGCCCCCCTCTCTCACTGACAAATGTTAACGAGTCTGACAAAAAAGTTACTGGAACGGGACCTATTTATAATTTGAATTAAAGACAGGCAAGCCACCCCCAACAAAGCTCTGTCATCTGCTCCTCTTTTAAGCTCTTAATGCATTCCTTAAAAACCATTCTGCCCAGTCGTCACGTGTTCATATCAGCTCCTCTCTCTGGCTCCTTAAAAGACACGTGGTGTTGTAGGTTTCAGTTTACACCTAACTTTGTATATTGATGCACCTTTCTGTCCATCCAGTAAGTTTGATCTTTACAAAAGAGAAGAAAAGACATGTAGCATTGAATTATACACTGCCTTAAGTTGACTATTGTTCTTGTTGTATATGTATTTGTGTTAAGTTTGCACAATCTGGAAAAATGTAATGTCTCTGGTCGGCAATGCCAAGCTTAAGAAGGGACTTGGGGACTGGGAAGAGTTTGGATTCAGAGCCACATATGTTAAATATGATGATATGAAGCAATTATGTAAAGAAAAGGACAATGCAAACAGGATTATTCACTTAATTACCTATTGACAGGTATGAAACTGTTTTCTCAATTCCTTCACGTGGTGATAATTCTATATACTTCTACAAAAGCAAAATTCAAAGCTGTGCCTTTGAACTTATTCTGTACTGTGTATGTGTGGAAAAATGTATTGTATTTTGGGGAGAATTTTTCTTAGGCATTTTTCTGTCAGATCTGTAGTTATTTGTGAGGTTTTGTTAGATTTTATTAACATAGCTTTTTCTTCTGTATTATAAAATGCACCAAGCAATTATGGTGGACCTATTACCCTATGGGTAAGAAATAAATAAATGGAAATATGACATCAGGCATTTCAGTAATTGTTTTGTAAATAAAATCTTTGATAGCACCCAGCGTGATGATAACCATGTTTATGCCTAAAGTGGACAAGAGTGTTATTTGTGCAGTTGTGCAAGATATATGAGGGATTTTCACACTCAAATAAAGTTCTTGAAATTAAATAGGCACCATTTAAATTTACTTAAATACAGTAACTTCTACCAGCTGCAAACCTTTAAAACCCCCTAAATGTGACCCAGTGTGTTTTTATCCAACGGAGGACTTGAGAACGTACAGAACTGGTGAGAGTTTGGGGTCTAAAGTAACTACAGGAACGAGCTGGAGATCTGCAAGGGCTGAGGGAGGACGGGTGTTCCAGGCCAGGTTTGGCAAGCCTTCAGCCAAGGTCCTGGTGGGGTTTTTCAGGAACACAGCAGGAGCCTATCTTCACCTTTATGCATCTGAGGAAAGTCTTGTTTCCTGGGTTGGTGTCATGGACCTTCTGAAGCGTTACCCCTGTCAGCTGCTGTTATTACTCGATATACATTTACTCTTCACTTTCATTAATGAGAGGTGGGATCAGGCTTAGACTAACTCACCTAGTGTATTCCTGTGCATGTTACCTTCAGGCAAAACGGGCTGCACGTGAAGAAGGTAAGTCGTGTGAGGAAATGTTTTGAGTGGCCAGTCTTTAGAAGCTGGAGTTTTGACGTGTTTGGGACCAAAGTCCTATTTTTCATTTTGTTATTGAAGATTTTTAGATTAAAAGCATTGATTCCGGGCTATTAATTATTAACAAGCACAGGAATACCTGTCTCATCAAGACTGTCAGAAACTAGTCTGAGAAAGGTGGTGTCACTGGAATAGAAAAATCTACTTACTCTTCTCCAGTGGATTCTAAATCTCTGCGTGGCATCACATGTGCCCCAAGAGCCCCCGCTCTCTCGTGCACTGTCATCGATCAGCCTCCAGTTACCTGAGGGACTGATGACCATGACCTACTGTGCTCCCACCAAAGACCAGATGTATAGAAGAGATGCTTGTGGGCAGAACTGACCAGTAACTCCAAGGTGAGTCTTTGGAAGGATGAGGATGGAGGTGAACACCAGCACCGCTCACGGGAAGCCAGAAGCACTTCTTATAACAGCTTGTTAAACCCAATAAAGTCTAATTCCCATTGACTGAAAGACAGAAGAAAATGCGAATATTTTAGTGTAAAAATGTGCTATATCCTTCAACAGGTTTGGGGACAGCTCATTTATCCTGGCTTGAAGAGCCCGGGGAGACTGTTCAGGAGCAAGGATGGATATTGGAAGCAGTGTCATGTCCAGAAATGATAAAGACTTTCTGCTTGGAGAATGGCAACACCATGCACAAAGTGCTGGGAGAAGGAAATTTAACCAACAGCAGCACCACAAAATGCTCATAGAAATAGCCACAGAACATCATCAGTCAGATAGGGCTTTGAATGTCTTTTGCAAAAGAATCTCCACAGTCTTTCTTCTTCTTTTTTTTTTATTTTTTTTTTTTAATTGATTTAGAAACTTGTGTTGATGTCACAGGAGTCTGAAGTGTGTGCTTCCAAATGCCTTTGAACCGCTTCCTGAGGAGGGCTTTGAGATTTAAACTGGACATTCATGAGGAGCAATATACAGATTGCCAAATGCAGCCCTAAGGAGGTCACCATCACCATCTGCCTCAGAAGGGAAAAGCAGGCACCCTCCTCAACCACTCCAGGTCACAACCCACCATATTAATATAAACTGTCTCAGCTTTCAGGTGGCAGGGGCATGTCTAGAGCAGGCTGTGAAGGGCAGCAGCTCGTGAGAGGATGATAACCTCTGGGTAGAGTGGCTGGTTCGGGGCAGGAATCGCTGAAGTCATCCTGGGACACATTGACGAACCTCCTGAGTCAGAGCCTGCAGACTGTTAATTAAGCCCTTCCCTCGACCATGGTTACCGAAACTCCTGGTTCTTGCCTTGCCATGTATTTATGTACATATCAAATATATATGTATAGATATCTATTTGACTACAAAAATCTTTTTGAAGAAGGTTATATACTACATGACAAAATATTCCAACTCATTTACACTTTTTCTCTTTTTCCTTCTCTCTTCCTTTTTCTTTTCTTTTTGTCTTTCTCTTTCTCCTTTTTTCTTTTCCTTTTCTCTTTTTCTTCTTTCTATTTCTTTTATATTCTTTCTCTTTTTCTTTTCCCTTTTCTTTCCCTTTTCCTTTTATTTTTTATTCTTTCTCTTTCATGTTCTCTTTTTCTCTTGCTAATTTTCTGTCTTCTCTCACAGCAAACACACATAATATTAAAAGTGGGATCTTTTTCATGGGCTTTTTCTTTTTGACATGTAACTAAAGAGAGATATATGTTACATATATAATGCAATATAGAGTAATATAATATAGCATAACTAACGTAACATATATAACATTTTAAGTAGATGTATATGCACACACAAACATATATGTATGTATGCATATAAAAATCCATTACCATTCTTCAAGATTTTTCATTACCAGGTAGAAAAAAGACTCAGCGGGGGAAGAGCAGTGAGAACTCCATTCACTAGCATGAATCCTGGTTTTGTCAGGCTGCCTCTTGCTGCTAAGGTCACTACCCTTTGACAAAAATGGCCTCTGACCTCCCCAGCCCCACAATTCTGTTGTGACTGACCCTGAAACCCATGAAATTCAGGGGCAGACATTGCTTTGGAAGGTTTAGATAAAGCTGATGAACATGGGAAGGCTCATGGTATGCACCCATCTGAAAAGGTCTGGCAGTTCTTTGGTAGAGGATGCAATTTATTCTGTCCCCCTCTTTCATTGAACTCCTAATCCTTCATATGCTACCTAAAGTGGAAACTAAAACGCACTGATGATGACTAACAATGTGCATTTAAAGGGCAGTAACAGCATCCCAGTCTTCAGTTTTTAAACTTTCTTTTTTCATTTAAACAACAAAAAAAAAATTAAGAGGCAATGTGTTGCCGCTTAATGAGTGCTTTGCGGTGCTGTAAAGTAAGTCTAAGCAGGTTTATGCTTTCTGATGGAACTGTAAATCAATGAACCAAAGGATTATTTTTACTGGACTTCTTTCAAAAGCTGCATTAGTATCCACATGCATCTGAGTCAGAAGGAATGGTTATGCACTTTGGGCTGGATTTTGTTACTCCTTGCAGCCCTATGACTGTATTATTCTGGCACTGTGGCAAGAAAACCCAAACCAGAAAATTCAGATCCTAGTTTGGGTCTACATCTTAAACACACACAGGCACGCACTGACACATCTCAGTACCTTCAGCACCCTGTGGAGCCACTGTCCATCTCCAGATGAAACCTCTCCCGGTATCTTCTGCCATGGAGCTGATTGTTTATGAGATTAAAGGTTTCTCTTTGTAACCAGGAAGTACCTCCTGAATTGCTGCTGCGGAAATGAATACATGAAGGAGAGACTGACTGCAGCTCCCTCTGAAGTTTTGTTGCCGCGGTTTTTTGTTAACTTCAATATATTGTTTTCTGTTATCTGTACAATGAATTTTGCTTGCAGGGCACACTGAGTAAGGAAATGCTGCACATCTCCTCAGCGTTGTTTAATCCTACGGTCTTGCTTTAGAGACACAGCTCACCTTTGCTTTGTTACTGCCGGCTCTGGCTCGGCGGCCGTGTCGGCACAGGCTCCCCTCCCCTCCCACCATCTCCCAGAAAGAACACAGCAGCGGCATGGCACCGGCATCTCTCCTCTGTGCTGTCCTGCTTGCTCACACCCATATCCACACCCTCCAAATATATATATACAGATATAATCAACCCCTCTGCGAATGGATATGCAGGCAGCTGTGGGAAGGCAGCCACGCTGCTCCTCAGGGAGAGGGGTCTGTCTTAATCACAGACTCGTTTAAGTTGGAAAAGAGTCTCACGGTAAATCTAACACTGCCGAGTCCACCACTAAACCGTGTCCCTCAGCACTACATCTACACAGCTTTGAAATGCCTCCAGAGATGACAACTCAACCACTTTCCTGGGAAGCTTCTTCCCATGCTTGATAACCCTTTCATGGAAGACATTTTTCCTAATATCCAATCTGAACTTCCCCTGGTGTAACTTGAGGCCCTTTCCTCTTGTCCTGTCACCTGTGACTTGGGACAAGGGACTGTCCTGCCCCAAACCCCCTTCAGGTAGTTGTAGACAGCAGCAAGGTCTCCCCTCATCCTCCGTCTCTCCAGGCTGAACAACCTCAGCTCCTTCAGCTGCTCTTTACCAGCTTCGTTGCCCTTCGCTGGACTCTCTCCAGCACCTCAATGTCTTTCTTGTTGTTGGAGGTCCAAAACCAAGTGCAGGATTCAAGATGGGGCCTCACCACGGCCCAGTACCAGGGAACTTCAAATGGAAATGGAGAACTTTTGCGCACCCCTGCCACTCTGGAGGGCTGGACGTGAGGGAAAGGGTTCTGTTTTGCTGCCAGGCAAACGAGTGGGGCGAATGTCGGGATGTGCTTTGTACCACTGGGTAACCCCAGGACGCTCTCCCGGCCGGCGCGGCGGCTGTGGGGCTCGAACCCTCAGTCCTCATCTCGCCCCGCCGCCCTTCTCGTAAGGGCTTCCCGAGCGGTGACTACAGCTCCCATCGTACCCCGCGGCACCGACGCCTCGCAGATCGATGCTGCGCGCCGCTTGGCATGCCGGGAGGCGCAGTCCTCTCGCCTCTCTCCGCTGTCGGCCGGCCTGGGAGGGAGGACAGCCAATAGAAAGGCTCGGCGGCGCACGCGGGCGCCCCCCTCTAGCCAATAGCGTGCCAGCGCTGCCCACCAGTTAGTTTCCAAGGGGAGTGTTGTTGCGTCACGTCGCGTCACGTCAGGGAAGGCGCGGGGTGGGAGGTCAGGGCGCGGCGGGGCAGTGGCAGCTGCCGGCGGAACGGAGCTGGGCCGGGCCGGGCAGGC